>JAHLSL010013023.1:13983-130299 GCA_025920805.1 Petroica traversi
TGCTACGTTGCAGCCTCAAACCCCTGACTGCCGGGACCGTCTGCTGTCCCATCTCACTGCTCCTGGGGATCCTGCTGCAGCACCGACGTCACTGCCCCGAGGGTTTGTGGAGAAAAGCCTTTCCTCCACCCCTCCCTGCCCTGAGCTCAGCCGCCATTACATTGTGTCACCTGGGCTGGCGCCAGAGCGCCCCCTGCAGCCGCCGGGGAATTATCACACCCGCCCTGACCACAGGGAGCCACCAGCGCCCCTGCCGGCTGTGACTGGAACCGCATCACAGGGAAAAGTGCCTGAGGCTGAGCAGGCTGGTACGGGGTGTCTGCTTCTGTTTGCAATTTTATGCCTTAGGTTTTTTTGTTATTTGTTAGTTTTGTTTTATGTGTTATTAAAGAATTTTTATTCCTATCCTCATATCTCTGCCTGACAGCCCCTTGATTACAAATTTTTAACAATTTGGAGGGGAAGGGTTTTACATTTTACATTCCAAGGGAGGCTCCTGCCTTGCCTAGCAGACACCTGTCTCTCAAACGAGGACAGTGACACCACCCCATTTCACCTTGTGGATGCTCAGCAGAGCCAGAGCTTCTTTACCAACTAGAACCCTACCCCAGCAACACAAAAACCCCCTTAAAATAGCTCCCTGAAGCTTTCAAGAATATCTCCCTCAGGTTATAAATCCTCTCTCTGATTTGATGGCACATTAAATTGCTCTTTCCCTCAAATCCTAATGGCAATTATTGGAGTCCCTAAAGAACAAGCTTGTCTGATTAGTGGAACTTCAATGCCCACAGCAAAGGGCTTGCGCTGCTTTTTGAACACTCTTTGGATCCTCACTAGGCTCTGCTGGTGTTAGAGAGGGGCGGTAAATATCAATACCTAGCCAGGGAAGCCTGACTTCTGGAACAGAGCTGGGTGAGGAGATGCTGTAGCAATTCTGACCAGACTGGCAGGCAGAAGAGCTTACAAGTTCATTACCTGTTGTGTGTTATTACCTCATAAATCAAACTATCTTTGTCCCACTGCTGTGACAGACCCCAGGGGTCTATTCTTCTGCCACCCTCTCCCCAGCTATCACATCATATGAAGCTCAGCAAGTTACTGCCGGCTCTAAAAACTGCAGCCTTGCTTTGTGTTTCCCATTTTTTGCTACCCCTAAGGGATTGTATCCAGACTGGTCTATCTGCTTAGAGCAGCACTTCTTTACCTACCAAAACTGCGATCACTACAAGCATGCAGCCTCAGAAGGAATTAATTGTGAAGATCTATTTGTCTACCTTGATTTTAATCCCCAGGCAGAAGAAGGAGCAGCCAGGCAGAGGAGGGGAGCAAGTTGCCCACCTGTAATGAGGTTTCGGATGAGGAGTGGCTCATCTTCTTTGTAATATTCCAGCATGCCCTGAAAATCCTTCTCCTTCCTCTGGACAGCGACCTGCATGTTCCGCTCATGTGGCCTCCTCTCCACTGGCACCGTGGTCTGGGATGCTGTGAGGAGAAATGACCATCAACACCTGGAAATCAACAACAAATCAGGCCCTCCACTGGTCTCACTGCAGGCACCAAGTCAAAAAGTCATATATTAAATTCCCAATAACATCATCAGCTTTGACAGGCTTCTAAAAGCATAAACAATCAGGTCTTGCATTACCGGTCTGCAGAGTTCCGACTCTGAATGACGCAAAAAGTGCAAAACTTTAAAGAGTAAAAAAATGAAGCCAATTTTTTTTTATTTTCCAAGAGACCACAGGCTAGAAGGTAGCAACCCTAGTGTATGATTTTCACAGAGTGGGGCAAAAATCAGGCAGGCAATGCAAAATCCCTAAGCATGGGATCTTCTGTCTGGCTGCAAAGCTGCAAACCACGGTGGTACACTGGTGACGTTTAATAAAGCAGAGGAGAACAGCATGCAAATATTGCAGCAAGCAGCATGCAAAGCACACTGACAGAGAGCAGCTGGTGAGCCGTGGAAACCCTCCAGTTACTCAGCTTAATTTCACTTAATGCCTGGTTTCCAGAAATTAACTCATGAGAATGGGGGTCCCTGATTAATCACGACTTCTCCGGAGAGCAAGAAGCACTTTCCAACAAAGAGACCACATTGAAGGCACTTTCTCATTAAGCAGAATATACATATACATTTTAATACTAAAGGGTTATAATGCCCCCTTCAAAATTGACATATCAGAGCGTTTTCCTGCTGGCCACAGGGCTTCTATCTGTATCTGTGCCTGGGTCACTGCATTGACTGCAATGACAGCAAAAAGGTTTCCTTAAATATCCTCCAAACCCTGGTACAGGGTCAGCATCAGCTCAGTGCCTGCTGCTGGTTCAGTTCCAGAACAAGCAAAATCTTACAATTCTAGAAAGAAAAAGAGGAAAAAGATGTCCCAAATCCTGCTGCTCTCCAAGGCTGGCCAAAGGTGTAAAACCCAAGTGCAGCTCTCCCAACCCAGTATCTCCCAACACGCAAGTCACCTTCAAAATCTTGGACCTTCTTCATGTAAATCTTCAGTTGCTTCTTCAGCTTCTTTTCATTCTTTTCCAGCTTTTCCAGCAATTCTTTAAGATCCTGAAAGACAGAAAAATCTTTTAAAAGAATTCCCAACATTAAACCCATTTGAGAACAACTCATTTGGGTTGAGTTAGAGGCTGGAATCTGGTCTGTGCATCACCAAGGCATGGTTTGAGCATCTCAGTGGAAGAGGAGCACCACCCACAGCATTTAATCCTGGCTGTTAATCACATTTAAACTGTTTTATTTATATACTGGCGTTGTTGAAAAAATGCAAAAACTCAAGAGGTGCCAACATTCCCTCCAGAACTTGCACACAGATACAGAAGGGGAGAAAGGGAAAATTTAGGTCCATCTAGGCCAAGTTTTTGGAGCGGCAACTGCCCTTCCACACTTCCAATAAAAGCAAGTAAGATGAAAGGACTGTGCTGCCTTTGTGCCTAACATAGTAGAAGGGTCCCCAGTGATCTGATTTGGAAGGCAGGGCCACAAAGTAGACAGGCTTTAAAAAGCATTTTTAAAAAATAATTAAAAATATAGCATCTATGTAGTAACAAAAGTCATACAGCCATACAACATCAGCTCAAGGCCAAGTACCAACAATCCCAAATGCATCAGGGGGAGAAGCTGATGGATTCTGCACGTTGGTTAGGAAGGGTGAAAGAGATCTCAGAGCCCTCCCCTCCCTGTTATGCTTCCTATCTCCTTTCTCTCCTTTCCCCTCTTCCTGTGTTTTCAGCACAGTCTCTTACCAGGTTTTCATTGGTCAGACGTGAAATTTCTTGCTGAAGTCCTAACTCCACCTGGACCTCTGGAGTGAGCTGCAGAGTCTGCAGGAATGCCTGCTGCTGCTTCTCCAGCTCCTCTTGCATTAAATCCACCTGGTTTCTCAGAGCTTCCATCTCCTCCTCATGCTCCCTTCTCTGATCCTGGAGCTGTGCTTCCAGCAACCTGAGGAAGGACCACACTCATCAGTCTGTGATATCAGCCTGATGGTAGTAATCATCATTTGAGTTCAGATCCCTCAAAATCAGCCAGCCTGGGAGGTACTCCCAGAACCTCCCTATAAAACTATCAAACAAGAAGCTGTGGCTATTATTGTCACCTTAGTCTGTCACTTGCTATACTGCAGATGAAATATTTTTGAAATTAAGATATATGAAATCAAATGCTGCCATTTTCTTTTCTTTACATAAAGTGGGAAAAAGTCCCAAAGCACCCTTTTCTATTTAACTGCATCAAGCAAAAAGCAAGTGCATGGCAAGAAGCAAGTGCATGGCAAGAAAGCAGCACAGATCAACACCTGCAGGTTTTGTGTTCAAAAGCTCAGCTTGAAGGACATTTTTTCCTGTGCTCCTTTCTGGTCAAACATCAATCCTCACTCTTGAGAACTGAACTGCAGGTCTTGCAAATGGCTCTGTTCAGCCAGAATGCCACTGGCTTTGTTTGCTACAAGTGGGAACATCATAAAAGGCAGAAGATGAAACCCTCCATTCCTCCTAGCTATTTGTAGAGCTGCCACCCATCTTTGTTTAAAAGGAAATACACTCACCTATGCTTCAATTTACTCTAGCCCAGGACATACAAATACTAACACACGACACAGCTGAGAGAAGCCACCAAGAGCACCTCTTCTCTCATTTTTAGGTGTACACTCCATGTATTTCTCCAATAATTTGTCCTGCCAACCCTTCCCACCACCCTTTCACCTACCCCAGGTCACCTTCCAGCCCTGCACAAGGACAACTGTGGCAAGGGTGGGGTTGTGGAATGCTGAACTAAAGGGTTAGTAATACATTCAGTTAATACATCCAGCCATTTGCCAAGCCAGAACGCCTTTTTAAATCCAGTGGAAGAATGGTTCATCACTGAGATGTTCACTGTAGACACCTGCGCTGATGGTGATGGTGACAAACCTGGCAGATGATTAATGGTAATTAATTTTTTTAAGAGTGTCCCCTACCATCTGCTACATGGAAATCTCCCTAGCTCAGACTAGGGAGATTCTTGCGAGAGGCTGAAGTGACTCCAGAAGGCACGAGGACTCTGAGAGAGGGCCACCAGGCCAGAAACTACAAAGTATAGCCCCAGAATACACACAGCAATGGTGGCCAAGAGAAGGAAGGACCCAAGGGGACAACTAAGCCCCTGCCCCTGCTGCAGCTCATGGATGTGCCTGGTCAGAGCTATGGATCACCTCACACCCAGCCCAGGGCCTTCTGACACTGGATGCAAACAGTAAATTCCTCAGAGATGATGAAGATTCTGCTGCCAACAGCTTCACTGTTGGCAGCAGAACTGACCCAGGCCATGCACAGACACAGAGCTGGACCAGTGGGGAAAAATGCACAACTCTCACTGGCCCACAGGGAAATTGATGGTCATCCACCCCTGTGAACCGCTTGCCTACAGGAACAGCTATGCATGGAGATTTGTTTTGTTGTTTTGGCATTTTTCTTTAATAACTTTTGTAAAAGAGTGCATACTTTCACGGAAGTTTCCTGGATGAAAAGTACTAGTCACTCCCCAGGTTGTTTTGTGTGGCTGTTGTTTATGTTGTCTTTAGAAAATTTAACAACACAATCTCTACTCCCACCTTCCAGCATAAGACAGAAAAGCACATTTTCCACCTATAGAAATATGGGCAATAATGCCGTCAGCCTCATAATCCTGTCAAGAGTTATATTCTTAATAGGCTTGGAAAATACAGACCCACCATGAAGTAAGTATTAAGTACTTAATTTTCATTCTATTTCTTCATATTGGGATTAATTTGGATTTAGTCTCGATAATCCATGAGACATCCTCAGAAGAACACGCTCCTTTTAGGAACCTGAGTTTCTACTTTGCTTGGAAAAGCACATGAAATAATCCCTGTTATTTCTTCCTGTTACTGTCTGGTTTTGCTCTGATACCTCTAGATGTGACCACTACTCTATACAAAATATTTAATCTTTTGTCTCTTTAACGTCCCGAAATCTTCAATAAAAATCATATCTATCATAACCACCAAGCACAGGGGTGATGCAGGACAAGAATCCAGGAGGGTTATTTGCCCAGCAGAGCAGGACCAGGAAGGATGGCATCCTGTGTCCACCACGTGCCTTTCTCACACACAGAAACACATGGATGGGAGCATAAAAACCCCAGGATCATGCAAAGGTGACAGCACTGGGATACAAAGGCAGGCTCTCCCCTTCCAACAGGTCAAGGAGTGGGAGAAAACACTTCCAAGAGGAGCCATACCTTAGTGCAATTTGGGAAAAAAAGAATAAAAAGGAGGGGTTCTTTGGCTTCCTGGAGATCCCAGCTTCCCAACCTCTTCATCCCCCAATTTCCCATTAATGTCACATAATCCTTCCTGGATCACAGCTCAGGCATTAGAGACAACAGGCACCACCAGCAATGGCCAACTGGAACCTTGACTCCTCTGAAAATCAGAGAAGGTTCTCAATCCCTGCAGCTTGGAAATTCTGCCTCCAGCTGCTCCCAGAGAGGGCAGTGGGCCCTGTCCAGCACCACACAGCAGACCATGAGAAAGAAACTAGAGGGCAAGGAAAAGGGAGGAGAAGGGAGGAGAAGGGAGAAGACACAGTGGGGGGAAAAAGGAAGTGTTTGACCTGGCCACTTGCTTTAAACCTTGATAAGCCAAGCCGAGCTCTCCATCTTCATTGAGGTACCCCCAGTCCTCAGTCTTGCTAGAAATAAAGGACAGAAAGAGGAAACAAGAGGACAGAGAAAGACAAGGTCAATTGAAAGAGAAGAGGAAAAGGTGAAGAACCGTTATTTATTTATGTAACGTTATTTTTCAGAGCACACTTTCATTGCATTTCTTTCTCCACCACAGGGAAGGAGAGCCCTACCCTGGTTGTACACTGTATGACATTTTAAAAACAAGTTTCTCCATTTCCTTCCCACTGGTCTAAAATAAATTCTCCTCCTTCCACTTCAGCCAAGGGTTTCCTCAGCATTTGAGGCATACGCATCAGTCTTTCCTCAGAGCAACCTTTGGTCCAAACACCACATCCACACAAGATCAATCTTCTCTGTATACATCCAGGCAGAATAATGGCCAGAAAAGTCTCATCTCTCTTTGATACTTTTAGCAGATTGGTTTTTTTCTAACCTCTCTCCTTTTAGCAGCTTGTTTGGGGTTTTTTTCAAGTTATAAGAAGCAAAAACTTGATCGATCTTCTTTAATGGGGTGCTGAGCACATTACAAATGAGTGATGTAAACTGATCAACTCAACCAGAAAAACGTTACAAAAGGATTTTACACGGCCTTGATGTCAGTTAGAAAACAGTGTTAGAAATTCAGTTAGAAATTATGTTTGCTTTAAGCAATAACAATTTAAAAACTAAGCAAAGAAACCGTCAAACTTAACATATCATTATATTAAAAAAAAACAACCTAAACCAAAACACAGAAAGAAGCAAGCCAACACACATCTCCTGTTTAGAAAGAGCTGTAGCAGATGCTATTCCCCGGCAAGGGAATCTCTGCATATTTCAGCGGAAAAACACAACACAGCAACTTTCTACAGCAGATTTTCACATGAGAAAAGCAGTGAGAAATGCAGTGTTGCAGCTTTGGAAGGGCTCTGGAGGTGCATCACCACCAGACAGCTCGTGCATCCCTCCCATGCCAGTGCTCAAGCACAGTCCCCCTCAAAACTAGCAAACATTTCAGGCACTGACATTTGCCAAGTTCATCTGCTAGAGCCACATGTATGAATGTCAATTAAAATCCTGTTACTTTTCCATACATAAAGGGTCTGCAAGCTGACACATACAGGGAGGCTTATTGGTTTCATTTGCATGAAGTTTTTAAGTGAAGTTTTTTGGGGTTTTTTTGGTTCATATAATCTTAGCAGGACATTTCGTCAGGCACTGAAAACCAAAGGAAAAAGCAGGAAGGATCCTAACTATTTATTTCACATCAGAAACCTGTGAAATCTCACATGATGAGCAGCATTTTTAAGAGACAGCCTCCTTGGAAAAATAGCTTTCCTTCCTTTTTTAATCATAGGCATTGAGGTAAATGAGGAGAAAAATGTGCCATTATAAGATAAATACACAGAAATGCTGATTTAAGGTAAACCTGCCCCAGGAAAAAAGCATTCAGCTCATCTCCATCAACACAGCACTGACTCAGAAATCACTTTGCACAGAAGTTCACATTGACCAAGACATAAGAAGGGGTCCTTTCAACATAATTAGACTAATTAACATCTGAAACATTATTTCCTAAAATGCTGGGTAAATCCTGTTCTTAAGTAGGCTGGAGAGCAGTTGAAAGGGTTGATTCACAAAGCTTTGTTTCTCCTTTATCCTGATCCTGGAGGTCTGGGGGAGCAGCTGGGAACCTGCAGTCAGCAAACTGCCCTCATCAAGAGCAAAAATTCCTGCCCAAACACCTCCCTGCCCTGTGAAAGTAGCTTAAAGGAGGTGTATGTACCCCAAACCCAGAGATGTTAACTTCAGCATCTTCAGTAAACGGTCATCTCTTCACAAAGAAGGAGCATTTCACTTTCAGACACAGATACATCTGGTTTTTTTACCTAAAAGATAAAACAATGTGCATCACAGACAAGATCTGTGGCAGAGTGGGAAAATACTCACTGGAGAGTGGGAAGCAGAGACATGAACTCCTTCCACATGATGGCCTCTCCAAGATGCAAAAGCATCCCCCATGCGCAGCCAGGTGGAATTCACCCAACAGGAAAAAAAATCCATGTACTCAACAGAAATCACTTGGAAACTATCACAGAAGCTAATTTCAAAGACACAGCCAGATTTACTTTGAGCTGCCAGGTTATTATCTCTAACACCATCACCTGGTCTCTCCCTGGCTCTGCATTTCCACCAAGATCAAACAGGCTTAAGAGACTGATCCCAAGAACTAAAACAGGGAACAAGAAGCTGACTTAGCTTTAGATTCAGTTACTGAAGTAGAAAATTAGGTAGGAACTACCTTGATGATTTTCCCCTCAGCAGCTGAAATTCAGCAGAAAAAGAAATTTAAAAAGTAGAAAAAGAAAGGAAAAAGCCGAGTTTATTGCACTTAAAAAGAAAGGGCTGCTTTCAGTTCAAACATGCCCTTAACCTGGAATCAAAGGGCTTTCCTCTGAAAGCCTTGTGGAGAGAGAATTGATACACGGGCAGGGCTAGCAGCACCTGGCAGAATTCTTCCTGGTTTCAGCCTGCTGCATTTAGAAGTGAGGCATGGAGAGAATAAAAGGTTGACCTCCCACCAAAATAATGCCATGCTCTGTCCTCAGGCTAGATAGTTAAGGCATGGTGACTTGGAGCTAGGAGCGACTTCTGGGGTGAGGTTTTACCACATCAGTCAGCCTGGGCTGGTGCAAGAACCTCCTCCTAGTGAGAAAGCACCACAGCCTGGGGGGCAAAGAGCAGCTGACACCCTTGAAGGTCTGGGCCATCCAGAGGGACCTGGACAAGCTCAAGCAGTGGCCCAAGGAAAACTCATGAGGTTAAACAAGGCCAAGTGCTGGAGCTGCAGCTTCATTAGGACAACCCCAGGGATCAGTCCAGGCTGGGGATTGGCAGAGTGAGCAGCCCTGGTAGCAGGACTGGGGGTGCTGCAGGTGAGAGCTGGACCTGCCCCAGCTCTGAATCCCTCCTACCCTGGGCTGGTCCCCAGCATGGGCAGCAGGGCAGGGGGGATTGTGCCCCTGTGCTCAGGTGAGACCCCAACTGCGGAGCTGCCTCCAGCCCTGGGCCACAACAGCACAAGGACGTGGACCTGCTGCAGCCAGGGCAGAGGAGGCCACAGAGATGCTGCCAGGGCTGGAGCCCCTCTGCTCTGGAGCCAGCCTGGGACAGCTGGGGCTGTTCCCCTGCACATGAGAAGGCTCCAGGGAGAGCTCAGAGCCCCTGGCAGGGCCTAAAGGGGCTCCAGGAGAGCTGCAGAGGCACTGGGGACAAGGCCTGCAGGGACAGCAGCCAGGGAATGGCTTCCCAGTGCCAGAGGGCAGCAATGGATGGGAGATTGGGAAGGAATTGCTGGCTGGGAGGGTGGGCAGGTCCTGGCACAGGGTGCCCAGAGCAGCTGGGGCTGCCCCTGGATCCCTGGCAGTGCCCAAGGCCAGGCTGGACTTTGGGGCTGGGAGCAGCCTGGGACAGTGGGAGGTGTCCCTGCCCATGGCAGGGGGGTTGGAACAAGGTCCCTTCCAACCAAAACCATTCTATGAAAGAGAAATGGGAGTGCTTTTTGCAGAGAAAGTGAGAGGAGTGGTTCTTTCTTATAAATGCCACTTCAGAACGGCAACCCCACCAGAAAAGCTTCCCCATTAAAATATTTATTGGTCAAGATCAGAAAGGGAAGGTATTTCTGTTTCTCATGCTGACACCGTTGGGTACAGAGCTGTGTAAGTACAAGTGTAAATTTGTGCTATGGGAGGGAATGTTAATTTATGCCCACAAACACAATAATCCAAGCTCCCCAAGCATTTGTCTTCATCTATTTTATTGCCATCAACACCAGCCTTCAGTTTATACACCAAACTAATACACAGAAAACTGCATGGGGAACCCTGTAATGGGGAGGCTGGTGGTGCTTAATGAGCCACTGGAGAAATCACTGCAGAAAATCAGGGAGAGAGCATATAGAGCTACTGCTGCTGTATTTCAAGAGACAAGCTCCAGCCAAGCTTCACGTGAGAGGGAAGAATAAAGAACTGACCCTGGAGATTGCAATTTCCCCTCCCAAAAGTTAAGAGGCTAAAAACCACCAATGCTGGACCACATGAACTGCTTACAATTGCAGCTCACCTGTGCAATTGCAAGGAAAGAGATTTGTACTCTTGTGGAAAATTAGATAATGGAAAATTATAGGCCCTGGAGGGATTTAAAATCCGTGTGGATGTGGCACATGGTTTAGTGCTGGGGGAAGAGCTGCATGTCAAGAAATCTTTTTGAATCTAAATGATTCTATGATTCAGTTCTCTCTGCAGGAGTCAGCTGTAGAAACCAGAATGTCTGGAAAAGGACTGGAGCCTCCTGGCAGACTACAGAGGACAACATGTGCCCCAGTATGGCCAGTTAGTCCTGGGGACCAGTGACACCACAGGGTCAGACACGTGTCCTGTGAAAGCAGACATGCTTTTTCTGGCTCCTTCACCAACCCCTGCACACAAACCAACCTTTCCTAGAGATGCACAATGGAAAATTTATGGATTAATTACAGCTGTGCCCAACAACGGGATTTCACGTCTCATATGAGCACTCACAGCTCCAAGGGAATGTTGGAAAGAAGAAAAAAGAAGGAGAGAAGTGAAAATACATAGGATTCATTGAATGATGAAAACCCACTCCTTGCTGCAGGAAGCACACTGAGCCCCTCTGATTTACTGACAAGAATGTGATGTGCAAATTAATCTCATTACCTCTACTGCAGGAGAGGCAAAAAGTTCATCAGCAAGTTCACTTCAGGAAAGCAAATATTCAACAGCAAATTAAAAAAACCCACACAGACTAGTCCTGATCTAGCCAGGCATGATGCCCAGGTGAGAAACCAATGTCAGAAGAGTCCTGGACCCCAAGAGTGCCCATTCCTCCAGGCCTCCAGACCTGGTGAAAGCTGGCAGAACAGCTGGGCAGTCTCAGTCCAGGCATCACAATTCTGAGCTCCACCTAAATGGGCTTTTCCTCATATTTATAAGGTGTGAATAAAATCCTCATTAAGTAAGGTCCCAACCTGGACTGTTAGCAACTTTCTGCAATCACTCTACAAAGCAGCAAACCATATTGTGTTATCAAAAGCCATTAATGCACAATGGCAGGGTCTTCTTCCTTGCTGAATGGAAATTATATACGGAAAAAAAGCCTCAAACATCTGTATTTGTCAAGAGATTAAAAAAAATATAGACATTCAATTTCCTTGAAGTAAAATAATTTACTTTTCAAATTATCTTGCTGTTTAATCCATGTAATTTTTTTCTTCTTGCAAGATACTACTTTATTATTTGATATCCTCCTGGGCAGCTGCAAGGACTGATTTAATCCTTGGCAATATCAGCCCATTGTTACTGTCAGGACAGACATGTTCACAGTATTAATCCTCACTGAGGTAAACCTGCAACAAAACAATTGCTCCTGACACTCAGTTTGGCTGCAGGAAAACCAATAATGTGAGTGTTTCCAGGGAATACAGTGTGTTCGTTAGCTCAGTTAACCACAACAGGCTTTTGCCTCTAGGAAAATGAGAAGGGAACTGTGGCCTCTTCCCAACATGGTATGAGACACCTGAAATAAATGTCTCAAACACATCCCCAATCTTTGTCTTGCTGCTACTTACCTACTGGAAGCAAAGTGAAAAACCCCCAATTTTGCTCACTTTCATGTTTGTTTTTCCACTTGCCATCTAGTTCCACCGGAACTAGAGGATCTTAAAGGTCCCTTCTGACCCAAACCATTCCGGGATTCTACAATTCCGTAAGATGTCTTTGGTTTCACCTTTACTGCCCACCCTTGAGTCCACTGCACAATCCAGAGGCTGGCAGCTCTCTGAAATACACTGATCTTGGCATGGACCCCTCTATCACACAGAATGCCCCCAGTGCTGGGGAGGTCTGTGCCACACTTACCGGTTGGTCTCGCACATGCCCTGGTAGGCTTCGATCGCATCCTCCTGGTCAACGTGCCGGTCACTGTTGGGCCAGCTGGCATTGGGGGACATGCTCTCCTAAAGCCAACGTGCAAAACAGCAATGTGACATCCTCCTTTAAAGCTCTGCCTGGATCTAAAAGTTCCTGACACCAAACAACTCCCATCCATTCTATTAAAAGCATCCCCAGGGCATCCACCAGACTGAGTTTCTATGAATGCACACACATGCAGCAGGAGAGATAAGAGATGGAAGAAGGATGCAGTGAACTTGGAAAGAGCATAAGAGGGGTGCTTGGCCTGGTCTGAAATACAAAACGTACCAGAACCTTGAGGAATGGTAAGACAGAGAATCAATACACATTGAGTTGCTGGGAAATGTGCCCTGCCATTGAAATGTGCTCTAAATATAAATCCCATCACAGCTGTTTGAGAGACAGGCTTCCTTCTTGCCTCCACGTCACAAGAAACACATTACAGGTGCACCAGCCCAAAGTGAGTAGAATCTGGCCTAGAATTTCTTTTCCCTCACCCCAATTCCCTGAAGAAAAAATGCTCTTGTTGCAAAACATCACCAGGAACCTGCTGAACCACACATATCAGTGCAGGGCTGATGTGGGCTGGCTTACCCTCATCAGCTATGGGAGTAAGCACCCTACAGCAGTACCATGGCACAGATAGTCCTGGGCTGTCTGAAATGCCAGGGACCACATCTTATCCCTGGGCAAGACCTCCTGTATCCCTGCAGAACCCTCCATACCCTCCCTGTGCCACCCTGCCCACAAGAAACAGCATTGCTCAGGCAGCCACTGAACCTCTACCGACAGAGGGGAAGAAGGAAAAGAAAATCCATTACCCTCTCCTTTACCATGTTTTGCCCCATGTCCTTCTGCTGGGCTGCCTTCATTATCTGTGACCTGAGGATGAGCACCTCCTCCTTGCGCACCTCCAGCTCCTCGTTGGCCGATTTCAGCTGGTTCAGGAGGAGGGTATAGCTGTCCTGCAAGTCGTTGGAGGAGTTGTTCTGCGTGGCGTGGTCTGCAATGGCCTTCCTCAGCTCATTGAGCTCATTTTTCAGCTTCTTGTTCTCCGACTCCAGTTCTTGCCTCTGGAAAACACCAAGCCATTAAGCAGCTTGGATAAACTGTCTTGTGGTGCCTCATCCCATTCTGAGATGCCTCTAGGGTGACTCAGTTATCAATGGTCACAGATTAATGCAAGCCAGGAGCCACCCCAGCCATCTGTAGTTCAGGGAAGGTTTTTGCTTTAGTCTGCAACCTGTTGCTATTTATTAACAACAGTACAGGGTGACCTGGGGTATTTTTTATTTGTTGACACTATTTCTAAACACAAAAGCAGGCTGTTAAAGAAGGTAACCATGCCCTTTTCTCCTCCACCTCTTTTCTTTCTGAATCAATAGATCACACAACCCCCACAACATTCAGCTCATCTTTCATATTCATTATATAAGCTGGAAGATGCTGATTTGCACCAACCATCATCATGGCAGGCATCCCTTAGGTGAGCCACAGGTCTGGGAATTCCCTCTGCCTTTCTCATATACTTTTTGATTTCACCCACCCCAGTGCAGTGTTTATAGCTGGAGGATTTCCTCACCCTGATGTCTCCTCAGCCACTGGAGTTTGACATGCAGGGCCAGCACTGTGCCAGTTTGATGCCAGCTGATTCTCCTGAATAGCAGTGTCTTTGCTGAGACACTGAAGGGCTCATTCACTTCTGCATGGCAGCAGAAGACAGAAGAACAGAACTCTGGCAGCTAAGACAGCCTTTATTTTAGTCTGTCACCATAAAGCTTTGCAGGTGGCAACACAACACTTGGCAGCTCTTTGCCGTCACCCAAAACCCACTAGGAGCATCCTTGCTGAGTCCAGAGCAGCTTTGCTCTGGCATATGGTGAAATCACAGAATCATGCAATGGATCAGGCTGAAAGGGATCTCAAAACTCATCCTGTTCCACCCCCTGCTATGGGCAGGGATACCTTCCACTCTCACAGGCTGCTCCAAGCAGGCCTGGAACACTTCCAGGGATCCAGGGGCAGCTTTTCTGTGAAATCAGTACCAGAGCCTCACAACCCTCACAGCCAAGAACTTATTCCCAAGATCCCTTCTAAATCTTCCCTCTTTAAGCTGAAATCCATCAGTCCTTGCTGTGGGTCACAGACAGGGTTGGTAGCCAGACTCCTGAGGGCCTGTTCACAGTAATCCACCTTCCCCGGCACTGATCCTCCACCTCTGGCTGCTGTGCGGTGGCCCCCGGGACTCCTTCCTCCTGTCCCAGCCCTCCCAGACTTCCCAAACAATGCCAACCCCAGCAGGACCCCTGTCCCATATGGCACAAACCAACAGCCTGCACATGAGCTGACAAAGTCTCCTGTCCGATGTGGGGTCAGCTCTTTCCCAGGGACTAACCCCCATCCATGTAGATTCTCCAGTGCCTCATTCCCCATGTGCTGTCACTCACGTGCCTCATCTCCCTGCTGATTACTGAGCCTTTCCACAGCTTCCTTTCACAACCCCTCTTATATCTGGGATATCTGCTTCATAATCAGCTTGGGCTGAGTCAAGCTAATTAATCCAAAAATGGCTGGGGGGGATGGGGGCAATTAATACAATTTACACAGAGTACAGCTGGTACAGCTGTGTAAACCCTGTTTCCATAGGAAACGGGTGTTGTAATTATAAATCCTTACAAATTATAAATAGCATGGCTTATCACAGCAGAGGTGTGAACAGAATAGCTGATCTGGCATCTGCGCAGCATGCTCCTAGCTGAAGAAACAACATCAGTAATTGGGCATATTCAGGTGCTTCATACCATCTGTCATGAAGAAACCAAAAGAGTAAGAAATGCCTCAAATCCATCAATTCCTCCACATTTTCCACAGCAGAGGGAGTTTGTGAGACATGGGCTTTTCGTAACTGCTGTTTAAAGCAGGAGCTGAAAGTGTGTGCATGATGGGAGCTGATATCAAACCGGGTTTAACTCTTCCTGCTACACATCACCCCTCACTGATTGTGAAAGCTATCAGTTGTTTTTCTACTCAAATAACTCTTCTGTGGGTTTTGTTATTTGCTGGGTAAGACCTCTGCTTTCCTTTTTCTTTACCTTCCTCCCCTTTCTCTTCCTATCCCTATCTCCCTCTCCATTTTATAAGGGGTCAGACATACTGCTAACTCCAAGGACTGGTCATTTCAAACTCTGCTCTGGTTAAAAACAAAGCCAGGAATACAGGAACAACCAATGACCCAGCCTTACACTCCTTTCAAAGTCTACATTTAAATTTATTCCCTGCTCCTCTCTTTGTGGATTTCATGGAGCAGTGTTACAACACCCACTGTCCCCAGCACATACATCCTTTTTGCATCAGCACTTGCCATGGAAGATCAGAAGCTAAAATAAAATGCTGTGGATGTGGAAAGAGATTTCTACTGGCAAAGTGAAAAATGTTCTTTCTTCAGCGTAGTCCAGTCATGCTGATTTCACAAATATTTGACCAATAAATAAATTTGACAAAAAAACGTTACAGTCAGAATGTGCAGAACTTGAACCCACACCTGCCCCAACACATGCAGTGTTCAAGAGCTCTGACAGAGTACCCAAGCACCAATGTTGATGGAAATAGCTTCACTCTTTAGCACAGAGCTTACATAGCAGGGCTGGAAGAAGTGTGAGCCTCCCTAAGTCAGAGGTTACCACTGCCATGCCAGGATTTTGCCCCCTCTCTTCTGTTCCTGATTGCAGGGAAAGAAAATGAAATCCTCCATGTAGCTCATTTTGTGATGAGCTGCCAAGTGCAAGGGATGAAACAAACATCCACGCAATGAGTGAGAAACCAAATTATGCATCATGCTGCTGCTTGGAATCCTAGAATGTGTGAGTTGGAAGGACCTTTAAAGGCCATCTAGTCCAGCGGGAGGGACAGCTTCCACTAGAAAAGGTTGCTCAGAAACACAGTCAGAGCAAAGGCTCCTTGGTGCCTTCATTCCCACTGCCACTTTCCCAGCTTGAAAAAACAAGGAAAACACATTTTTCACTGCTATATCTCAGGGACATATCTCCCTGTTTTGCATTCCTGGATAATGACTAACCAAACATCTGGCTATTTGTGTGCATCTTCTGAAAAATGTATTTATCCATTATGAAGGACGTAGCTCCTGCTTGTAAATCTATCACTGTTAGCTCAAGTTTCACACATTTCTTGTCAGCCTTATACAACTAAACAACAAACCCTTTATCACAATGAGCCCTTTCTGAGGGAGTGCTGTGCCTCACCTCCCTCCATCAGAATCCACACAAAGAACTGGCTCCCCATCAGATGCTAATCCAAAAGGCAAATCCCTGCCATCATGGGTGTCATGACAGTAATAATTATAGTAATAATCACACCAAGACACCAAGCTGGAGGACCGCAGACACCTAGGAAGTATCAGAGCAGGTGCTGGTTGCAGAAAACAAACATGCACAGCCACTCAGTAACACCCACACTTTGTATAGTCCTGATCCAGAGGCTGTGAGTGCCAAAAATGTCTGAAATGGGGCATAAAAGTGTGGAATCTTACAACAACAGAAGGTTTAGAGTTGGAAGGAACCTTAAAGCTCGTCTTGTTCAAACTGGAAGAGATAAGGTTTGGATCACATATGAGGAAAAAAGTTGCTCGTTGTGAGGGTGGGCAGGCCCTGGCACAGGGTGTCCAGAGCAGCTGTGGCTGCCCCTGGATCCTTGGCAGTGCCCAAGACCAGGTGGGAGCAGCCTGGGACAGAGGGAGGTGTCCCTGTCCAAGGCTGGTGTCTCAAGGCCATTCAGGAGTCTCTCCTGTGTGTGAGCTTTTAGGCACCTCGGCCTATTTTCCCAAGATAAAGTCTTTTTAAGCTGGCAAAAATGAAAAATAAACATATTCACAAAAAACTCCTAAAGGAGCCAAAGATAGTACAAATATTTGAGATATAAATTAACAGAAGAAATAGAGAGAAGAGAGGAAGAACTTTGCTATAGCCATGGAAGCAGCTGTCAAGGGGGAAGGAGGGAAATAAACCCTCAAAATCAGCAGTAAGTCGCTCTTTCACTGCAGACAGAGACTTCAGGCTGTGTCCTATGTTCAGATGTGGGGAGAACAGCAGGGAGGTGTATTTGTCTCCTTTCTTCAGTGGCCCCTCTCAGGGAAACACTCCTATAAGGAACGTGAAATCCCTGTAGGTTCATTTTCCACCTGTTTTAGGCTAAAGATTAAAGAACCCTGCATTTTTAGCAACACATGCCACCTGTTCTTATGAACTAATATTAACATTAAACGGTGTTTTAAAGTCTGTTAGCTATTTAGAACTGTGCATGCAGCTATGTTAGTGTGCATAAAGTAGAAAAATCCAAAAATTAGTATTTCCTCTCAGAACTTCCAGGGTTAAACCTTGAACAAAACACAGTTTTGGGAACTCACACCAAAGTCAGAACTCCAGAAGCCATTTGAGGAGGTGGTGGTCCTCATCTGCTGAGTTTTCCCCTTCCAAACTGCAACTCCACTTTGGTTTAAAGGTCAAGGAACTCAAACCTTTCACAAGTGTGTTTAACCAACTGGAGGACACTTGGGCAGTGACCTTGCCATGCCTCTTCTACAAGAGGCTCTGCAGAGGTACTAAGGAAACTCAGGAGGGTTTCCCTCCATCCCAGATTTAGCCAGAGCTACACCAATATCATCTTAAGAAAGTAAAAATGGGATGGATTAAGCGTCTTAAAATTCTGCTGCTGGAAATAAGGGCTTAGTGAGGGCTGGACATCCTTTCCATCTCTAATTTCTGGTTTTTTTGCAACCTTCTGAGGAGATGATGCAGAAGCAAAAATTGGTATTACTACTGGAAGATGGTTTAGCATCATGTTGTTTGAGTAAGATATGTTCCTCTGGATTTCTGAGATGCATTGCAATATTTGTTAAGGGGATAGGGAGAGAAGGAACATCAGAAAGATAAGTGTGCACTGAAAAAACCAACAACATTTAAAAACATTTCCCTTAGTGACCCTATCCTAGGAACTGGTTTTCTGAGGATAAGCAGTACATAAGAATTGGTCTAAAACAGTCAAGGCCAGAAGTATTTGAATACTTCTAGAGCAGGCGGGTAGAACCCATAGAAGCTGCAACAGGAGCCCAGGAGGTTTCAGTTGCTCTGTTGGTCACAGGATGAAAATTACAGGGACAGAAACTTTCAGGATTCAGAGCTTGGGGACAAGATGAATTCTAGGGCAGGGCAAAAGCTGGGAAGACACAGGCTGGCTGTGGTCAGCCAGCACTTCTGCTGGGAGATGGAGGTTGTTACTGCAATTCACCCCACAGATCTGTCTGGGTCTGACCTGAGTGGCACCTTGGGAAGACAGGGGAAGTGGGTAAGAGGCAGAGCTGGAGCCTGGCACATGAAACAGCCCTAAGAATTTACACCTACTGCAAAGCCAACTGCTGAGTCCTGCAGTGCCCCCTCAGAGGGAGCCCAACAAATTCCCACTGGGAATACCTGCTCTGGAAAAAGCCCCCTTCACAATGAGTGAGTTTGGAACCTCCACAGATGACTCAGAGACAGGTGGGTCAGCAGAGAACAGATTTTGCCCCAGAGAGACACATCTCTGAGCCCATCCCAGGCCCAGGAGCTGATGGAGAGCTGCAGCTTTCCAACTGCCCTCTCTAACAGAGCTGATTACAACAGGTTTTGGGTTATTACCACATTCACACCATTTGTTTGGGCTGCTGTTGCCATGCAAGAGGTTACAGCACTAAGTAGGAGCTTCTCACTCACCTTTAGGCTGTTGTACGCAAAATCTTCATGTTCTGAAGCCACTTCAGTCTTTATTTCAATTACCTGGGCAGATTAAAGAGGTAAATTTGTATTTAGGAGCAGGCAGAGGAATTGGCACAGAGCACAGGGCAGCTGGCACGTCTCCATCAGCAGCCAGCCCTGCCAGCCAGCTCAACCATAATAATGTCATTAACTGCCATCAGATAGCATCCCAGCAACACCAGTGAGGCAGAGAACACTCCAAGAGAAAATGGTTTAATCTCTCATTAATATCTTGACAACTGTGCCTCACTGCAGCTTTCAAACAATGACAGTCATTAAGGGAACAATCTTCAACACAGCAGTTGGAAAACAGGTTTTTAATCCTCCTGCAGCAGGAATGAGAGGCTGGGGAAGTCTCCTGTTTCACGTGTTTCCTGCAAACCTCTAGGGATGATCAATAAGAATATAAAGAGAAGCAAGGCCATAATTACTGCTGATGATTTTCTTGAGTCTCTTACTACATTTGTTCAAAGGTACACTGATCACACTCTGGAGAGTAATAACAAAAATAATTCCCAAACAAAGCAAGAGAAGCCCAGAAATTTCAAATAAGTAGCCAAGAGGAATGGCATTTGCCCAACGATTTTTAAATAGCATCTCCAGTGCTGCAGGACACCAAGTACACAGCACTGCTGTTTCACAGCACACTCTGGCCACAGAGCCTTGGCTACAGATGGCAGGGAAAGCATACAAAAGAGATCTGCTATTAAAAGTCCCCATCCCAGAAATCAGCTTACCTCAACCCAGACAGCTTTTTTCTCAGACTTAGGGACTCCTGTCCCCTGAGTTACCACTGGCCTGTCAGTAACCTCAGTTTTTTACATACATTTTTTTAAATAGCTTTCAAGCAAGCAACTCAAACTTTAGGAAGTTTGGTTTTGGTGGTTTTTTTCCACAAGGAAGGAAGAATACAGCAACAGAATATCCCTGCCTTGCAACAGAAATTAAGAACCCATTCTTCAAACAGCTATCTTGATATTTCTGATTTACCAGACTACTTTTAACCAGTATTCCTCTCTATGATCTTTACTGAGGAAAAACACCCAACCAAAACACACAGATGATAATGAAACCAAATTGAGGACACCAGCCTGACTGATGTTTATGTGAAATGTATTTCAGATCATGCCACACACTGCTGGATGGGGGTAAGCCAGGACTGCATAGAAATGCCTGAAAAAGAGAAATCATCCAAAAGGGAAGGTTGTTGAACATGTAGGGTGCCACATGTGAGACACAGGGTCAGTGCTGGTGGAATAATGCGTGCCAAAATTGATTCTACATCTCATTGCTTTCAAGAAGCTTAAGAAACTGCCCTAAATATGTTATAACCAGTTTGTTTAAACAAATAAATAAAGCAACTCTCCTGTCCAAATCTCCTTAGCTGACCAAAAAAAAGAGTTTATCTCCATTTTCCAGATGGATTTGTAGCCTCTTACATTGAACTTGTCACTCTCAAAGCCAAATTCCTGCATCACATGGCCTCAGGCAATCAAGGAAAGCCAGTTACAAATAAGAAATATTAGCATCCATGAAAAGATGCCTCTTGCCTGGGATTTCTTGCTCTCCTGCTCCTTTTTCTCCAGCTGGGCTTGCAGCTTCTTCCTCTCCAGCTCGAGCTCCCTTACTCGCTTCTGCAGCTTTAGGAAGAGGGTCATGTCCATGGCTGCTTTCTCCATCCCAATCTCCTGGAGAAGAACAAGAGGGGGGAAAAAAAGAGAAGTTTTGTAACCATGCATAGTGCCAGATGCACCCTGACTGTACATCAGCCAGGAACAGGAGCATCCTAAGAAACACGCGCACTGCCAAAGTGAAAATCCACATTTTAAACACATGTTGTTAGTGTCACTAAAACACCTGGCTTGTTTTGATAAATCACTGAAAGCTTAACAGCCCAATAGGTAAGTATGTGACAGGGGTGAAGAACATAAAAAATGCCCTACTAGGTCCCTTTCAGTCAAGTGTTTATTTGTTGGGGGTTTCTAACTGCCTTTAGCTGGAATATTTTATATCAGAGCATTGTCAATACTCATTATTTTGACTTCAGCAAATGCTTTCAGAGCAGTTCAGAAATACTAAAGCAACATATTGCAGCAATCAGCAAAGGAGAGTGGGGGCTTCTGCTGGCATGGTATTGGGAGACAAAATATAGTCCTGCCAGGGGGTGGCAGACCCTAGGAACATTCATCACTCTCAAATGCTCTCAAGTCAGAAAAGTGGAGTTTAAATAGCAGTAGATGTAAGTAAAAAACACATTCCTCTTTTCCACGGGATTCTCAATAGCCAAGAAATCATTTGTGCTGCTCTCTTCTGCACTAGGAAAGTGCTAATTTGATTACAGGGGCTGTGCTGGCCAGCAAAACATCCATGAAGATGCAGGGAATGAAAATGCTTGTGGCAAGAGAGCAATGAATGCTGGTGTCCTTGCAGAGAAGGATCCACAATAAAGTCATGACCCATCAGTGCTGGGTGTAAGTGCTGTGATGAGTTTTCATCAATCTTTAAGCTGCTATGGCCCAAAGACAGCACTGCATTATTTTTAGAGACCTGGTGCTGCTAACGAGTTTGCCAGAGCACCACAGTCCCTCTCACACATTAACGACACGTTTCCGCAGCACGGAATCAGTTTTATCCATCACACCTTACTGCCCAACCTGCACTGCACCCTGTGCCCCAAACCCCACACCCATCACCCCCTGGGCAGGGCTCCCCTGCCCTCCCTGCTGGTTTTCTGTACCTCCACCTGCTGTATCACATCCTCGGTGTCCCCGATCTCAGAGGTGCAGATGGAGGGATTGTTGGAATCAGACTCCAAGCTGCTCTGGTTGGATGGGTTTCTCCTGTGCCCTGGTGCCTGCTGCCAAGGGACGATGCAAATACATAAAGCACCCAGTGTTACAGGATTCCTCTCAAAGCGTTGCCTCTCTACAGCAAATACGTGACTATATTCTGAAGTTAGCTTATAGAGAATTACATTTTCTATGGTTATATGCCCTAACCTTAAAATTCATATTAATGAAGAGGAATCCTTCAAAGTGTAAAAGTGATGTAGAAGCTCAGTTTAAAAATTCTGCATTAATTAAAGGCTCTTCATAACACCCAATGCACGGTAAGTGTGAACATGCAAATCTGAGCTCAAGGTTGTGCTGCTGACAACACCCTCGAAGGCCCCCTTCAAACACTCAACCTTCCACCAATCCAGCAGCATTCTGATTTTCAACAGTTTTTCTAACACTTTAGCAATGCTGAAGCTAAAGACTTTGGGTTTTGAAATGCTGAAGTCATATTGCTGGAGCTCTTTTTTGGTTTGTTTTTTTTAACCCAACACCCACACATGAACATCGTGCCACAAAAGCAAAACAAGAACAAGTATGATCCAGCTTTTGCTGAGATTCTCAGACTCTAAGCACTTCACAGAGAAGTGTGGAAGACCAAGCTCCTTTTTCAAAGCATACAAATGGTTTGGCTTAAGTGCAGAGAGGTATTATTAGAAATATTAAGCACAAACTACCCAATAATGGCAATTATTTTAAGTGTTTTGGGGGTGAGGGAGCCATGTTATCCAGGCACCAACATCAGGTCCAGGGCACAATGGAAGAGGGTAATTCCATTTTCATTACCCTTATAACAGCCATTTCATCTTTCAAGTTGTCGTATCTCTGCTCCAGACTTGAATACTCCTTCACCAGGTTCTGATAACGAGATCTTTCTTCTTCCAGTTCTTTCTTCATCTGGATATTTTCCTCGACTGTGTTTTGTGCAAATTCATCTTCAAAATAAGAAGGAAAAAATGAAAGAAATCATGAACTTTAACTCATAAACAAGCTTCTTGTAAACATGTCCAACAATTTAGGAACTTACATCTGTCCAATAACTTAGGAACAAAGTACTCTGTGCCAAGAGCTTTGAAAATACATGCAAGCATTTGCTAATATTTAGAGACTATTATAATCTGTATTTGTCTCCTCAACATTTGAAACAGCCTGAGCTCTTCTGCTTGCAGAGCAGTCCTTTGCCTTGAGTTAAAGAACAGTCTCCAGGACCTACAAACCATTATTTAACGGTGGCAGCTCCAGCTCCCATGGGCCAGCCATAAACACACTTAAGAAAAGACCAGCACAGGACAAAAATGCATAAGTGTTGAAGAAGTGGGACTTGCTGCATCTAAAATCTTTCCTGCGCCCCCCACCAGCAGCTTTGGCAGTGGAGAAAATCATCAACAGCAGTTCTTCCTCATGTCATCATCAACCATTTACCATGGCAAGATTGTGGGGGTTCAAAGAATTTTATATCCAAATAAATTCAGTTGTTTTTTAAAAACTCCACTCTAGAAGTAAATCCAGTCCCCCTCTTCCTGAGGAACCAGGCAAAGACAGTCCTTCCAACCCCGTCCACTTGCTTGCTCTAATCTTAAACGCTCCAAAGCGTCCTGTAAGGGATGAATAACAATTTGCCGCAAGTTTCTTCTTAACAAGTTATCTTCATTCCTTTATTTTGTGTTAGGCTAGGAGCAAAAGGCACTTCACAAGTACCCTGGAGCAGTGATAGTTACAGCATGATGATCTTTGTAAATCCTGCTGCAAAATTGAAGCTGAAAACGATGACAAAAAATAGAAAAGCTCAACATACGCATTAGAGTCCCTTTTGTGAAATGGGATTTTCCCAGGTAGCTTCCCCTATGAGACTTGTCAGCTAAGTATCTGCTTCTAAAAAACACTCACGGAACCATGTCACAGTAGAGAAATCCTTTGTCACAGCTCAGTATTGGGAACTGTGATGCCTTTGGGATCCTTTATTAATAATTTTTGGGACACTTCTCTTCCCTACTCCATCATCTTCACTGCCTCTCATACCACCTGCATGAAATGCTCTAACGTAACTGAACTAAAAAGCCTTTCCAGGTACTTTATTCCATATTTCACCAATTAAAATGGCCTCTGGCTTATCACCCACCAGTGGGACAGCATGAACAGAACTACCTGCACAACAAAACAGAGACAAAAGCCACCAGGAAAGGGTAACGGGAAGATTAGCACTTTTCAAGGCAGGGAAAATGAGCTTCAGGGGAGAAGACTGAGCCCTTGTCTAAGGGAGGCATGACAATGCCACAGGCAGTTTTTCCTACCTTCAGACTGACAGAGAATCCTGCTGTTCAGCTCCTCTTTTTCCTGTTTCAGGAGAGCGTTTTCTTCTTCCAGGTCAGAGATACGCTGCAGAACAAGGCAGAGAGTTACAGCTTGCTGCAGGGCAGAGCACCTGCGGGGATTAATTTCACAAAAAAGACAGGGGGCTTTGTTCCGCCGCTCTTTGCTCTTTAAAATATCTGTTCCCCTGTGCTTTGCCACTTATCCTTTTTATACTAGTTGTTGAAGCACAGGAGAAATGCACTGCTACAATGGGGACTAACTTTCCCTTTCCTGAGGGCACTCCTCCCTTAAATCAATGTTTTCTGCAGAATCTTACTAAATACTGAACAGCTGGACTTGGTGGCCATGATCTGCAGGAGCAAAGTTCTTGCAAGTGATCAGGTCATCAAATCAGAGGTTCATTTTTACATTTCAATGGGCTTCATCATTGTCCTCAAATCACAGCACCGAGTCACAGCTGCTGGGGAAATAAATCTGATTGTTCCCAGAGACAGAGGACTTCAGGAGCTGAGATAGACACAGTAACTGCGAGCTGAGTGAATAGGTCAGGCTTTTTTAACTTTATTGCACCCAATCCATGCAGCCCGATGAGTCACTTCAGTGCTTCCCACAACTACAGAAGCTCTGGTACAGTGAGGAATGACATGTACCAGGACCCTTGGCAATGCAACGGCAGCATATTTAGCAATTATCAACAACAACAACAATTGCCTCATATAAAAACAATGAGAACAGGAACTGAACCCTGCAAAATGCTATTTCACTTGTCACAACTGCAAGGCTGGACTGATGTTGACAGCAACCAATCCTGGAACATTTTTCAAGCTTCCTGAATTCTGGTGCATTCAACAGTGTTATCTCAAAACACACATCACATTATCAAGTGAAATAGGCTGCCACAGCTAAGCAGGATTCTTCTGCTGTCAAGTGGGAGAACACACATCATTCCAGCAGGTTTCATTCCCTATGCCTGTTCCTTCACTTCCGGTAGCCGCTGCTTACGAAACAGCTACACACAGCCCAAGGATCTCAAGGCGCCAACGATAAACAACATTGTAAACACCATAATAAGAGTTTTCAAAGCCCAAGAGTAATAATTTTGCTGTCACCACTAGATTAGATTTATAGGCAGCCCAGCTGGCGTACATTCCTAGCACAGATTTCAGTCTTCCACACAAGCGTGTTCAAATTAAAGCATTTTATCAAACACTGCCGATGCCAGATACATACTAATGGCAAGGACAAAAGATCAGTTATTATTTTCTTGTAAGTCATGACTGAATCAGTTCTATTCCATGCACAAACTGAAAAACCTCCCTACCCATTACACTCCCTGTTCATTTACTGCAGCTGTCTGCATTACATCTGTCTGCACCTCTCCTGG
This sequence comes from Petroica traversi, assembly GCA_025920805.1. Classification (NCBI taxonomy): domain Eukaryota; kingdom Metazoa; phylum Chordata; class Aves; order Passeriformes; family Petroicidae; genus Petroica; species Petroica traversi. The sequence goes on from JAHLSL010013023.1 coordinate 39,489, forward strand.
AAGGCTGGAGCCTGTCAAAAACCCCACAATTTAAGCATACACACCTATTGGTGTTTTAAATGCTGTGAACCTAGCCAAGATTTTAATATTCTGTACCAAAACCAACTACACTACTTCACCATAAATCACACCTGCCATTAGATCAGCACTGCTTTCTTCAAGGTAGGAAGAATTCTTTAAAAATTGGAGAACAGATACAGGAGAAATGGAATGGAAGGAAAACCTATGCTGCAATGGGACAGCAAGGAACTCGACTTATTTATCCCACCAGGAAAAGGCTAAAGGTTATGGGATTATTTTACTAATGCTTTTTATTGGGTACCTATAAGGAATTCTCTGCTCAAAGCTATCAAGCTTGGAAAACAAAACTAGACAAAAATCTTGAGTATTCTCAACTGTGATGAGAGGATATTTAGAAGAGAAAGACTTCATAGAATCCTCAATAATTATTCCCAGATTTTAAAATTTCTAATCCAGATTGGGTATAGGTATTTTTAAGATGTTCTCTTGAGCCACTGAAATAGTTTTCTGCATTCCTGTTTCTATGTGAAACAGAAGCAAGCTCAGAGTTCAAAACCTGTGTGTAACCAAGCCCAGTGGGAATGAGAACAGTCCACTACTGATGGGAAGAGACAAGGGGAGCAGGTCACACAATGGTCAAGCAGCACAAACTCCATCCCTGGAACCGACATGGACACCTTTTGTGCCTCTAGCTCATCTTTCAACAGGAAACAGATCTTTGGAGGTGCTTCAAATGAAACAGCAGCTGCTTTGAAGGATTTCTGTGGAAGATGCTGAGCAGGGAACTCTGTTGATGGCTGGAGCCCTTGTGTAAGTGATACCCTGGGACAACCTGCTCCTCAGATCTGCCTTCAATCAGTCTTGTAAGGAAAGGATGACAGCATTTGGCATTTTCCTAATGAAATTCCTGGCCAGGCTGTAAACTATCCTAAGTCACCAAGCAAGAAGATTAGGTGCTACCAAAATTCCATAGAAAGAGCTGTTGGTACTTACCCAGATGTTTCAACCTTTATCACAAAATTAAATAAGAAGAGCTATTAGAAAATGAAGGACTTGGAGAGAATAGCTGTGATTAAGAGATTACAGGAATTTTTTTCAGTAACTAAATCATAACTGACATGGATATGCAGGAGCTGCAAAAAAAATTAAAGGCTCATCTCAGTCTCACTCAGAAGTGAGGTATCTTTGGGAATCTGTCCCACTACAACCATGCCCATGGTGTCATCTTCATATTGAAGGCGAAAACTGCTTCTCACCTGAGTTTAGTTTCATGACACTCCCCAGCTTCTGGAAGATGTTAGAACAACTCAAAAATCTCTTCCCAGAATATTTCCTGGAAGGTGTTCTGGCTAAAGTAAAATTTTTAGGAAGGAAACAGTTCCTCTTTATCTTCCCACTTACAAGGAACCGAAGGGAGCAATGGAAACCTAATGCCATAAATAGGAGCCTGTACTGCTCATTAGAAATGTTTTATAATTAAACCATTTACTTTCACGGTGAAATACACAGTATTTGCTCTGCTGCAGGCACTTTAACAACAAGGAGAAGCTTCTGCTTTGTTTTCATGCTTTTTAAAAGCCTTTCTTCAGTGATTAAGCCAGCCTTCCACCCGAGTGCTCAAAGGGGATTTGCAATCAAGAACAAAGAGACACAGTTTATTCCCAGCTGCATCACCTTTAAAATCAAGCATCCTTTCGGGCCCTGAAAGCTTGTGCTGCACCTAGCTATGTGCCAAAAAGGATCTTACAATTTGAAAAGGAAATCACTGGTTTCACATGTGCCTGTGTGGATGCACCGCAGGTGCAAGGAGTGGGGTAAACAATCACCCAGCAGCTCAGGGTCCAGCCAAGAGACAGCAAGAGTACAGGCTACTCACCTCTTTGAGAAACACACCCAAAAATGCATCTTACTTGTGCCAGAAGTTCAGGGTGAATCACCCTGACCACAGTCCTTCACCACAGCTTCTCAGCCAAACCCACCAGCTGAGGGCTCATCCTCAAGGGGAGCAGTAGTGCTGCATGAAGTGCACCAGAAGAGGCTCATATGGACACTCTTCCACTATAATAAGGACACTGTTAATTCCAGGCTCATTCTTTTTTTTTCTAATTTCCAAAAGTGACTCATCTTCAGGTTGTCAGATATCAAGTACTGTTCTAGAATAAACATCTAGAATAAACAGCTTTTTCTTTGCAATTTATTGTGTAGAAGAGCCTTAAATTCTTTCCAATAGCAGGATCAAAGAATCAATTCAATTTCTGGTGCAGAAGAGATAGCATGGATTTAACTTGAGCAGCCACAGCATTTGCAGAGGGAAACTGAACTCATACCTCAGTGCCTCAGGTTAAGAGAATGTATGTTACTCAGAATTAATCTGATCAGCAAAGAAATTCAGGGCAAAAGGTCCATCTTGGCTATCTGCAAAACAAACTCTACACTCTGAAGTCTCTTTCTCTCACTAGAATGCCTTCTTGTACAGTGGTGGCAGTGTTGGACCACTTCTGCCCCAAGAGATAAAGCAGAGGAGCTAGACCTGATTGTCCTTATGGTTCCCTTCCAAACCAGGATAATCTATGGGTTTGCATGAAGGAGAAAGAAAAAGAATAAATATATTTAGTGTAAATCCCAGCTCCAAACACTATAAACGCCCATAACAACCAGCAGCTGGTGCTGGAGCAGTGCCTCTCCTCAAGAAGGAAAGTTGGTTCGCACACAGCTCATACTCTGTGCCTACCAACAATACCAGCCATGGCAGAAACTGAGCCTTGTGTCCCATCCCGGGCTGGAATCAGGAATATTTACATCTTCCTAATATTTACAGTATCTGTGACAGCCCTCTCCAGTAATTTGCATTACACTCCATGAGGAACCACTGCATATACATGAAGCAATGGCATATACATGGAGAAAGCAGCTTCAAGTTGTACCAAGGCAGGTCAAGATGGGATATTAGGGAAACTTTTTCTCATTGAAAGACATTGGAACAGACTGCTCAGGGCAGTGGCAGAGTCATCAGCCTGGGAAGTGTTCAAAAACTACATGGATGTGGCACTTGGGGATATGGTTTAATGCTGAGCACAGTGGTGCTGGGCTGATGGTTTGCCTTGGTGATTTTACAGGTCTTTTCCAACCTTTACAACTCAGTTATTCCATTATTTTCATGGTTATTAAGCGTCTTGATTTCCAGAACTGTTTGGGTATGGGCCATTTCCTTGTGGTTGGCAGCACAAAAAGGCATCAGGGCAGGGTGCCCTGACACAAGGCAGTCACTGCTCCTGCAGGGGTGTCCATGTGTCCTTGCTGCCCCACCAGCTGGATAAAAATAAATCCCAGGGGCAACAGGAATAACAACCAATGAACAGACAGTGCCCTTCAGAGCTTTGAAGCTTTCAGCATCCTGGGCAGCTGCAGGAGCCACCCTGAGGCAGACAGGCAGATGTACCTTCCTCAGCAGGTCCCTCTCCTTGCTGTGGCTGTCCTCCATGACCTCCCTCTGGCCGTGAGCCCTCTCCAGCTCCAAGCGCAGCTGCTCCATCTCCTCCTGCAGGCTGGCAAGCTGGTTGCCATTGCCCTGCTGGCTCTGCTGGTACTGCTGCAGCTCCTTCTTCAGCTTCTCCACCTCGCAGGAGTGGGCTGATGTCAGAATGGACAGCTGCTCATTCAGAAGCTTGTACTCCTTGTTCTGCAGCCAGCATCCCCAAAGAAAGAAGAAAAGAAGAGAAGGAGTGACATCAGTGCATGCACTACAGAAGTAACCACTCAAATCCTAGACCGTGGTGGGTGACAAACCCACGATAACAAACGTTTCCATGCACGTGCTAATGAAGCTCATAAAGCTAAAAGCTATTTCTAAACTGTGACAAAAACTCAATAATATTTTGGCAATGGTTACAGAAGCATTTGTTAAGCTGGCATTACACTAATATCACTCAGAGCAAAGGCAAGCAACTCTTGGTAGCACTGGCAACCAAACCAAAATACTATACTTCTACTACAGCTTCCAAACGGTATTGCCTAATGTGATTGGTCTGCAGTTTTTGAGGGGGGTTGTAGTATTCCTTTTGCAGTTTACCCTTCTATCCCCTGAATCCCATGCCTGTAAAAACCTGGGGTGACAATGCAGAACTGCAGCCTCAAGCATAAGGAGCTCCCAAAACTCCAGTTTTAGGTCACATTCCAGCCCAGTCGTCCTTTCATTTGTTCAGGTTTTCACTTTTAGAGCACTTAGCAGTGATTTGCCCCCCAGTTTTGAGAACTGAAAATTCAGCAGACTTAGCTGATTTCTGGGCTTCAAATCAAAGTCAATGGGCACTGTATTGTGGCTAATAAAACATCATCATTATCAGACACCCCTAGGCCAAAGACCAAGAGCTTCATTAAGAGCCTACTACAAAAGCTGTGCTTGATAGATTATGTTGACACCAGAAGAACCATGTTGAAACTTAAAATGCGGCCTAGTTTTTAAAGTTTGCTCTGATCACGCGTTTGGTGCCTCTTTAGGTGACCTTACAAAGAACCTCCTCCCACTGTATCACAGTGGCCCGGAAGCAAGACCATGACACACCTCAAATGGAAAAACAAGTCAATGAGGCATATTAACATTTTTTCCTTTGGTCCCCCATAAAGAATTATTTATGAACATCAAAATTCAGCATTCTTATAATATTAGGAAATTCTAATTTCTTCATGACCAAAGACATTTCACAGAATCCTAGTTTTGAACTGGAAGTACCCTTAAAGCTCATCCCATTCCCAACATCTACCATGGGCAGGAACACCTCCCACTGTCCCAGGCTGCTCCCAGCCCCAGTGTCCAGCCTGGCCTTGGGCACTGCCAGGGATCCAGGGGCAGCCCCAGCTGCTCTGGGCACCCTGTGCCAGGACCTGCCCACCCTCTGAGCCAGCAATTCCTTCCCATCTCCCATCCATTGCTGCCCTCTGGCACTGGGAAGCCATTCCCTGGCTGCTGTCCCTGCAGGCCTTGTCCCCAGTCCCTCTGCAGCTCTCCTGGAGCCCCTTTGGGCCCTGCCAGGGGCTCTGAGCTTTCCCTGGAGCCTTCTCATGTGCAGGTGAGCAGCCCCAGCTGTCCCAGGTTGACTCCAGAGCAGAGGGGCTCTGAAGAGGTTTCCAAAGAGATGCATTTGCAGAACCTTGTGTCCCAAGCTTTCTGTACATGGTTTTACACACCACCCAACTGAGATTTTCATGCAAGTACAAGATAAATGCACAGGAATGGTTTGGGTTTTTTTATATTAGCAACTAGAGATATGAGAGCATTTACTGGGCTGGTTCCCACTGCTATCAGAAGTTGCTCAACAGACCCTGTTAAACTTGAACTTGCTTTATTTCAATCATTATCCAGCCCTGCAGATCTGAGACAGCCCTGTTTTCAACCCAGGCTCTGTGAGTAAACCTAGAGTTCATTTTACTACCAAAGATAGATGCAACAAATTCATTACTTTGTTACCCAAACTAGTTCTATTCACAATAAATGGTCAAAGACATAAGGCTGCTTGCAGAGACAGTGTAGAGAGAGCTCACAGTGGGTTTAAATATTGGCTGCATGAACATGCAAAATAAAATTAGGAACCAGCCTTAAAAATGTCCTGGGCAATCCCAACAAGAAGATTTTTAAAAAAAATCATTAAAAGAAAAACAGAAAAAAGAAGAGTAGAAATGGATCCAAGATAAATAGAAAAGAAAGTGCTCCAGTCAGGAAGTTCTGCAGCAAAATAGATCAAGATCTTTCTTCTGTGTGCAAAAAAATTCCTCACCTGATTAAAAAACTTAATTAAATGGTTCTAGTTACAGATGCCAGAGCATGTGAGCTGAGGCTGACACACAATAATAGGTTTCAATGTTTTCAAAGAAAGATCTCTTCCTTAGGGGCATCAGAAGATTGCATCTCTACTCATGCATGAGCTAAAGTAGCAGAAATAGAAACATTTCCTTCTATGGCTACTCAAAGAAAATATACAACTGCAGCTCTCCAGGTTACCTGCTATATACCTTTTCTGATTTTCTTGAAAAGTTTATTGGTATTTTCAAAGGTTGCATTTATAGATTAGCAAGGACTGAAAGCAAGATCCTTCTGGGAAACTATGATGCAGCAAACGCACTGTGCCAGAAAAAAAGATTCAATGAACTGAAAAGAAAATCTACCGTAATGGTGCTCATTAGCACTTCCAAAGCATCCTAGGGAAACCTGGTAGCCCTGGAAGGATGGACCACAACGTACAATGCAGGCCAGGAATTCCTTCCTGCAAAAGCTACGCTGAAAGCATTGAAGAATTTCCTTCAAATGGTCCGTGGAGTGACTGAGGGAGAGCAAGATGAGTGCAAGACTATTATTTCTGCCTGGCTGAAAGCTCTCCTTGACTGCTTCCCTAAAGCAGATCCTTCTCCTGCTTTCATAACCCATGACAGGAAAGCCAGTGTTAACCAACTATTGGTTGTTTTTTTTTTTCTTTATTGTTCCACTCCCACACTTTTCCTAGCAAGGGAACAGGGAAAAATATAAGCTAAAAAATATTACTGATGTTCCAGTGTCAAGTCCAGCAACTCAGCAGATCCAACATTGACGTTCACACACTTTGCACGAATTCAGTCCAAAATACCTGGACCTGGAATGACTCATCCAATATTCAATTCCACCAAAATACCTTCTGGATAAAAGGTCATATCAAACCTTATTCTGAGTGTTTTACATTCCTAAGGTACTGTTAGCAAAAGCTAAGTAGGGAAACAAGCATATTAAAATTAAACACCAGCGTTTGAAAGTTGGACTCTGTTGTGGTTTTAATGACACACTGGAATTACCACTGACAGGTGCTACAAATAAGGAGTTAATCTGACTGAAGAGGATGTCCTCTTGCCTGTGAAAGTTCAGATTAAGGATACAAGTAGATACGAATTTCCCTGTTGATTTTAGGCAATTCAACTAGGTCGCATTCAGCGTTTCTTACGATCACTCCTCAATTCTTTGTACAGCAACAAAGAAGGTATTTAATAGAGTAACTTGCACACATTACAAGGTGGAAAAACTGATCTGCTCCATGCGTAAAATCAAACCGTTATTCTGCAGCAAGTGGCAACTGATGAAAACACCTCTGTGACCAAATAGTCACTGTAAGATCATCAAGTCATCCCAACATGATCTGTCACATTACAGCATCCCACCCTCCCCTTACTCCTAGCGAGTTGTTGTGCCTAGTAACACAAATGTGCTCAAACTACTTGGTAAAGTATTTACCCAAACTGTCACAGTAAAAAGTATTCACCCATTCAGGGAATGTGACTCTCAAGGCACAGAGTTCATAGCACCACACACTTAGTGCTCACAGGGCAAAAAGCACAGCAGGGCAACCCAGCCTGAAACCGGTGGATCACTGGATCCCACGTAGAGCTGCCTTGTGTTTTCAAGCAACACCGGTCAAAACTGCCATTTGGTCTTCCCCCCGCGAGCCCTGCTGGCCAGTTCCCGCAACGATTCCACCGCAGCTGTGTCCCACCCTTCCAAAGGCCCCCCTGCCACCAGCCTCACTCTTCCCAGACAGCACAGAAAGGCACAAAGAGGCATCCATACCCGGCCCAGCCCTGCTCCGTGCAGACTGTACCTGCTCATCCACCTTCCTCTGCAGCTGCACCACCTTGTTCTCCATGCCGATGTTGAGCTTCTTGAGGTGCTGTGCGGAGCGTGCCTCAATGCGCAGGGCCTGCAGCTGGCGTCGGGCCCGCAGGCGCCGGCAGTGGCACTGCAGCACCAGGGTGGCGGCACGCAGCCGGCGGAACCGCGTGCGGGCCAGCCAGCCCCGGGCGTACTTCTGCAGGATGGTGGCCTTGTGCTCCACCAGCATCTGGAAAACATCGGCACAGTGGAGCCGTTAGCGGAGAGAAGGCAGGGAATTGTGGAATCATGGAATGGTTCGGGTTGGAAGGACCTTCAAGCTCATCCACCATGGGCAGGGACATCTTCCACTAGACCAGGTTGCTCCAAGCTCTGAACAAGCTTGGCCTTGGATACTCTCAGGGATGGGGCAGCCACAGCTTCACTGGGAAACCTGTGTCAGAGCTTCACCACCAAGGATTCCTTCCCAATATCCTCTCTAAATTTGCTTTCCTTCAGCTTAAGGCGGTTCCTGGAGGGTCACCTGTACAGGTAACAGCAACTCTGGTTCGGCTGCAGCAAACATTAAGTACTTCCCAAAGTGCCTCGGAAAGGGCTTCTCCTTCAAGGAACATCCTGGTAGGTGCAGGGGGTGAAGGCTGGAAATTGAGGCTATTGTTTTGCACCCTCTTTCATGGACAGCACTTCAACCTCTGCTCCTGGAGGCTTCTCCAGGCACTGTGCTCAACTGATGCAGGAAGGACACACCCTGACCTCTCCTAGGAGCCAGACACATGAGGGGACACGATCCTGGTTGTGAGGATTTGGTGTGAGCAGGTGACATCTGGGCTCAAATGAGACTTCATGGACTATCTCAGAATAGTACTGAGCCACAGCTCTAGAATAAACAGTCATTAACAGACACACCAACACTTAGCAATGAAATTACTGTCCCCTCAGCATCAGACATCACCTATACCCGAAGAGATCTGTAGATTTTTTTTTCTGTGCTACACCTCTGCATTATGATAATTTTTGCTGCAGATAAATGCTGTCCTGGTGGGATTTTGTATCATGTGGATAACCTTCAAATAAAACCATGTGTCCTTTCACTACAGTCTGCAGCCAGTTCTCTAGAATGATTCAATTTCTAGCAATTTGCATCTGTTTTCAGGAAGTTTCTGGCACTTTTGCATTGAATTTCTTCCCCAAAATTTACATCTATCTTGTCAGTCAGTGGCAGTTCAATTTTGTCCTCTAAAACTGAAGACTGACGTTTTAGAGATACGAACAGCATGCTGTTAATAGCTTCCTTATGCTCCAGTCTGCTAAGGAAATAAATAGGAGAATTTGAAGATTACAAGATATTTTGTTGTTACTAGTTTGGGTTAAGTCATCTCAGAAAAGGTTATCCTATCAGCTTCTCTTACAAAGAATTTGTTTCACCCTAAGGCATTCTTTGCAGGTGCAAATTTAATTGAGAATAAAGGGATTATGTGAATTTAGGATGCAGCAAGAATTACTGTGAAATGAACTCTGTATATCTCCAGCCTTGGCATTCATAAATGGGGAAAGCCAGGGATGCCCAAAAAGGTAGAAGAAACCCCATTGCATTGTACTGGGGACTTATTTCAGCTTTGCAGCAAAATTTTGGTGGGCACTGGGCATGCCCTGATCCCTCAGATCATCACCCACAGACCTGCATCTGTCACTGAACATGCACTGGAACCAACACCTGTACCCAACACCTACACCCAGGTGCTCCAGAGATTAAGGATGTTCAGACAGAGAAGCCTGGCCTTCAGCCAACTTCTACACCTTGTTAAGATTTGGGTGGCCTTGAATCTCAGAGAGTTTAACTGCTGGACCTGATGCCTCCCCTGCAGAAGCTTAAAAATAGGTGCTGAAAAAGCCGTGGCAGCACTAATTCCTTATCACCAGCTGCTGTCTCAAAGGACAACCCTGGTCTCTCTGGGAGGCCACCAGGTCCCCAGGTGACCTCAATTATTCCCAGGGACAGGCTTTACCTTCTTGATGCCTCTCACTTGTGGAGCAGCCCCACAGCCCAGTTAGGCATCAGTTTAGGTGACTACCAAGACAATGCTGGATCTGAGGAGTGGACAGAAGATTGTCCAATGCTGCTCTTGGTTTCCTGACAGGTAGTAGCTGGAGAAGGACTGGGACAATGCATGGAAGGACAGCACACAGGGAGTGGCTTCCCAGTGGCAGAGGGCAGCAATGGGTGGGAGATTGGGAAGGAATTGCTGGCTGGGAGGGTGGGCAGGTCCTGGCACAGGGTCCCCAGAGCAGCTGTGGCTGCCCCTGGATCCCCGGCAGTGCCCAAGGCCAGGCTGGACACTGGGGCTGGGAGCAGCCTGGGACAGTGGGAGGTGTCCATGCCATGGTAGAGGCAGGGGGTGGGAATGAGATGAACTTTAAGGTCCTCTCACACCCAAACTACCCCAGGATTCAAGGATTTCTCACTGTATCACTGCTGTCATGCAACTCTAAAAACTTTATGTCCTACTCCTGGCTTAACACAGAAGGCTAAAGGAGAGAATTAATTAAAGAGATAATTCTATCAATAAATGACTTATTGCCTTCCATGACAGACCCTCCTTGTCTTCCCACCCAACTGGGACCAGCCCCTGCACACAGCTCCAACACACAAACTTGGTGGGACAGGGAGGTTTTTAGCAGAGCACAGGTGAGATCAAATGACATTTCCAGACCTCCACAATGCCTCCTGGCTCCACAGTGACCAACCCCATTTAGCTGCTACCAAGATGTTTTTTGCTTGCACAGCTTTAAACAGTAAAGTTTGCTGTCATCATCCCTTCTCCAGCAACACTGGGGGCTGCCAGCTTCACAAACACCAACACAGCCACAACAAACACATAGCAGAAGCAAACATAAAGGCTCTTTACTCATGCAAAAATCCTCCTGGAGGTGTACCTGGTGGTAAATCCTCCTGGCAAACATGCCCCGAGCAAAAGCCTGGATGGTGAGGGTGGCGTTGCGGACCCTCTGGAAAGCCCGACGGATCCGCAGCATTCGGTACTGCTTCTGCAAGGTGATGGCAGCCCTCGTCCTCCTTAGGTGCTCAGCAAGCCTGCAATGCACAGCAGGAAGGTAAGCAGGGAAAAGAAACTCCTTTCTGTTGCAGTAGATTTTAAACCAGGCAGGAGAGAAAAACCTCTTGTGCGACGTGGCTTGGTGGTATTCAGGAAAGGTTATCAATGCCTGGGCTATGAAAACTCCACGCTATCACACAGCAGCCATGGAACCTAGGAGCACTGGAACCACAAATCCACACACCTCATTGTCCCCAAACAGCAGTAAACCCAAGTATTCCCCAGGTTTTCCTTGGTTGGAACTCCCTGCCCTGCAGCTTTGCACCAGTCAGTGCCCAGGTTGGCTCCATCACTTCCCTGACTACAGAAAGCACACGTCATGCAGGATATCTACTGACTCAGTGAAAACAGCAGCAAACTGATTTGACATTTAAACTGGTGTGCACTGCTCTGACAACATTCCTGAGCAGAGCTTCCAGCAATTCACAGACAGTAAATAATGAGGGATATGGTCAACTCTGCACCACGTTGCTCCCGTTCTCCAGCTGAACTCATGTTCAATTTGCTGTTACACTGGTTAATAAATGCCCATAAATCCTCCATTAAATTTGATAATTAGCTTTTTTTGCTGAATTTATGATTCATTTACTGCTCTCAGCATACAGCATTATAGAGAAAATTTGATCCACCTCTTTTATTTTGTGAAAAGCGTATCAAAACTAAGACTCGCAACAGATTCGTTTATATATTCCTTTGATTGAGGCAAATGGTTATGCATTAGGACCTACTGAGCCAGGGCTTGCTGAAGAGGATAAGGGATGGTCTGACTCCAAAAAGCATTTATTGAGATGCCATCAAACCCTACAATCCCAGCATGAAGAGGGGAACTGAAAAATTATACAGAAGAAACTCTGACAGGAGGGAGCTTGAGGTTCCTGCCCAGAAAGAGTTAATGCTGGGCTCTGTTATTCTCTACTGTACACAGCCCCACTGCCAGTGATTTGGAGTGATTTTCCTCATTACAAAGGATACGACCAATCAATCCTGAGAACTCCCTCCGGACAGCACGGAGACAGAACCCTGGGCCCTGCAGGGGAGGAGTGCATACCAACTAGGCAGCTCTTCCCTGGCTGATCCAAATGCCCTTTACCAAAGGCAGTGCCAGGAAAATATTAGTTCTGTGAAACACTTTCACCCAAATCCTTCAGGGTGCTGTAGTCATCTCATTATAACTGGACTGTCTATGTCATGACCTTGGCCCAGCACCTAGAAATCAAACTAATGTAGACATGAAACCAGTTTGAGGCAAAGAATTTTGACCTCTTGCCCCTAAATAAGACTGGAGAGAGGGGCCAGAAACAAGTCCTGACTTCAGCCCAGAAACTCCCACCACAGCATTACCCACACACACCATGCATCCTGCCTTCCAGCAAGCAGAGCACTTCTAAGGTTCCTTCTACGGAAACCCTGGAGTTTGAGAAGGCAACAGACATAAAACAGAGGTGGTCAGAGCTGTTTTCACACTTGGCTTTCCTGCTGGCCCCTCCCTGAGGCTCCCCAGGACCCACCTGCGTGCCAGGTGGCCGCGGGCATAGCGCTGCAGGGCGAGGGTGGCTCGTCTCAGCCGCTGGTACCTGGCCCTCTGCAGCCAGCCCCGCACCGTCTTCTGGATCATGATGGTGGCAGCTCTGAACTTATCTGCCCGCAGCTTCTCCAGATAAGCCACCTGGCCTGCACGGAAAAAGATCTTGGTACGGCCAAACTGGAACTTGTCTGGATCCTTTTCAAAAGCACAAAGGAAACTACATTTAATTGAGGCAAACATTACTTTTTTTTTTTCTTTTTGTTTTCAGTCTAAGTCGATCAGTAGACACAGAGTAAAAAAACCACTTTAAATAAAATTTACCAACTCACATCCCTTCTTAATTGGGTAATGAAGACATTATTAGACTCCACTATTAGACTTGCTAGATTATTAGACTTAGTAGACATTATTAGATATCATCAGATTTACTACACTTGAACATCTATACACCCATTAAGGAATGTAGCATTAGGACTCAAACTGAAACTCCATATATTTACACAAATTTTGAGAGGGTTTTGAGTTGGGGTTTTGTGCTTTGTGGGGCTTTTTATTTGGTTGGTTTGGATTGTGATTTTTTGTTGTTGTTGGGGTCTTTTTCTGTGGTTTTTTTTGGTGGTGATGGAGTTTATTTGGGTTTGTTTTTTTGTTTTTTGGGGGGTTTTTTGGGGTTTTTTGTTTGTTTGGGGGGTTGGGGCTTTTGTTCTTTTTTTTTTGTTGTTTCTTTGTTATTTGTTGGGGTTTTTTGTAAATGGAGAAATCACAGAATCACAAAATTATTTAGGTTAGAAGGGGCCTTAAACCTCATGTATATCCAACCCCCCTGCTATGGGTAGGGACGCCTTCCACAAGACCATTCTAGAAATGCAACATCAGAGCACTTTGAGAAAAATATTTATTTCTCAAAAAGATTAATGTTTACATCTACAAAGTCATACATGCGCTGCAAAAGGCCCTACAGACAAGGGAAACATTGGGTGCAAAAAGCTAAAAAAAACCCTATTGGGTAAATTCCTCAAAACCCCACATAAAAACAAGAGATCAAACACTAAAAACTATCTAAGCTGCTGTGCACATTCTGGGCAAATCAAAAGCAAGAAACCTTTTCAAATGTGTGCACATTTGCAATTTAAAAATAATGCACAAAAGCAAGTAGAGTTTTGGTAAAGAGAGGTAGCAAAACCTTCTGATTAGTTTATGGTAAGAAAGTCACAATCTGTGGGATGATCTTTTCACCCAGGGCCATTGAAAGTCTCCCCCACATCACGTAAAGGCATTTTCTGCACTTTTCTCTTTCCCATTTGTGGAAAGAGGCATTTAATGATTGAGTTAGGTTTATGATGTTGTCCCAGGCTGGACCACTGAAATGTGCTCCAGCTGTGGCTGGACAAAACCAGAAGGAGGGGCTGGGGGGGTACATTCTTTACAAGTGGCCAGTCATTCATGTCCTGCCAGTGACAGCAAACTCAGGACTCCACCAGCACTGAAATGCTTCATTCCTCCTGACTTCAACCATCCCATGTCCCACTTGCTCCTGCCACATCCCTCATTTTGGGACAACTCCCAGGTTGCCTGGGGTGAAGAAGCACCTGCATCAGCAGCAGGTAAAGTTGGAGCCATTTCAGACCACATCAAAGCTATGAGTTCTGTGCTGTTAAAATCATTGACGAAGATCTGGTCCCAGCTCACCTTGATGAGGTCTTCCAAGAGGGTCTGACAGATCTGCTTCTTGTCGTTCTTGGAGAGGTCTCTCTTGTTCATAAGCACTCGGTACCTATTGAAAAAGTCGTGGTAGGACCACCTGAAAGCAAAGCACACTCTGGGTTAGTTCTGCATGCTGGGCATTGGTTCATTAAAATAAAGTGCTTGGAGTCATAGGTGGGTCAAAGTGTGAAATATTTAAAGGGATTTCTCACCACTGCCCTCTGCATGGACCAAAGCCACCCAAAAGGAGCTTCTCACCCCCAGCCTAGCCCCAGTCTCAGACACTGAATGACGATATCAGGGTCTTTCTAGCCTGGAACAGAAAGGCTACAGATCACCCTGTTTTCACCCCTGATGTGCTTCCCAATCTGCTGCTTTTCACCACTCAAATGCAACAATGCTGTTGCCGTCAGAAAGTAGAACCTAACTTTGGAGAAATCATGGATCTCCTGATTGCCCAAAAATAAAAATTAAACAGCAATCTTGATAAAGTTATAGAGAATTAATTAAATAGACATTCTTAGGTTTTTTGTTTTCAAACTCTGCGGAATATTAATTTGAATCAATTTACTCACTAATTGCTCCATTTTGAGGCCTGTGACTGACATCCTTCAAAAAAAACCAAATCTCTTGGCTCTGGAAAGACAAAGCAGCCCCTTGGAAGATACCTCTCTGTGAAGCTTCCAATCAGGCAACACTAATTGAAGGAATTAGAGCCTTGCATCCTACTGTTAGGAAGTATCATCTCCTGCTGCTGGTGATAGATGTAGAGCCTGGAAACTGGGATCCTGAAATTGCTTCAGTGCCTGCCAAGTTTCAGGCTCCTCTAAATTAACAGAGTAAGTTATAAACCCCTCGAAACCCGAATTTTTAATTAACGCTAGGCTTTTCCAGCAATGTCCAGAAATACCACTGATATTTCAACAAAATATGCATAACAAACATCAAAGGGAGACTGCAGAGAATCGCGGAGAATTTGATTTCTGCCCTCGTTCAACAAAACCACCTGTGAGCTTGATCCTCACCTGCATGGATGCTCTGGCAGCCAGGACAAGAACACACTGTGTGAACAGCTGCCATGCAAAAACATCCCCTAAACCCAGAAGCCTCATGCATACCTTAATTTTTGCATTACTGCATCAAATTCTTCCTGTTTTTCCACTTCCAGGGAATTTATTTTCTTGCCCAGAGTGTGGGAGGGAAAATAAATTGCAAAGGGCCAGAGCAATGCTTGTGACAGGTGTTGGCCAGCTTGCAGTGGTGAGGCTGTGAGACAGCACCTGAGCATTCACAGCTGCCAGTTCTACAAAACACTTCATGAAACAGAATAGTTCAGTTGGAAGGGACCTGCACAATCACCTACTCCAGCTGCTGATATCTCTCATGAAACACCTTGAAGGCTGGAAGCTGTGGTATTTGCTAGGACAGGCATACTGCTGGTTTCAAAATACACAACCAACAGAGCTTTGTGTCACTTCAGGAAAGGCAACAGGGGAGGAAAGGCAGTTTGATTAAGAGCAATACTCTAATTAAAAGAATACAGCAGAAGGAAATATTTGCAAAGGGAATGAAGAGAGAAAATGGGGAAAAAAAAGAGGATTGGGAAGGACTGGGAAGCCACATGTAACTCCTGCACCCAGGACACAACTGGTAAAGAATATGGGATTGGTGAAAACCAGAGAACCCTTAGGATTGCACCTGAAGCCAAAGGTACAATGAGAGGCTCCTGGAGGCAGAAATTGTGATGAAAGGATTTCCCATGCTCAGAATGCTCAGATTAGTTCTGGAGCAGCCAGATTTAGTGCTGATTTAATCCCTGCCTAGATGGGCTAGTTCTGAGCCTCAAACAAGCAAAAGTACTGGATTATCCCTAAAAAAACTAAGATGTCAGCTACGGGGAGCTCCCTCTGGGGTGAAAACTGAACACAAAGATTAAGCAAGACTACAAGATTGTGTCCTGTGTAGGGTTTAACTTAAACTTGCCTTCTCTCTGCTTCCCTAGTGCCTCTGTTTTATAATTACATTTCCCATTTTGTGTTGTGCAAATAAAACCCGTTTTCATTTTCAGCACGCCCGGGTTTTACACAGCTCCAAATCAAACCTGAGAAGAGAAGCAGAGCATGCAGTGCCTGAGGCACCCAGCCAAGCACACGAGGCTGGAGACATTCTGCCTGGCTCGAGGCAGGGAAAGCTTGGGAGGGGGGAAGAGAGAGGACGGAGTATTCCCATTAACCTGCCAGAGTCAGCTCAGGCACTGACATTATTAACTGCTGATATCTGGAGAAAAAAAGGTCACCCTGCAGGTGCCACCCAGGCTCTTCCAGCAAAGAGCAGCTGGTGAAGAGGCAGAATGTGAAACTCAGGGCACGGGTCCAAGCTGGGCAGAAAGCAAAATCCATCATCTTCCAGCACCAAGGCAGAGATGGAGATTCCACAGCTGCTCACAAACAAGACTCAGACACCTGCAGGAATTCCCTAAAAATAGATCATAAGTCACTACACAGTGCGTCTTCCTCCAGAGCCTGTCTTTCTCATTTCCCAAGGCGGCAAAAATCAATTTTCCACACCCATCCTTAATACAAATGACTCACTTTTCAGGAGTAAGTCTCATGTGAGACACTGGGAGCGTCAGGGAGTACACCTCTTGGTTTTTGCCGAGGTGTTTATCAGGACTAGTGGCATCTACAGCCCCATATCCACATCTCTCAGAAGTTCCCAGCCCCACGCTGCACCCCTAGGGCACAGAACTGCCTTACACATGCTCTCACCCCTCTGGGATTTAGCAGGGGATGACAGCCCTGACACCACACTGCTCCTGTGTATTATTGTCCACAGAGCAGCAAGACAAAAATCTCTGCCAAGGTAGAGCTCAGCCAGCTCATCAGGAGTTTCACTGGGATATTTGCCATCCCAGTTCACCAGCAAAAGCGAGCTGCAGGGGTTCATAGGTGCTGCTACAGAACCCTCCCTGGAGAAAGGAACAATTAAAGCACTCAGGTTTAATGTAACATGCCTCATTGAATCACTCCAGGCTCAAAGCTGTATAAAATTTCCTTACAACTATGTTCTCGGAGAGAAACAAACATGATCCTCCAGCCCTGCAAGGGAAATTTCTCCAGTGCAGAAACACTGAAGCCTAGTGCTTTGCTGCAAACATACTTTTAAAATAATTTTTATACTTTTTTTTTATATATATATGTACTTTTTAGGTCTTCATTTTCAGAAGGGAAAAGGAACCAAAGAGAAAAGAAAGCAAAAAAACCAGAAAAGTTATTTCATACTAGCAGGAGACAAAGAATGTGCCACGTTACCCCACAGCTAGCAGGTCAGCAAAGACTGTGGGAAGGGAACAGCTCAGTTCAACTTCCAGGTATCAAATAAAAAAAAACAGATCTCATGTGCTTGGGATGCTGCCACACAACCCTCAGCATGGGCAGGCCTCCGTGCTGGGGGATGGAAACCATCAAGGAACACTAAATAAATACAACTCTATATCATTATCAAGTTTTAACATCCAGATATGTGATGCAGAGAAAAGTGCTGGAACCAGGGGGATTTTTATACCTGCACAACTGAGAAAGGGGAAGAAGGAGGCAGAAAGGAGTGGGCAGATGCTACTCAAACTGAGATAAAGCCAACCTCAAACAGCTGAATTTTGCTTTGATGTCAGTACAGGTCACTAAGGGGCAAAGGCAATAAAAGGAATGGAAGAATGCAGGAAAACAACTCATGCCTGTGGAAAAAAACCCTCCTTGTCCTCAAGCAGCAAGGAGGATGCTCCGCTGGGAGTCTGACACTTGGTCATCCCAGCAAAGTCTTTGCCATCTACAGGAAACAAGAGGGAATAAGCTGAAGCCCACGCCACAGATAAAGTAACTTTTAATCTGTAGTTTAAACAACCAAAAATGCAGCCAGGTGCAAAGCAAAGGGGCTGCTCCTGCCCAAAATCAAGGGGTTATGAACCTGATCAGAGCCAGCTGGGTTTATTACAATGTCAAATTAAATGGAGAGTGAAGGTAGAAAACTGGGGGTGACATTCCAAGGAATCCTCTGAAAAGCATCCTTCCAAGCAGTCAGCAACTGCCCAAAATGTCCACAACCCATTGTTTCAGGGTTATTACAGCAATACTATGCCAGCTGCCCTGAGTGAACAGCTGAAAGGAGTGTAATAGATCAAAAAAGCTTCCACCTCTTAACCATAATATGATTTCTTTTGGCACCATGAAATAATTGAATGTGAAATGCCTCCACTCAGGGTGAACAAATTCACTGTCCCCACTACCCAAGACAATCCAAGGTGCTGAGCAAACTCAGTTTTGTGCCACAAATCCTGGCAGCACCACTTGGCATCCTCCTCTGAAGGGTTCAATATTTTAAGCAGGAGGGAGGTGGACTACTTTGATCTTTCCAGAAGAGTCAAAACATGTTTGGAGATGCAAGTTCAATCTCAGAGCCAAGATTTGACATGAAATTATTTCAGAAACTGCAATTCAGGGAGAAAATTTCTCTTGGCTTGTTTACTGCAGCAGAACAGATTTGCCTTTCAATTAGTTCTAAAACATGCAGGCTGGCCTGGCTTGAAATTAGCTGGAATATATTCAAAGGGAAGAAAGTGGGGGGAAAACCCCTCCATTTACATATTACACCTTTGTTGCGAGTGGGCAAACAAAGCTGTTGGTAGCCAAAGCAATTTATATGTCTCGTTATCCTGAAAAGACAGCCAGACAGCTAAAGGCACAATCTATTAAAAAAAAAAAAATTATATATCCAAGGACTTCCTTGCTAGTTTTCAACTATGAGTGTTTAATGTTTATAGAGAGTTCAGCAGCTGGGATTTCACAATGAATTGATACAAAAATGCTGCATCGGACAATGAGCTCCAGCAACCAGAGGAAGCAGCCAAATGCCAAGGATACTTAAACTATAAATACATAACAACTACAAAGAGGATATTTCAGAGAGAACTGCAGTGATGAGGTTACTTAGAGGGATGGCACGGTGGGGGATCACTGCTGCTGGGACCACGGACAGGAAGCCACCATAACCAGCAGGGAAAAGAACCGTACGGTTTTGACAGAACCGATTTTAAAAACGTGTTTTAAAGAGTATATTGTTATTCATGGAGATCCGCACCAATTAATTCTCTATAGATTCATCTCTGTGCAGCCAATTTCTGTAAAGAAGATGAATGGTTTTACAGCACAGAGACATCTTCCATGCGTTACCCAGGGAAGCTGATGATAGATTTACTACCTACACACCTCAGACAGTCCATTCATCACAGCCATTTATGTACATGCTAACAGATATATTTCTTAACTGCTGCGTAACGTTTCAAAGCAAATGACATATTTTCAATTTTTCTCAGATACAGCCAGAGCCCAGCCTACCATGAAATGGTGAAGTAAACCCAGGCAGAGTCCAAGTGGGGAGCCCAAGGCTTCACATTTCTGTGACTTACATCAGTTGAACCACTACAACTTGTAGTAAAATTTATTTATTTTCTTAGAAGTAAAAAAAAAAAAAAATTGAAGACTACAAACACTGAACTCTTCAGCAGCAGGTGATTTTAGCCAGAGATCTCTGACTCAAAGTCACATCACCCTCACATGTCACTCCTGTGAGAGTATGCTGGAATACATTCAGAGGCAAACATTACAAGATAAAAACAAGAGTTTTTTCTATTGTTTCTCTATAAAACTTATCCTGAGATAAACAAATCTGGAAATTAACAAAATTGGATAAATTGCTTACACCTAAGTGAAGCAAAAGTCACAAAGAGCAAGTTTTCCGTTATTATTTTGAAGTAATCTAAATTTAGAGCCTTCACATGGGCTTTAAATTTAAAGGAGTGACTCTCCTTTTTGGTTTTATCCTTAATCAAGCAATACAAAATCAACTTGCTTCAAAATACAAGGAAATACAGAGGAATAATCAATGCTCACTGTGACGAAAACAGAGAGAGCACATGTAAAACTGCAGAAAGAGCTAAAAAATCTCTCACTTTTCCTGCAAAACAAGATCCTGTGGCAGCACCTTTTCCCGAGCTGGTCTGTAAAGTCAATTTAAATGCACAGATTATTCACAATCCTTCAATGACATTGTCTAGCTCCTGGGTCTGGATTTTCAAGACTGGAATTTTGTGAGTAAGGAAGGTCAAGAACTACCAGAGCCCAGTGTGAGTATTTTACTTGGTGCAGAGCTCTTCCTATATAAAATTATCTTCTAGAAATACTAAAATACAAAAAATCTTCAAGCATCATAAAGTTTGGAGAAGGTCACTCTAAAAGGCTGAAATAGCTTTTTGCACCCTTTTTTCGGTCCCTGGAGGAAGAAAAAGAGTTGGTAAGTTGCAATGATGGGTGACTTCTGTATTCTTAGTGTCCTGGGAAAAGATCTCATAACCAAAAGCATGCAAGTGGAGCTGAGAGCATCACTTTTGAGATTGTGAGGGTGGAGAGGTCCTTGCACTGGTCAATTCTTTGCCCTCAGTAGATCCTGGTTGGCCTGCAGGTGCTGCAGTGATTTCTCCTCTCTGTTCCTCCTACCCGGCACTACATTATTTTAGTGCTTTACGGTCTAAACTGTAGATAGGTGAGCAGAAAAGGAAAAACACTCCAAATTTGTAGGATATGAACGGAGAAGAACAGGGTGTCTGTGCAACCATGACAAGACCAGTAACAAACCTCACAAAACACACAATGCCTAGGTCAGAGCTTCCCAAACCCTACTGGGACCCACCACAGCAGAGCCAGGGCCCTGACTGCACTGAGCAGTTGCCCTGCTTGCTTGGAGAGCAAAGAACTGCCTTTCTCTGTCCTCTTCCATGTAAAAAAAACCCAAGATTTTTCATCATTTCAGGGCTTTTACTACAAGACTGGCAGATCTGGTCTGGCAACAAAGATGGTAGTAAAAGACAACTCATAGCCTGGAATTTTTAATTCCCCACCACAGCTTAATGATCATGTAAGGCAGGAGCACCTTTTAACTGGCTACTTCCACAGAAGCCCTCAAGACTTCAGAGATGAGAGCCAAAGGTCATGCTGGGTTTTCTAACAGGGTCAGACTACCAGCATGAGGACCAAGATCTGCACCCTCCCACACTGGTAGAGCACAGAGAGAAATTGGTTTCTGCGAGACCTTTCTTCTATTTTTCCTTCTTCTTCCTTAAGTGGTGGGACTCAGCAGGTCAGGGAGAATCGCACCACCAGCTGTGGCCTGCCCCTGGAGGTCACTGGCCCACAGAGGTGAAGCACAGCAGAGCCACCTCATCTCAAAATGCAGCTGCTGCCCTCAGCTGCCAGAAACCCTCTGCAGCCTTCCAGAAGGTGAGAGCAGCACACTCCTGCCCAAAATCTGGGACAGGGAGTTTCTCATGGAGCTCCACATCATGCTCAGCCAGCTCTTCGCTGAGCATATTTATAACTTCTTTGTTCCACATAAAAAGGCTGATGGCTTTGCTGACAGTAACACAAAGCTGCTTGGCATTAAAATGCAATTGATGCATTTTTAGAATTATTTGCCCTTGTCATCTTCAGGACTTATAGATAGTCTATGTTTCCTGATTTATTAGGCCTTAAAAACCCCTTTTGACTCTTTTGAATTTTGTACCTCAATCAGAAGGAGCCACACCACCTGTAACCCTCCTTTTTATGATGTAGGAATTTGAAGCCTAGAATGCTCTTGATGTGCAGTGTGAAAGTCTACAACAATAATTTACAACCCTTATTTTGTTTCTCTGCAAGTAGAATCAATTTTTTTTTTTTTTGGCTGAAATGAGGATTGCAGCAGATGTCTGAAGCCAGGAGAAAAAAGAAAACACAAAAAACCTGTCCTGGGTTAGCCATGTGGCCTGTTTGTATCCCCAATCGTCCCCTGGCTTGTGCTGGACATTAAGTTCTGCAGCTTTGGGTTGGTCTAAGGAGGACGGTGGGAGTGAAGGTGGAGGAAGAGGCGGAGCGGCAGCAGGAAGCAGGAGGAGAAGAGCAGAGGAGGGAGCGCGTGGCTCCAGCGCGGCGGGAACTCGCAGCTCCCCGGGATCATCGCCCCCCGTCCCGCAGGACACTACGAACCAAGGTCAGGAGAGCGGAGAGGCTGCATTCCAGCAGACAGCGTTATCTCTTTTCTTTTTTTTTTCCTCTTCTTGGGACTGGCTGGCATCGCGTGGGCCCCTCCCCCACCCTCGCCGACTGCTACAGCCGGGCCCGGCAATCGTCCCCCCACTGGAGAACTGAATCGGACTCAGACGGACTCTGAATCTACCATCTCTTCAGAGGAAGGAGAGGTTTCATTGTTTTCATATTATCCAATTTTTCCCTATACTTGTAAATATTCTATGTGTTAAATAAATAGTTTTTTCCACTTTTCTCTAAGGAAATTCTTCCCGGACCGGTAGGGGGAGGGGCGATTGGAATCGGCTCTTCCTAGAGGAGACCCTCCAGAGGTTTCCTCCCAAATATTTGCCTTAAACCAGGACAAAACCCCAAATTGAACAGTGGAAGGGGCTTCAGGCAAACAGGGAACAAGTCCTTTAGGGCAATGATTCCTTCCAGAGCTGTTCTTTTTTGTTACTTGATGTCCACCTAGGTACAGGATCAAAGCTGGATTCCCTTTGTCTGCCAGGCATCAGTTTTTACAGAGGTTTCATCAGAGCAAATTACTTCTCAGGACCAAACTGAAAGCACCAGCTAGAACACTGGACACAGCACAACACACCCTCTGCCAGCCCCACTTTGCACCTCTGTGTTTGACAATGAATCTCTTAGATTTGAGGAACCAGGACATAACAGTGGTTTTGCAAAATGAAAAAAAAAAAAACCAACCCAAACACAAAAAGCAGAAAATCTATCTTGGATATAAACCAATAAATGAACACTGTCCTGGGAACACAAGTGTTTTCTTCTCCCTCCCTCACCTCAGATGATCACAGAACATTTTGGGTTGGAAAGGACCTTAAAGCTCATCCCATTCCACCCCTGCCATGGGCAGGGACCCATTCCACTGTCCCAGGTTGCTCCAAGCCCCAATGTCCAACCTGGCCTTGGACACTTCCAGGGTACAGGGGGTACAATGTTCCTCTGCCAATTTTCCTTTTTCAATTCTGTTTCAGGCAGGGTACAATGTAAATCCCAGCAGCAGCGCAGCCCCAGGGAATTCCCAGCCCAGTACCTGGATGGGAAGCCAGCTGCACTGATTCGGATGGTCTCCAGCACTCCGCAGGCTCTCAGCTGCTGCACTGCTCTCTTAGGATCAAACCTGCAATCAGATTTAGCACAGATATTAAAATATAGTGAAAGGGAACCCACCTCACCATCCCACCTGACAGTGACTCTTCCAGAGACAGGAATTACTTCTCCTCTCCTCATTACTATAATGGCTGGATAAAGCCATACTTCCATTTTTTGTCCACAGCCATTTCCTCTCACACCTCAGCATAACCTGTGTCTGCCTTTGGGAACAGGCTGCACAGATGCCACATGTATTCTCTGCATGGTGTGATTTTCAAGTTGCTTGAAACATTGCTACCCCCCGCTATCCATGCCAGGTGTACTCTTGGGATAGGATGATCGTGTCCTGCAATTAATTAGTGCCTTCAGCCAGACTCTACCTGTGCTTTATAAAGCAAGTCAATCGCAATAAAGAAGGGAACAGGCTACCCCACCACAACCAGGGGTGAATCAGGCAGTATTGCTCCTGCAGCTATAAGGGCAACAACATATTTACAGAAATCAAATTGAACTGCAAAATAAGTCTGGTACGTTCAACTCCATACCAAAACCAGATGATTAACAGGTCCCACAAGTTTCTTGACAGAGTTTACCAAGAACAGTGGTCCTCATGTTCCAAACTAATGACTTTTACAGGCACCATCTGGAAATTCAAGGTGTTTCTGCCCCACTCTTTAAGCTTCCATCATGCCTTACCACTGGCATCTCATTTCCATCAGCAATTTGTGCCAAAAAAAAACCTCACGGCAGCTTCCAGCTGAATACTTGGGCAGTGCTTTCTCTGTTTCCTGGCAAAAACTCACTCACTGACCAGACTATCCTTGCTCAGTGTGAGTCCAGGTACTGGCATCCTCACGGGTGCTCCCTCCTTTCACACAGGATGCACAAAGAGGTTCCAGCCCTTCAACTCTGGAAAGCACTGGTAAAGGTCCTTGCATTAAGCTTTGATTCACATGATGCACATGTCCACAGCTGTGTGAGGTTTCCAGAACAAAGCTTTTCATATAATACCTGCTTTTCCGTTTCTGAAAACCCAAAATATTTAGACCTGCTAGTCGAGATTGCATAAATAATTCTGCCTGCTCACTGCTGTACAAAAGCAGCATGAAAAATAGCCCCCTTCTTCTGTCTCTGTGCATTTTTTAATTCCCTGGACCTGTCAAGTCTACAAGCAAGTTATTCACTGCAACACCACAAGCACTGTGCAGGGTGAAAAATCAGACTGGGCTGTCACTCACTTCAGGGAAGAACCCACAAGGGTGCAATTTCCGTAACAATAAAAAGGACTGGCAGATGGACAGGTAAGCCTCAGTCCTGGAAGATCCCAGGGCAAACTCTGCTCTATCAAAGAGAAACTCTGCAAAGCAGCAAAGCCCTTCTCAGTGGGGGTGAAATGCAGTCACCAGAGAGGCTGCAGCCATCTATCAGCATCTGCTCCAGCTACGGGCTAACACTGAAATCAAGACCTTAAAAGCAGGACAATATACGATATTATGAACTCCTTTTCCTTGCCATGGCAGGTAGAAGGGCCGGGCAGGTTGCTATTGGACTGGGAACCCAAGTGAAAGATCCCTCACCTGCCTGAAAAAGAATTTTACATGGAAATCAACAGAGGAACAACCTGAACTTGGGCATTCCCCTTGCACTTCTCTCTTTGGAAGCCTTCTCCACCAGGAATTAACCTCAGACCCACAGCTCAAGGGTTTATCCAGCCAGAACTGATAGAAACCTCCACAGATGGAAGCTGAACAACCTCTCTGGGCAGACGGCTCCATTGACAGACTGTCCTCAGGGAGAAAAAAGTTTACTTATCTCCAGTCTGAAACTCCCGTGTAAATCGGGGGCCACTGGTTCCTGTCCTTCCACCACACACCATTGTTGAGAGTGTGGTTTCTAAGTACTGAAGGGCTGACATTATGTAATTTCTGTTCTCCAGGGTAAGCATCTCGTTTTTGTAAAAAATGTAATGCTCTCGTGAGCTAAAAAGATGATGTTTCAGGAAGACAAAACTGGTTTTCTCACTGAACAACAAACCTAGACAGCAGGTGTTCTGCATACTATAGACAGCACTTCAGTGCTGACCTGGAGCACTGCTGATGATGTTTCACTTCACAAATGCATCCCAGCACTGTGTTATTTTCCAGCATGTCTCTGAAATACAGACAGAGCTTCTCCAGATCCCACTTCTACACATCAGCAAATAGACTTCAGCGAGCAAGTCCTGCAAGGTGCAGCTAAGGGAGCTGGGCTCAGCCTGGAGCAAAGGAGGCTCAGGGGGGACCTTGTGGCTCTGCACAAGTCCCTGACAGGAGGGGACAGCCAGGGGCGTCGGGCTCTGCTCCCAGGGAACAGGGAGAGGAGGAGAGGGAATGGTCTCAGCCTGGGCCAAGGGAGGTCAGGGTGGATACTGGGAACAATTTCTCCATCTAAAGGGTGGTCAGGAATTGGAAGGGGATGCAAGTCAAACACCACAACCTAAAGCAACCTCCTCCAGAATCATTCTTGTATCTGTTTTGGTCTCTCCTTTGTTCCCAAAATCCTGAGCTTGAACATTCACCAACAGTAGCATCACACTGGACAGAGTCATCACTTGGACTAGGAACAGGCACTGGCAGAAATATCCTCCTGGTACTTGCTGCTGATAATATTTTCACAATTGAATTAATTCAATTACTGCCCCCTGACAACCAGAAGCTTTCACATTCATGGAATTACATTAATTCCATGTATCCTGAGCACCACATGAAAAAAAGATTAGGAAAGTTCAAAGGCAGAGAAGTGAAGAGGGATGAGCTGAAAGGAGAGCCAATAGGGACATGAAGCCTTGGAAAGTGCCCTCGGAAAGATGAAGCCACTTCAACATCCAGAGCACCCAGCACACTCACTACAGGAAGTGAGAATAATTTTGTGCTTCATCTAAAGAAAACGGTCAAACTCACTGTTCACTTAGATGAACACCCCCTGCAAAAGGCAACAGGAGACCTAGGTCCTGGGCATGTCCAGTACCTACTGGATTATGTGTGAAATAGATCAACAGAGCTGCCAGCCCAGCACAGACAGCCAGCACAGCCTTCTCCAGGGCTGCCAACTACTCATCTAAGGAATAAGGTAAATATAACCCAGTTTCTGAATGTCTTGTAATGATTAACACCCCTCAATTTGCTGTTTACAGGGCGAGAAGAGTCAAGCCAGGAAGCTTCCTGGTTGATACATCTCTACCAGCTTATCATGGCCAAGGATGAGCCTGTTTAGAGAAGCTTTGCTCTCCTTTCAGGACGCTGTTGGAGCTGTCTCTGCCCTCCTAAATCACACTGTGTTCACTGGGAGCACTCAACCTGCATCGGATCAGCTGGAGGGAAACGCCTCCCTGGTGCTGGGTTACATTTGCAACCTTCTTCCTTAAAGGTCACCACCTGCAGTTTATGCCTTTTGAGGACATCACGTCTATAAGGTCCCTGCCTTCTAATGGCCAAGCTTTCCAGGAATTACAGGGAAGAAAACTGGGCACAAATCCATGTCCAAGAGATCAAACAGGGCTAACGACTACCTGCTCACAGTGTTTGCTGCCTGTGATACATCTCTGAACTAGGGAGGAAGATCAGGACTGGCCTTTTTCTTCAGCTGTTCACCCACCTGGAAACCTGCCTGAAATGTATCCTACATTTATTTTGGAAGCACCAAGACATTTCTGTTCATTTTACAAGTCCGCTACTTATCTCTGCTCTTTCATTTCTTTCTCTTTTCACTGTTTAGAACTTAAAATGAAAATTGCACAAAGACCCTATTACTGCAAAGCAAGGACTCTCAGCATTAACAGAGCACATCTATGCATTATTTGAATCTGAATTAGTCTTCATTTCAGAGCCACTAACACCACGTACTGAAACCCAATAAAGTGATTCCAGCAACCCTCAGGGACCTTCCAGCTACAGGAACAACACTGAAAGGAGGGGGCAAGCTCTTCAGCAGGAGGAAGAGCCCAAAGCAGGCTCTGCTGCTATAAAGCTGGACACATTTGCTGGTCTCCGCAGTGCCACTTACTTGAAGGGGAGCTTCTCATCATTGGGCTTGATGCAGCGCACGTAGTGCGGGGTGGTGGCGTTCAGGGTCTCCATCAGCAGGTGCAGGGAGTTGCGGAACTGAAAGAAAAAGCCACTTGTCTGGAGGAGGGATGGAGGTGCTGAAACCCCACAGCTCCAGCCAGCAGGTGCTACAAGCCACCCATGGGTGGGACACGGGTGGCTTGTAGCAGGAAGCCTGGGCAGGAACCTCCCCAGACCCAGCACAGGCAGGGGAAATTCAGAAAAGGCACCTGGGGGGTTGTGGGCTTCCAGCTCAAAAAGGTTCATGAGCAACAAAGCTTGGGAGTCTGCCCAGCTGGGTCTTTGAGACATCTCCAAGGATGGAGGCAGCACAACCTCTCTGTGCCTCTCCTGAACTTTTTGACTGTCCACAGAGAGGAAAATGCATTTTCTGAAGCTGTTCCAATTTATGAGCTCCACAGTACACTGAGACACTGTCCAGTGAATCCCAGTGGCCTCCACTTTCCCCAGACCACATCTCAGCTGTTTTCAGCCAAGACTACTCAAGCCTGCTCTTCCAGAGACACTGCTAGAAGACATCCAAAACGCGAGAGCTGAACACAGATCATAAGAAAGTCTTTTTCCACCCCCAACAGCTTTTTATTTACCTCTGCTTCAAATAGAAGGAGCAAGATCTCAACTGGATTTCTCTGTCGCTGACCAACTTACTCAAACCCCACCTTACCTGGTGTCCCACTGTTTTCCTGTGCTCCTTGTTGGCAGCTTTGAAGGCTGGCCTGGCAGAGCGGACGCTGATCCGGGGTGCTCCCTTTCCCGTGGCAGGCAGAGCATCCTTCTCTTCCTGGAATAAGTCTGCTACCATCTGATACTAAAATAAAAGGCAACACTTGAGCATCTCTGGCCCTGCTCGCTGGGGAATGAACCCACCCAACTCCCACTGCTCAGGTCATTTCTCACCCATCCTAAACCTCGAAGGGGAAAAAGAGCAAGAAAGAGAAAGCAAGAAGAGTTGTCTACATAAACCAGATCAGCAGGAAAATTGACCATTCTGTGCTGTATTTCATGAAAACTTGAAATGTGTAAAAAAAAATAAAAAAAAATAAAAAAAAATTAAAAAAAAAGAGGCTAGATTGCTGAAGTCTTGCCAAGGCACAAAACCTCCTGAACATGAGGTGACTCTGGCTCTGGCTCCCAAGGCTTGGTTTCAGGGTGTTAATCCAGCCCTGACCCAGCAAGGACGCTGCCTGCACAGTACATACCCCAGAAACAGGATCTCCTGTGGGGACAGGCAGCAGCCAGCCCCCACCACAGCCCCAGGGACAGCCTTGCTTTTCCAAAAAATTAAGGGACACAAGCACTTCCTCCGTAATTACCCACCTTTCAGGTGAATGGGCAAGGTGGCAGCAGCACCACCATTCCACAGCCCCGAAAGCACCACTTCAAGCTTGACAGATCCCTAAGTCTGGGATTTCTGGCAAGCCAGCAGCAACATTACTGCTTCATAAACGGGAGAACAAGTGAGCTGACAAATGCAGTTAATGCCTTTATTATTATTATCTTTATTATTATTATTATTATTATTATTATTATTATTATTATTATTATTATTATTATTATTATTATTATTATTATTATTATTATTATTATTATTATTATTATTTAGGGAGCAGGATATTCTGATTTACATTAGGCTGGGGAACCTGAATATTAGGTAAGCCACCATAAATCTGGTCTGCTTAGCAGGGCTGTTGAATTTTCCCATCCTGAGTCCATCTACACACCCACCCCAGCTACTGCCACAGCTGCACTTACATTCAAAGGGGAAATCCTCTAATGCAAAAAACCTCTCTGTCAGCAGGTGGGATGTCATGTATCACCATCTGAGCTGGGCTCCAGCCCAGTGCCACTGTCAGAGCACCCACGATGCCTCCCAGCATTAGGGATGCTGGAGCACCTGAGGGAGAGAACCATGCTCCCCACACTCATGGCACACCATGCCAAACACATCCACCCCAAAACCAGTGGTCCAAGGCTGAGGCAGCTGTACATTCTTGGCTCCTCCAAAAGCCCAACCTGGTTGTATTTCCATTAAGATCCCAGAAAGAGAGCTGTGGTTTACCACTTTTTAGAAACAAATGTACAGCCCCATGCCATGAAGGGCCGCCTGGCTCTCTGCCACATCCCTGGGCTGAGACAGGAACACTTCCAGCCCTGTCCTGTGGGCTGTTCTCACAGCTTGTCAGTGCAGCAGCCTCAATACCACTGTGGGAAGGAAATGGTTTACATGACATGAGCAAATTGCTTGCAGGCTACACAACAGCGACTGCTAAGGATCTGCTTCATACTCTCAGCTTTCACTGCTTCCTCTGCATCTCACTTAACTCCTTTCAAAATAAAGGCTTTCACCTTCTTCACCTGACCCCCTATTCCTAAAAAAGACACCCTGACAGTTGTGGATGACACATCATCATCAGGGATGCTCTGACTCCTGCAAACACAGAAGACATGGGTGACACATGGATTGATGAAGGGACCCAACAAAGGTTCTGCGTTACTACTTCACATCTGACAATGTGGTAAAACCCTGGATGTAATTCTGGGTTTCAAAATATCTTCTCAACAGAGCTCAGAGAGTGCCACTGATCCCTCCATCCACTTGGTATTAATAACAGCAGTGTTGTTCCTGAGTAAGTGCTAGAAGAAGATTTCAGAGCTGAGCTCTCATTTTGCATGATGCAAACATGGTGAAGCTGGGATCATCTCTATCAGGAACCATTCCACAGGTTCTGGGGCATAAGCAGGAAAGACAGATCCCTCCTCCACAGCTGGCAGAGTCAAAACCATTGGTGCATTATTTGTAATTACAGAGAACTGGAGTATAATTCCTTCACAGCACGCCCATATGCTTTCCATCAGCATTCAAATAATTTTCCTTAACTCAAAGAACATCAACTCTCCACTGTTTCAGCTGACCAGTGCTTACAGAACTAATTAACAGCCTTATAAAGCCCCTTTCACCATCTTGTTGTTGGCAGTAATTGCATTCTAATTAGCAGAAGGCAGTTCTTCCCTAGTGGGAGTGCTTTGTCAGCAATGCTCTCGCTGATAGGGAGGTGCTCAGGTCCTTGCTGTGTTAAATTCAGTGTTCCCCCTTGCCCTCTCTTCTGCTTCGGTGAGGATGCAAAGAAGAGTGCAGGGAATGCTGTGAGCCAGCAGGATCCTGAGGACAGGGCAAAGTCCTTGCAGCACAGCCCTCTGCAGCACAAATCTGAGCTTTAGTTAAATTTACACTTTTGGGCAGCAGACTCAGCACTGCCTCTGCTGCTTTTTCCGGTTCGGAGAGGCCAGGTTGCCTTTCGCAGCAAAACAAAATTGTTTTTAATTGTTTATAGCCCTGGAGGGCACATGGCAGGCAAGGGGCAAAAAAATCAGGATAACAATCTGCTGGCCAGCAGGGGTTAGGGGCAGCAAGAGCAGATCATCAGCTGCTGAGGGCTTGCTAGAGGAATGTTGCCTCCAACCCAGCTATTAAAGTCCAGCTTGCTCTGGTATTATATTGCGGTCCCTTCTTATATGACAAGATAGCCTTTATTTTTTATCTCTGTTTTTAGGGAATGATTTCTAGGGTCTCTACCACTCTAAACCACACCACTCCCATGAGTTACAATCTCTCCTGTACACCAGTAGGAAGAAGTCAAACAGAAATCCTTATCAGACGCTGCCAGTTCTGCAGCAGTGACTCCAACAGCAAGTTCAGCACTGGCTAAATAATTAATCACACAGCATCAATTATTCCTGGAGGTTACCTGGCATTTCTAATGAGCTCTAATCACGCCCAGTTTTTATCCTGGAAGCTTCCTGAATATGCGGAGCTCTTGATTTGGGCATTATTAAAGCCCAGCTTCACAGTTATTATTTTCAGAACTACTCCCATGGATGAGAAAATTGCTCATTTTGGCATCTTCACATGAATTACTTGCTGTGAAACAGGCCAATACTCTGACAATACTTAAATAAATTCCCATTCTCATCTCCTGCCACTTTGACAGGAACAAACTCCTGCTTAAAATGTTCCTAAAAATAATACTTCCTCCACCTGCCTTCATCCCACTCCTTATTTATGGTGGCATTTAGAAGGTCACAGCCACCAGCAAACCCAAGGGAGGGTGTCACAAAG
This sequence comes from Petroica traversi, assembly GCA_025920805.1. Classification (NCBI taxonomy): domain Eukaryota; kingdom Metazoa; phylum Chordata; class Aves; order Passeriformes; family Petroicidae; genus Petroica; species Petroica traversi. Next base: position 70,923 of record JAHLSL010013023.1, read on the forward strand.
AGAAGTCTCAATATGAGACACATTTGCTTCCAACATGCAAGGGAGGGTTCAAAATCTGTAATGCAAAAAAAACGCAAAAAAACCCAAAACCAACTTAACCTGCTGGCCTGTGCTGTGGAAGGCTTTGAAATGGTTTGGAGGAAAGCAGATATAATCTTTTCCTAAACCACACACCAGGTTTGGAGGAACAATGGTGCCCCAGAGTCATTCAGCCTGGATTTTGGCTGCTGGATGGTGAGTTGGACTGTGGAGGGCTGCATTTTCAATTAACTCCTTGATAAAAGCTGCCCCTGGGAAAGATGAGGTTGTTTAAAGTTTCAGCTCATTAATTGACAATGAAAGACTCAAGATTGAAGGGAAGAACTTTCAGTCTGGTTTTAAAAAAACAAGGATTTGAAATCCCTTAGCTGTCTGTGCTTTTGACACTTTTAACCCAGCCTATCCAAATGCTCGTAGAGAACGGGAGTATGGCACTGGAAGCCACTGCAAAATCTGCTCAATTTATACAGAAAACTTTAGAATCTCAGACTTGGAGCCCACCGTAAAATGGTTATTTACTGTAGGTATGACCCACTCTAAAGCCTTCAGAGCCCCACAGCTCTTCTGCTTCCAACATCCCACCAAATCCACAGCCCCAGGAGATTTTAAACACCAAGAGCCAAAAAGCCCTTTACCAGGAGACTTGACATTCAAAGCAATCAATACACCCCTGCTGGCACCTGGTGCAATGAGATGTTGACAAGCTGTTTGTACAACACTCAGGAGATATGAGAAGGCACGCAGCACAAAAAGACACAAGTGACATCAAGGGTGATCATTAATATCCGTTAATTTGTTAAAGGTACACACTGACAGTGGTGTGAAACAGCTTCACAGCAGCTGGAGTGTCTCAGAGTTCATGTTACATTTCCAGCATTCTGTATTAACTCTAGTTTTTGTATAGGAATTTTAAAAGTAATTAGAAGTCACGGGGACAAGTATGATAGATTACAGCTAAGAGGAACAGCTATTTTCACACAGAAGGGGGATAGGACCAGCAAGATACCCACAATACCCACAATATACAAACTACACTGGTGACAGCGGCTTTTAACCCCAGATCCCCTTGCTTTTGACCAGTGTGTTCTAGCGGAAGGAGTCCTATGGCAGGGAGCTGGAATGAGATGATCCCTAAATTCTCTTCCAACCCAAATAATCTTGTGATTCTATGGGTGATGGGTGGGGAAGCTCCAAGCAGGAGTTACGTGGGATTTACAACGCCCAAAAACAACCTGTTCCTAATTTTGGCCCTTGGTGACCTGAAAAAGAAGAGGATCAGCAGGTCTGGGGACTATTTTTACAATGCATCCTGACAGGACACCAACAACACGGTGAAGGGAGACAGACAACCACCCATACCCGCACATGGGTCTGACTATAACTCCAAGCTCCCTCCTCCCCCCGCCTTTTTCCCTGCTCCATACCCCGCTGATTTGGCTCTTTGGCTGCTGACAGAGGTGGGATGTTCACACCCTCAGACTGCTTGGCCTGGCACAGGGATGCACAGCTCAGCTCCAGCCTGGATGGCTACCCCAACTCGCTGCTTTTACCTTGCTGGCTTTCAGGATGTTGATCTGCTCCTCATACACTGTGTCTCTGTTCTTCTCCAGAAACCCCTCGCTCTGGTATTCCACCTACCAGGACACAAAGAGAAAAAGCTCAGAGGGTCAAGTCCAAACACACAGGGACAACGTGCTCCCACAACTTCCCTGAGGTCAGGAGTTCACCCAAAAAACCTGAGAGGGGAAAGGAATAATTGGAATTTAAAGGTCACTTTTTATTAAAAGAAGTTTATCTGAGTGAAAGTAAAAACCCTTACTGCAAACACAGATTGTTTCCTGGTCATTAAATTGCTCTGCCTGAAAGCCAGGGGCAAAAAATGCAAGGATCATCAGTAAGTCTACACTCTCTTTTGTTCACTCCTCAACTCCTTGTAAGTTAATCAATAAACCTCAAAATATGCCCTGGCTAAGTCTCTTGTAGGTCTCTTGGGTTTTGAAATTGCAGAGGGTTGGGATGCAAAGGAATTTTAAAAAAAATTAGAACAGAAGAAAAACTCTTTTTTTTTTTTTTACACTTGAAGTTAGCTGAAGTGACAACAAAAAAAAAAAATTGAGAACTTGTTAAGAAATGTTGTTTGTGAAGGATCCATGTGCTAAACCACATGGTTTTGCCTAAAGAAAGGTGAGTACCAGCCATTGCCATGGATAGTGCCTCTGGTATCCAGGGCAAATCTGGTCAGGAGAAACACCTGTATGGCATCACAACACTTGGATGTTGTCCAGCTCCTCAGACACATCTCTGGTTTGATCTTCTTCATTTTTTTCTAACAAATGTGTGTTCTGGGTAACTGCAAGCTTTTGAGACTCCTGTTTGCTGTGAGTGACACCTGTCATGAGGGCATCAGTGAAGCTGGAGCCCATGGACAAGACCACCAAGTGTCAGGCATGGGGTTTTGGTTTAGTTTAGTGCCATGCCTGGTATCTTCTCCCACAGGAAGGTGGGATCTGCCCAGGACCACCTCTCACCTCCTGCTGCACTCTGCCCTGCTGGCACTCACAGCTCCCACTCTTCAAGCACAACTCCCTTTTCCAACACATTTTCTGCCATTACAGAAATCCATTTCACCACAGTTTTGGGGAAGAGGATTTTTCTCTCCTGGAGAAGCCACAACAATCCACAGCTCAGAGGCACAGCTGGGAGGCCAAAGCCCTGGGGGCTGATCCAGATTTGAGCACAGAAACCATGACCACCGCCCGCCAGGCATCGCGGTTCCCAAGGAGCAGCTCACAGGGCCCAACCACTGATTTATTTTCCTGCAGGAGGCTTTCCTGTCCCTGCTGGGTGTTCCCCCTGCAGGTACCTTGTCAGCGAAGTGCAGGACAATGAAGGAGGAGTTGGACATGCGGGGTTTCTGGAAGTGCTGGCTGGCGGCGTGGCGGTCGTACAGCTTCTGCGCCCAGTTCTGGTCCGTGCCCTTGGGCACCTGCACAGGGACAAAGGGGACACCCATGATAAACACATCGAGGTTGGGTTTCCAGCAGGCAATACCCAAATGCTGGCTCTGTTCCAGCAGCCGGAGTGGCTCTTGTGGGAAAATAAAAGGCAAAATAAGCCAAACAAACAAACAAAAAAACAAACTCACTCAAAACAAAAAAACCCCACCGAGAAACCCTGAAACAAAACAAAAACCCCCTAAAAACCCCAGACAACAAAAAAAAACAAAAAGAACCCCAACAAAACAAAAAAATGCAAAACACAATCCCCCAAAAACCAACAAAAACCCCAAAACAAACAAAATAAACCAAAACAAAAAAAAAGCAAACAGAAAAAAACCCAAATCCCTCCAAAGCAGCTGTCAAATCAAAACAAACAAAACCAAGACAGATAAGCAAAAATAAACCCAAAATTCCCCCCCAAAAAACCACAAAAAATGAATAAAAAAAATCCAACAAAACCAGAAAAAAACCTGAACCGAACAAAACAACCCAAAACAAACAAAACCCCAAACATACACACACACACACGAACCCCAAACAACTACAAAAACCCCACTAATTAAAACAAAAATAGTAAGGATGCGTTTTTACACTTAAGATATATTAATTATTCAGGCACTAACATTATTTTTTAATGCTATTTTAGGTGACAGAATAGTTTCCAGAAAACACCATGTGAAGCCACACACATGAAGTTCTGGTTTGCTTAATTTAAAATTAAAATGCTAATACAAGGGTGATTTTAAAGTATCTAAATTAGATAAAAATAAAATTATAAGCCTTATAAGAAAGCTCTGCCTCTCAGCAGGCTTGGGTTGGGATGACTGAGATCCCAATGCCAGGATGCTTTAACCCTAGTGAAAGGGTTAAAGAAATACATACTGCCCTACTGTAGACAAATTTTTCCCTTTTCCCCTTCCCACACATCCAATCTCCTTTGCCACAGATGTCCTGGATGCCAAACCCTCCTTCTGCTACCTGTTCATAGCAAAATCAGCGTTCCGAAGGCCTGTGTGAACCTGTCTTTGAAATAATCTGGTCATGGTACAATAAGATATCAGGTGTTGCCCAAGAAACTGGTGTGGTAGGATGGGACAGAGAATGGAGACATCCTAAAAGTGTCAATGACCTTAAAAAACCCTCACAGGACTACCTGTACAACAAAGGAATGGGCTAGTTTCACAAATCAGTTAAAACAGGGCTGGAGCTTACCTTCCTCCCCAGCACCTGCAGTTTCCACTCACTAAACAAAGATGAAATTAAGTCGGTGAAATATACTGACAAGATCAGGGAGGGGTTTTTTTTGTTATTTCATGTTATTATTTTCTAAGCACACATAACTGTATAGCAGCAAAAAACAACCTCCTGCAACTTCAAATACTAAAGACTACACTTCACACAAATACTCACTATTTTAAGATATTCTTAGGTGTGCCTCTGCTAACCGTTTCCCAAAACCATTTGGGCACTTCTGGAAAGCACCTGTATATATTTTTTATTTTGTGCTTTCTCAGCCCAAAAAACAAAAATAAAAATCTTGAAAACCAAAGGAAATGAGGAGTAAATTTTTTTCTCTTGGGGCCTGAGAGCCACCACTGATGGGGTTCATTCCCATGCCATGGATCACTGCTGAGCACAGCAGTGGTAGCACATACACACATACACGCACACACACACACACACAGACTTATTTTTTTAACCAAAAAAAAAAGGATAATTGGATATTTAGGTTAGAAAAACCTAAACCTGGATGGTTCAGAGGAAAAGTCCTAGGCAATATTTAGATGGAACAAAGCCTAGAAACCACAGAACAACTGTGCAGCAGCAGGGAGAGGTCTTGATCATCCATCAGGACTTTACAAAGACATATGAAAAATTAGAGAACAATTAGGGACAGAGAACTGGAAGAAGGAAAACATGAGACAGGTGAGGATTATTTCTTTATGCTTTTCTGAAACAGCCTTTGATTTTATGACAGCAAATCAAAACACGCCAGAAAGTTTCTGGACACATGGATGAGCCTCTCCTGCCAATCCCTGTAATGAGGGCGAATTAAATGCAGCAGCCACTCACACAAAGTCATGCTCTCCCACATTTATTTACATTTTACAATTTTTAAGCGTAGACAATTATGGATACACACAGAAATAACAGAGACTATATATAAATATTGAAAGGCACTTAGCTATGCAATTATACACATTTTATTTACACAAGGCAGGAATCATGTTTAAACTATGGGGTTATATAAATGTAGATGCGTTTCTTTTCCCGGATTATATTTAATATTTGCATGCAAAAACATCTTTCCTGGAGCTATCACTGGGTGCCTCCTATGCAGGACTAAGCCACAGGCGCAGAGCAGGAGCACTGCAGCCACCTTGAGCCAGATCTACCCTGCACCGACTCTCTCCCAGGCCATCCACTTTGCAGAAAAACCTGCTTATCTCAGAGCTGAACTTCAAAGGCATCACTCCTGCCTCCCAGAAAGAGGGTTTGCCATACCTTGCTCACTGTCCTGCAGCCTGGGTATTTTTAGCTGCCTGAGAAGTGCCTGATAGGAACAAAATTACAGAGATAGAAACTAACAAGGCCATTATCTGCACTATTATAACAGCTTTTGGTATTAGCTTGGCAGTCTGAGACCCTTAGAGCAACTGATGAAGTTATTTGGAGTTATCTCTTCTCTTTTTTAGGGGACGGGGAAGAGGAAGAGTGACTGCCTTGCAAGTTTTGTACGGAATCTCTAAACAGGATAATGCTGACACCAGGAATTGCACAATGTCACTGCCTGCACTCCTCTGTCCCTGCTGTGCCTCTGCCTGGGCAGGGTCCCCTCCCCTCTGGATTCCCTGTCCCCAGAGCTGCCAGGAACTGCTGCAGCCCCAATCATACCCACCCACTGCAGCCAGGCCAGCCCCACAGGATCCACCTGCCAGGTGAGGAGATGCCTGGGACCACCTGGACTAAAGGCTGAGATTCCCTCCACCACCACCTCCAACAGGACAGTTAAATGGATAAAAGAAACAAAGATCAACGGCTTAAGGTGAAGGAGGGTAGATTTAGATGAGATATTAGGAAGGAATTCCTCCCTGTGAGGGTCTGGCACAGGTTGCCCAGGGAAGCTGGGGCTGCCCCATCTCTCAAAGTGTTCAAGGCCAGGTTGGACAGGGTTTGGAGCAACCTGGGACAGTGGAAGATGTCCCTGCCCACAACAAAGGGTGGGATTGGATGAGCTTTAAAGTCCCTTTCCAACCAAACCATTCAGGGATTCTGTGATTCTAATCCAATAATTTGAAAGTCAACCCTCTGAAAACATTGTAGGAGCTATTCACATTTTATTTCTTTACTCCTTAGCACTCCAGTGTAAGTTATAGCCTGGAAAAGCCTGGGCTGCTTCTGCACTCCAGAAACACATTCCACTGCAAGTGATGTGCCTGACTTTGAAGTCACCAGAGCTGACAGTGTGATGTGGGGGAGGCTGCTCTGCCCACAGATTGGGCGGTCCACCTGAGAGGAAAGCCCAGGGCTCCAACCTCTGTGTATCTGCTCGTGGAGCAGAAATCCCCTCGGACAGGAAGGCCATGTGCTAATTTCTGATGCCAAAAAAACTAGCGAGCCCGCATAAGGAAAACACATCTGGTCAGATCCCCAAGCTCCAGCGATGCACGGAGACAAGCAGGATGGAAAAGTAGCCGGCCAGAAGCAGAGTAGAGTGCTCCTGGCACTTGACAGAAGGACACAGCAAAGGTCAAAGAGCAGCTCCTGAACAGCGTTAGAAAATGCATTTGGCACATTAGCAGCATAACACAGTGGCAACATGCCATGAAACACACAATGGAGCCACAAAGGAGCTCAAGTACATAAGGGAGTTCGTGGGTTTGGTGAGACACATCCCCCTTTGGCAACCTCAGGGTCAGGCTGCTCCACAGCACAAAGATTCCTCATAAATCTTGGACACCTACACGTGAACCCTTCCAATCAGCCTGTTCTTGATTGAACCCCTTTGGATGCACTTAATTGAAATGGACATTTCTTTTTTCATTACTGTTTTAATTCCCAGTCCCATGCCAACAGCACAGGCAAAAGTGAGGAAACAGTGAGGTAGCAGCACACTTCTATAGAGAAATCTGGGCATCCACAGTAACCTCTGACTCTACTCCCAAACAGAAGCACAGAAGCACAGAATATCCTGAGCTGCAAGGGAATCGCAAGGACAACGATGTCCAACTCCTGGCCCTGCCCAGGACAGCCCCAAAAATCCCACCTTGTGCCAGAGATTGTGTAAGGCACTAAGGAAGTGTCTGGAAGACAGGCAGCACTGCCCTATGGCATGTAGTTTCATGCAACAGCCTGAAAAGCTCACCCAGCTTTGACAGAGGCTTGACTGCATTTCTGATGGTTTTCTCTTTCCTCTAAGTATAACCTAAATCTCTTGAAAAACCAACCCCAGCTGGCTGCTCCTCTTCAGAGAGTTCAAATCACTCCACACATTTCCTCAGAATTCAAAGCATTCAAAGTCTTCCAAAGTGTGTTGTTTCCTCCACCAAAGTAACTCCCTCCACAAGTGCAATCATTTCCTAAATCCATTCCAGACACCCAAGCAATCTTCCCATTACTGTATTTAGAGGAGACAGCCCCCTTCCTTCATTTCTTCTGATACACTCTACTGTTTTCCCAGATTACTTCCTCCTTGGCCCCAGGGTGACTGCATCCACCCTTCACAGCTCACCAGAGGGGATGCCCTTCTGGCCTTTCCCACCTTTTTGGGCTCAGTTTGTGCTACAGCACGTCAGCATCTCACTATTGTGATGGCCTTGGTTTTTGGCCAAGGCTTTTTCTGAGCGGGAGACATGAATTCTCACTATTTCTCTGGCATCAGAGCAAAGTCAAGAGGTCCTAAAAGCTACATATCCAGGCAGGTGAAACTCCAGTGCAACAAAAAGGGAAAACCTTTTCCAGTATTCCCTCAGCAAGGTCCCTCAGCAGAGGACACAGGTCACAGTCCAGGGAGATTATAAGGGTTCCTGGGCAGGAGTGTAACCAATGTAAGGATGTAACAGGAGGCAGAAACAAATGAGCTCCAGAAGCCACCTCCACCCTTAATAATTCTAGAACAGCTTCCAACCCCTACGGTTTCAAAGCTGTTTAAAAAAATCCTAACATAAACATCTCCCTCCTGGAAAGGGATTTTTCACAAATACATGGAATGACAAGAAGGACAAGGGAGAATGGCCTCCCACTGCCAGACCGGGCCCTGGGATGGGATATTAGGAATTAATTGTTTCCTGTGAAGGTGCTAAGGCTCTGGCACAGGGTGCTCAGAGAAGCTGTGGCTACTCCAGCCCTGGCAGTGCCAAGGCCAGGCTGGATGGGGCTTGGAGCAGCCTGGGACAGTGGAAGGGGTGGAGCAGGGGTCAGAGCAGGATGGTCTTGAAGGTCCAGACCAAATCATTCTGCCATTCCACGATTCCATGATTCTATATCCTAAAGCCTGCTTTAAGAACTAGGGTTTTTCTCATTAGCTTTCATGAGACAGGTTTAGTCCTTAACACTCCAATCTCAGTTCAAGAGCCCTCTCCTTCACTGCCAATTCTTACGTCAATTTTTCCCCAAACAGCAACAAGACTGCCTCATCACATACCCAGCCACCTCCTCCCCAACCACACATTACGGATTAAAAAAACCCCATACTGTGAAGCAAGAACATTAGTGACAAACCGTCTGCATTTGTACTAATGCTTCATTATGTACCAAATATTCCCCTGATGCCATTTCATGTCCCAGGGTGATTTTATCCACTGCTGTAAGTTCTAACAAGGTGGCATGTAATTACCCCATTGTGGTCCCACCCTAGGAGGTGAAACACTGCCGTGGAGGTGAAAGTTTTCATCCATAAACTGCTGCCTTTAGTTGAGAGGTTTTGCTGAAATGCACATAGATCTGGAGAACACTTGCAGGTTGTTATAAAAGAGGTGATTACAGGGCCAGTAATAAGGGCCTGTGACTAATGACAGCATCCCCCACTGACAGGTAAACACCCAGATAATTGGCATTTGATGAGAAGGGGGAGGGAATAGATCTTGTGTGTTTCTTTTTTTTTTTTTCTTTTTTTTTCTCTCTTTTTCTTTTCTTATCAAAAAATAAGTATGGATGAAAAAAATTAGTACCAGGCATATCTACATGGGAACTGCAATGTCACCATCAGCAGCAACCTGCCAGGTGCTCCAGAGCGGAGCCAAGAGTGTTACTCCCAACATCAGGGAATCCTCCCTTATGGTCCTCATATCATCCTGGAAACAGTCTGAGCCTACAAAATTTAACAGGCTTAACAGCACAGAGACCAGAAGAAATGGTGCTGAATATCAAGCAAATAATCTGACCTCCTTCCGAGCCAGCACTGACTGAGATACTATTTTTAAGGACATCTCGTTAAGTCTTATTTGTTCTCATTTTTAAGGAGATTTTCTGAGACCATCAAAGCAGGCATCCCAACTTCCCAAGGAAACCTGCCCTCTGACATTCCTTATTCCTAGGTGTATTTGATTATTCATGACTGAACAATGTGTGAATAGAGAGCCCAATCTTTCTTATGGATTGTCATTAAGGTTTGCCACTCTGGCTTTTCTTCTCAACTTTCAAACAAGATTTCACTTTGGCCAGTATGAGAGAGTGGGCAAAAGAGAGCAAACTGCTCTCCAGCATTACAACTCTCCCAAGTCTGCACGCTAAATGCAATGAACTTTACCTTAAAGAGCTGTTGCAAGAGGACTCAGGCTTCCCCTGAGACAAAATAAGGTGTGAGAGGAGCTCCAGTTCCTGGGCAATGTCAAAGATATCAGGTCTCAATCAGTGGTTATTCCTCAGCAGAGCCAGGCCAGACACACAAGCACGGGCTGCATGTGGCAAGTGCAGGTGCCCAGGACTGGGGCAAACACCTGCCCAGGAGGCTCTGAAGTGCTCCAAACTAAAGCAAAAGCCAGCTCAAGCCTACTCTTGCCATGAGCAGAGCAGCAACACACATGAAAGGAGATCTTTACCCACCTGCAAGACACCACAGGTTAAAGCCCAATCTTTGATCTTTTATAAAAAGAAAGACACCGGTGAAAAGGTGGGAGGTCTTCTTTACCTTGCACTCCTCATCCAGTAGGTCCAGGATCCCAAGCTTGGCCTCTATCAGGTCTATGCAGGGCTGGTTGTCATAGAAGTCTATGAGAGTCCAAGGGATTCCCTCCTTCATGTACTCTTCCTGCTCCAGCTTAAACACGTGCTAGGAGTAGGAGAAAGCAGAGCAACTGAGTGTGACCCTAGCCAGCAGAGCACAGCCCCCTCCCGTTGTCCCTGCTGGGGTTCAGCATTCCATGAGCCCTTGCAGCAGCCATAGACACTCTCCAGATGCCCTCTCGTGCAGCCTGCATGGGCTCTGCCACTTACACAGGCTGGCTCCTGGCGAGGGAAATAACACCTTTACATGGGGAAAAATAAGACTTTAGATGACTTTCACTCCAAAATGACTGAAGCTGTCACTGCGTAGAGAAGGAAGCCATACCCTGATGTGGCAACGACATGTGTATCTCCTGGCCTGACAAAAAATCCTCCTCTGCTTTACTGCTCTGCTGATTAAAGCAGTCACCTGAAGCAGGTTCACAAGCTGGGAGCCCAGCCAAGGCTGAGAGCCCCTGTGCCCATCTGCGAGCAAGGCTTCACAAAGAGCACCCATCATCCCAGAAGGGATATCAGCAGCAGCATCTGACTGACTCAGGGACACCTCTATTGAAAATTCTTATTTAAAAAATACTTACAATAAATAAATCTTTGCACGGCTTACATATCTCAGACCTCAGCCCAAGCAGATAAATTGTCTCTGGCTATTGCTGAGATACTCTAAGACATATTAAAAAATGATTTTTCAAATGCACTTTTTTATTCCTTCAAAGATAGCTTTTTAAAATCTCTTCAAACGTCATCTTGGAGTTTGAATTTATAAGCTTCAGAAGTGATAGTCAGACACACCAAGTAAGATATGAATAGTACACATACAATCCATAATTTACTTTTCATTTTTAGCAGGAGTGATCTATCTGATGCATTACATAGACTGCAAATGTTCATGCCCATGCATATGATATGGTTTCAAAGGGCTGAACTAATCTTCAGTACTTAAATGCTCCAATTTAACAAGTTCTCCCTTGTATCCTGAAGTTAATAGCAATTTTTCCCCTATTTACAACCACAGCAGAAGACAATCCCTTCCTGGTTTCATTTCCAGTGCAGGTAAATGTTTGTTTCTAATAAAACCAGGAAAAATTCTGGATTTTGTGAGGCACGTCCAAGTGAAAAGTGTGTCCAATCCTGTTATTTAATACAGAGTTTTCATCTCACAGGTTTAAGCCATACTTAATGGGAAGCTTTCCACACCCATCACTTATTTTAATTCACACTGGAAATCAGCATGAGACCATCCAGGTTTTGTTTTGGGACTGAAACAGCACCAAGAAAAGGGTGAATTACAGACTTGTGCAGAGCAATCTGTGAGTCTCTGCACAAACCACATGCAAATCCATTTCCAGGATCAAGTTAATACATCAACTAAGCAACATTTCCCACCTTGATAGGAATATCTAGAAACATTGTGGTGAAATGTCTGGGAGAGAGGCATCCCAAGGATCCACACAGTCTGTCCAAACTGCAGGTAAACGCCATTAAGCAGAAGCCAGACACACAACAATCCTGTCTCATTTCATTTTCTGCTTTATGAAACATTTCCAAGCTGACCTTACCGAGTTGAACTGCTGCTGGAGCTTTTCATTGGCATAGTTGATACAGAACTGTTCAAAGCTGTTCACTTCAAAAGTTTCAAACCTGCAAAGCAATGAATAAATCCAGCATGAGGCGCTGCTTTCTCTCAAAATCTTCTCTATTCTTTTTTCAATTTAATTTCTTCTGCAACGGTGTCATCTGTGTGGTGGGGAACACCAGTTATACAACCATCCCTTCCATTCCTCCTATCCCAGACCTACACTTTTTTCATCAAAACATCTCTCTTTCCTTGGTACAGCTCAAGGGATTCAGGAGGTCCCTCCTGCCACGCACGAATGAGGCATTTGGCAAGACTGCAGCTTCCTACCCATCAGCTCTGTCTGAGACAAGAAATGTAACTGCCTCTCAAGGGGAAAAATACTATGAAATATTGAGTCCAAATACATTTGCTGCAAAGGTGATGAAGAAAACAGTGGCCGCTGTCTTAAAAGAACCAACATGCTATTTTTAATGGAATTTAATAGAGCAGAAAAAGAAGGCATTAAATTTGTAATTACGGCTTCTGTACTGCATCCCTGTTAGCACAAAAATTAGACACACGTGAGTAAGCAGCTTCTGGAAGGGAGAAAGGGAAAAATGGGGATTTCAGCTCCAACTCCAGGTTCGTTAGAGAAACCTTGGAGGGACCTTGGTGCTGGACCCAGGGATCCACCTCTTCACCAGGACTTCCACAGCTCCCCACACGAGAACATTATCCTACCCTGCCACAGATCAGCTCCAAAACAAGCCCAAAAATGGCTTCCTGCTCACAATCAGAAAGTAAAAAAATATGCACTTTTAGTAATACAAACTACATGTAAGAAGCAGGGTGCCAACAGAACCCCTGAGGCTCAAGCATGCAACATCCAGGGACAGGCACAGGGAGCCAGGCCGGCTCTTAAAACCTAAAGAGGGTATTTTGAGCTACCACTGGGAATTATGTGCATTATATTTCTATTTTTAAGGTACAGTTGGAAGGGGGACAGGAAAAAAAAGTCTTTGACACATGACTGTAAGGATTAAACCAAGGAGCGAAGTGGGAAGACTTCCTGTGTTCAATGAGTAAGCTGCTGTAACGATAAATATGTGACTAAATAATTGTTCAGGTAATAAGCACTGTAGGAGCTGGCAGAACAGTCTTTAAACACTGAATAAAAGAAGCCCTTTCCTTCCAACCTTTCTTCCTCAAAATAATCAGTACTTCTGCCACTTCCTGAGGACCACCCTGCTGTTGCCCAAGTGATGCAGTTACTCCCTGGTACTTCCAGGCGACAAAGCTGTCACAAATGCCAGCAGCCATGGGAAAATGCAATGCCAAACGGCAAGAAAAAGGGGAATGGGAGAAATGAGCTGGTTTTGTGCTTTTATCACCCCCACAGTCCTTGAGGAAATCTGGGACTGCTTTCCCTCTGCCTTTCCAGGGGCTGGCACTGCCCTGCTGGTGCCACCTGTGCCAACCAGAGGATGATTAATCCATTCCCTTCCCAGAAACCGGGCTTTCAGTCTTTTAACACACCAGAATCTGGTGTTTGGGACAACAAATGTTTACATTAAACACGTGGCCTGGCCCTCAGTGATGAATGTGTCATTGGAGAGTTCCCACTGTGCTCGATCTCAATTGCAGAGCCGAGCACGTCGGTGCCTCCACCTCTCCAACTCGAGGGGTGTGGGACCCTTTGGGAACACCAGCTTCTGCAGGCTCATGATCACAGCAACAGGGCAAGAAAAGATTTAATTAAAACATAGATGGAGAGGCACGGTGAGCTAGGTGGAAAAAGACAAGGACACGCGCACACAAGGAAAAGAGATCAGAGTAGAAACTTCTCTCCTTCCCAGACAACAGATGTGATTTATGAACCTTCCCCACGAGTGCCAGCCAGGGGCAGAGCTGCTGTGCAACTCCAGCTCCTAGGGAGATCTCACAAAGTTGCCAATTAAGGGACTCTACCAGCACAATTTGCTAATTGACAAAGCAGATTAGTTTCCAGCCCTATGTGTATGCTCGCCAGGAGGTCCCACCTGCTCAGTGACTGCACTGAGGCAACATCCTCAAAAGCAAAATAGTGCCTGTTTGGTTTCCATTCATTCCACTCACTGCACTATATCTTGGGGAAAAAATAACCATATTCACCACTCCAGCCTATCGCTGTGGCTCCCCAGAAGGCACATCCAGCTTGGGGACAGCTCTTGTGAGTAGATTTTCAAAGGGCAAATGCTGTATTTTGGTTTTCCTGCTGCTCCCCATTCTGCTGTGTAGCTGGTATCTCCTAAGTTCTCTGCAGCAGTGAGGTTTGTATTAAAATATTTAAAGTTCATGAATAAGTCCAGCACACAGCTGGTTGCCTGGGTGTGCACACTTCTCTGCACATGGCAAACAGGAGAGGGAACAAGCTGTCCCCACCAGGTCCAGGAGTGCCACATGAATCCACTCCTCTGAAAGGCTGCAGTATTACTGCTATAGCAAATAACGCCATTTCAATAAATCCAGAAAGGCTTGCAATGCTGCACACTCTCACCTCAGTGTTAACAGGGAATTACGGATGTAATTCAAGCATTAGAAAGATGGAAGAAAAACCCTACAGGCTCTGCATCCTTTGGATCTCAACCCTAGAAATCTTACCCAAGGGGACAGTTCTCCCCCAGGAGCACTAGGATGGAGAAGCTCTCAGCATGTGTCAGGAACATGCTGTGAGGCTGGCTGCAGGCTCCCTGCCTTTCCACCTCGATCCCTCTCCCAAAGAAAAGGAAAAAACAACACCCATTAGGGGGAAAAAATTCTAATAGTTAGTAAAATGCATTAAAAACTCAAAAAACCCCCCCATGAGTTATGGGAACCAAAGCACTTTAAAGGATAGCAGAGCCAGGTTAACATCTTATCATCATGCAAATTCCTGCACTGTTAATCACTCAGCATTTAGACAGTAATTCCCACTTACAAAAGGGATTTATGGTCATTTTAGGACACCAGACCCTCACAAGTATTTCACCCAAGAAACAGACACACTCCCTTGCAAATCTGCCTATTTAAAAGGACCTGCAGGTCCTTGTGGGAAAGCCCTGCTGGTGTCACCAGCGCTGTGAAAGCATCTGCTAGCCCACGCACCGGACATGACGCAAGGACCGGTGGCTGAAGGAGGTTTTTCTTCCACACTTAACAGATTTTCAAGCCCAGCTTAATCTTCCATGAGCCTTATCCTCAAGTCTCCTTTCATTCAGATTTCTGAAAGTCTGATCCTCTAACTCAGGCATCCAATTTTCTGTACAGACCCACCATCACCCACTGGGTTCCATCTCAAAGCTTCATTTATCATACCTCGGCCTGTATAGCTTTCTGTTTGTAGGGACAGTGGTGGGAAACAGTTTCTGTATCTCATACAGCCTTTGAACCAAACTGAGCCATATTTAAGAACTTCCCAAGAAAGCCCAGAAACCTGCAAACCAGAGAGAGCAATCTCATCACTTGAAGTTATCCCACTGAAATCCCAAACCAAACAGAACTGTGTTGTTACCATCCTTGACAGCAGTGTTCCTGCAAACTTTGCCATAAGGCAGCAGTTGTTGAGGGAGAACAGCAGACAGTGCGGCTGCACTGGTGCTCCAGCACCTTCTGGCATCCTTTCTGCAGCTGTGGTTGTCCAGGAGATGTCAAAACCAACATCCTAAACACCAGTAGCTGTAGAAACCTTGTGGGAGGGTTTAAACACAAGACCCAGTTCCAGCAATTGGGAAGGTGTTATAGCCCTAAAATCATGCTGCTTTTCTGCTCTGATCCAAACTGCTTTGGCAGGATCTAAAACTGAGGTCTTCCTAGAGCTGCAGACCTCCAGAGGACACGGGATTTGGGACTGAGCAAATACAGTGACTGCCCTGGGCTAGGGACTGGGTCCCAGAGCAGCTGCAACATGGGCAGTCTACCCTTCCCTCTAAAACAGGAGCAATTCAGCACCTGAATGTATTAAGGGAGAACAGCAGACCACTGCTGTCCCAGTGAGACCCACAGAATCCCAGAATAGTTTTGGGTTGAAAGGGACCTTTTAAAAGGACACCTTCTACTAGACCAGGTTGCTCCAAGCCCCATCCAACCTGGCCTTGTATAGACCTGTTGCATGGACCTGTCTGGGCTACCTGGGACTTCTTCCTTGTCCCTGCTGCCCAGAGAGACAGAAAAAAGAGTGGTCTTGAAAGAGTGGAGGGTGAAATCCAAACTCAGAAACTCACTTGCTTTTCCACCCCACACTGACAGAATCCCTTCCTTTCTCTTCCATCTTCTGCTTCTTTGCAGCAGCCAAAATGAACTCAGACAACTCTCACATCCCTCATCTACCCCCACTCAAGAGCCAAGATGGCAAACTAGGTAGTAGCTGGTACCCAGAACCATTCTAAAGCAGCTCATTGTCCCTGAGGGTGTAGGCTGCAAGCCTTGCAAGAGCTTTTTGCACCTTACATCCCCACCACAGGTTCCCAAGCTCCTCTGAAAGCTCTCACTGCACCAGGGCCCTGCAGCAGCAGATTCACAGATGAAGTCATGTCCCCAAACCCCACAGCAAGACCAGGCAGTCTGTGGTCTCCACAGTGGCACCTTTACCCCAGCTCATCCTTAAGGCTGTTTTAAACAGCACAGGAGACAAAAAGCCCAGATGGGAAGGGCGTGGGAGGTAAATCCCAGAACCCAGTGCTCACACAGACCCCACATACACCATTTCCGAGGCTGCACAGTCTGAAGGAAGATCAAAACTGCAAACTACACAGTACATTTTTTTTGTGTTCCTTTCTTAGTTTTCCACAAACCAAAGGCAAGTGTGCCTTGCAAGAAAGGGAAGACAGATTTCAAAGGAGCAGCCTGGGCAGCTGAGGAGGTGCCTACCCGTAGATGTCGAGCACGCCGATGAAGGAGTGCTGCTTCACAGTGGTGTGCAGGGCCTTGTTGATGTGCTGCACAATCCAGTTGAAGAGCTGGGCATAGATGTGCTTGGCCAGGGCATTCCTGGCATTCACCACCTGGTGCAGCGACATGCTCTTCACATAGGTCTCGGCTGTGGTGACGAGCTTGCGGTGGCACAGCCAGTGCTGCATCTGGCTGTGCTCTACGCCCAGCAGGCTGCAGAAACTGCTCAGGTGCTCGTCCTCGCTCTGGGTGGGGGGGACAAGAAGCAAAGTCAGCAGGTTGGTGACATCCCGAACTGGCATTTTAACT
Organism: Petroica traversi; assembly: GCA_025920805.1. Lineage (NCBI taxonomy): Eukaryota > Metazoa > Chordata > Aves > Passeriformes > Petroicidae > Petroica > Petroica traversi. The sequence goes on from JAHLSL010013023.1 coordinate 87,954, forward strand.
CCCAAGTTCAAAGATTTGTGCAAGAAATACCAGCTTTTTATAACTATCTAGGGAAAAGCTGTGTCCCTCTGCAGGGGACAGGAATGGGAAAGCAGCGACACCCACCTAGCTGTGCTGGTCCTCATGGACAGGGGTGGGACAGCTCCCATGGAGCTCTGGATGGTGGTACCAAGGCTTGGCCCTGCCTTGGTTATTCTTCAGCTCTCAGCTTTCACAAAGAGCAGACTTCCACAGGAAAAAGCATTCTCCACTTCACTCCTCCTTGAGCTGCAAATACACTCTCCCCCAGAGCAACCCTGATTACACCTCAAACTAAAACTCAGGGAATGCCATGGTGCCATGCCTTTTACAAAATAAGCCCATTCTGAACAACAAAGGTATAAATTGGGCATTACCAGGAGAGCTCAGGCTTTGTACAATTAATAAAATGAAATGTGAATGTCATTTTCTTTAGTGCAATGTACCTTCCCCTGTCTCAAATTGAGACAAAGCAGTTCTGAGTCACTATTATGGTCAGATAGCAGGAACTGCCTTTTGGGCAATGAGAAAACAATTTCCCCTTCCTCTGCGTAATAATACATATCTAGAGGAAGTACATTGTTTCCAGTTAGGTAAGTGTACTTAGAGATGCTGGATGGGTTGGGGGATGCAGAAGAAAGTGCATTTTGCAAGAATTCTAGGATGTTTTATTGCTACCATACCTTTTTGACCACAGAGACAAGTTCGTAACAAAACTGATTTAACACTTTGCAATTACATTTGAAGGTAATTAAGTAACACGAATGTCATTAACAGAACTCAGTATTGCTGAAGGAGGAGGCTTTCACATACCCATGTTGCCAAATATCAACTAAATTACCCCAGCATCTAACTCATTGAACAGCACATTATCTCAAGGGTAACACTAAAGTCTGTGCAGAACCCTTTTAACACTTTAATTAGAAACAAACGACCCCAACCTGGGATGCAGTGGTAATTTACAGGACAGTATTTTCCATGTAAGTGCTTTATTTTTCCCCACCTCTGAACAAACACAGAAACAGAAAATCCGCCTCTAAGGCATCTTTAGTGTTATTTATTTTTGCTAATTAGCTGTGCAGTGCTCCTTTGGCCACGTTACAAGAAGCAGCTCCATGGCTTTGCCTGAAGGAAAGTGGTTGTAAAGCATCACTCCATGTGCTGGTGTCACCATTCCTCAACACTGGGTGGGGAATTCCCTGAACTGGGTGTTCTAAGGAAGGAGGAAGAGTGAAAGGTAGGTTGGGATGTAAGGGATGCAAGCAATTTTTGAACCATCTTGCTTGCAGGCTGGCTAGAGAAGAGAAATAATGCACTAAATTCCAGGACAAAAAAAAAGCAACTAGGAATTTGTGACATAGTTTTTTGGGGGTTCTTGGTCAAAAACGAAAAAGAAAAACCAGGAGGAAAAGGGCTTTCTACCAAAGGACACTGCCGTGAAGCTCAACACATGAACATGGGCTAACTCCTGAGCACAGCAAGCTCCCCACGTGCCCACTCCTGAGGGTGACCTACCGATACACTGCAGGCTTCCCCGTCTCGTTCCCCTTGGATTTCCAAGTTCCCCAGGTGCAGAATAGCAGCAATTATCCTAAAAATGGTCACCTGATGAGACTCCTTCACTCCTGCGGGAACAATTGATAGCTGATTGTAACAACAGAGAATGAAATGCAATTTTAAGTTTATTTGAAGTCGCTTGCAGAGCTTGATTTCCTTCCGAGGCAATTGGTTTTCAGAATCATGAGGCTTCTTCCAATAAATACACCGTGAATTCTCAATTCTAACACAGATGGGTTTAATACACACAAAATCGAGGATGCTGCTCTACAGTGATCAAACAGGATCAGAGTTACAGGGGCTCTGCAGCTTTCACAGAACACAGAGCTGCTAACAACCAAAGCAGAGAAATTACAACTTATTGCCAGCATCCCACAAAAGAAAAGGGAAACCTAAAGCCCTGCACGACGCTCCCACACTGGTGGGACAGGTGGATGCAGTAAGTCACCAGGGAGGTGATGGGGAGCTCTATCTCACTGTCCCCACTGTCTTGACATGACACCCAGCATGTGTTGTGGGTCTTTACTAGGGGTGTAAGATGTTACTGCTTTATATGTGTTACTTATATATTGCTTTATCTACATTTTTGGCAGGATTTACAGATATTCCCAGCAGAAACTTTGCTCAGCAGCAGCCTGCACACAGCCTTCTTGCCGTATCTTGCATTTCTTAACATCCCAGCTGGGTTTCTGTGTCTCTTTTGTGCTCACGGCTGGTGTCCTAATTATCCACCCAAGGTCTGAGACAGCACCTGCAGGTTTCTGAATTATCCAGAGCTTCCCTTTCCCTCTCTTGGGATTTTTTTTGTTATCAGCACAGTGAGAAATGCTTCAAGGTTACTAAAAGGAGCAATGTTCTGCTCTTACTTGGAACTCTTAATCGGAGTTAAGCCTTGAAACATTGGGGATTTGCAGATAAATTTGACTTCTCCTTGTTACACACAGAAAGGCAAGACTGGAAACCGTAGTAGCAATTTCACTAGACCCTGAACAGAAGCAGATCAGGAAACACTAAAGGAAAATGAGGAAAAGCAGAAAGAAGAACAGAAAATCATCATCAAACTGGCCCCAGAGGGAAATACTTTCATATGGCATTCCAGGGACCAGCAAGGACACGGGAGCTGCTTGGGAAGCCACAGAAGTGGACCAAAGAGAGACTACATATGCCAAGGGGATGTGGAGAGAATTCTCTGGGATTACAATCCTGTGATCAAGTTTGGGGCAATCAGGAATCATTTTTTGAGTAGTCACAGAAGCTGAACATGAGGAAGGTAAAGACAAGACCCCAAAGGGAAAGGTATCAAGCCCATCCAAATCACAAAGAGGACAAATTTTGGGGAAATACTTGCAGTTCTACAGGTTGCAGTAAGTCCCCATACTCACTGTAGGTAGAGCTGGTGAGAGGATTTCACAGTCAACTGTGAACATCATGAGCTCCTCTCCCAATCTGTGAAATGGAACTGAGAGGCACAGAGGCTGACCGGGATTTATAAACTTGGTTTCAGATGAATACAAATAAACCGGGCAAGTTTTCCTTCCCAGACTGTTTTTCCTTTCCAGGAGCCCTGCTGCAGGCAGGGAACAGCTCTGCTCCCCTGCTGCAGGCACGGGGGCTGGTCACAGCCACAGCTTCTACAGCTGCCATGTAGATGTGGACTCTGCACAGCAGGGATGTACTCAGCTCATTATTTCCAGGAATCAGCTACTCAGTAGAACACTGTGATCCAAGAAGTGACATCACCCTCAACCACAACACAGGCTGAACTGCAGACTAATAGCTCTTTTCCTGCTTGTAAACAGGGTAAAAAATAGCAAGTCAATATTGCAGCCCTGCTTTGACTCCAGAAAGGTTTAAGTTTCTCTTAAATTCTGTGTCCTCTGTTCCACTGCTGCTTCACAGACAACTGCTAGAAACACTTCTGTAACTCCTACTAAAGGACAAAGCAAAGCCAACTAGGTCAACAGGAACGCTGTAATTCAGGCAAAACACTGAAAACAATGGCAAGAGACTTCTGCTGGGCTGGCTGAAAGCAGAGCAGCCCCTTACCAAGCAGGGTGAAGGCATGCCTGGTTTTCTCAAAGTCATCAGCATCGTCCACTCCATCGATGGATGTGTCACCTCCCTGAGAAGTGTAGAAAAAGTCTTCAGCACATGCTAGGAGAGAAGAAAGAGGAGAAATACATCAGCAAGCAGCACTCCCCCACAGCAGCCACTCCCCAGAACGTGCACTGGGATGATCCCTGTCCCCCACCCCTGAAGGGCACCTGTCTCCTCTAAACCACAGTTTGCTTAGGAAGGGGTGAAGCAGAACCTTGGTAAGTGGCTGTAGCTGCTTGTTGCAACGATGAAAACTCTTCCCCATGCATAGCAAGTTCAGTCAGGGCAGCACTGTGGTGTATTTGGGATTCAAACAACATCTCCATTCCATGGGGGAAGACCATTTCAAACACTGAGGTGACAGCTTTCAGTAATTCCTTATCGTGTTTAACACATCCATGACTGATTCAACTATTTTAACACCTTTTCTACATAAAGCCTTGAGCCTTGGGAGCAAGGGAATGGAGAATGGCTCACAGTGCCTGCATTACACCACTTATACCTCCATGCTTAGCTAAGTTACTCCAGGATGACACATATAAATCCTGTGGAGACTGAGAGAGGCATTTCCAATGCAAATACAACAAGAAGAGATTGCAGGATTTGTGTCCACTTAAAAAAGCCGCACGTGCAATTCCCCTCCTTAAAACAAGGTGCCACATGAGGCCCAGAGCAGTAAGATATGTGCCCAAGACTGCTGGCTGAGCCCTGGAAGAGCCAAAACCTGTCCCCTGCGAGGGCTGGGGGAGCCCAGCCCCTGGACAGCCTCCCCATCCCACCCAGAATCAGTTCTTAGCCTGTTTTGAACTGCATAGGAGTCACTTGCCAAAACCCACTCATTAACACAAACAAACATATTTCCCAAGCATCATGAATACAGAGAAAAAGTCTACTGTGTGTTCCATGCCAGCCTAGTGGTAACCTTTAAAATCCCTGCAATCTGCACTTTTTTTTTACTCAAATTGCCACCAAAAGCTTCCCGTACCTTCCCAGCCCTCCCACAGCCTTCCGCATTAGCTGTACTTCCAGGCTGTAAAGAAAAACATTTAATTCCTTCTGGCACACAAAGCTCTGTGACCCAGAGGTTTCTGCAATGATGCTCATTGTTGGAGCATTGGGAGCAAGGGACAGGAAATGTTGATTGGGGTCAGGCAGACAATGCCCCTCCTGGTCACCCAGCACAACAGGAGCTCACCCAGCCCACGGTGGAGCACATAACACCCACAGCTTAATGCTGCTGCACATCCCCCCGCAAGATGCTGCCAGGTCTGGTGATGGCTGATGGGACCAGGACATCAGCTTTCAATTTTAAAAATTCACACTGGGATCTGTTTCTGCCTCAAGTAATCCCTGGTATAATTGACTTCAATCTCTGTATTTCAAGATCTCTGTAATTATTTTAGCAACCACGCAAACCCTTTGAGTCATTGCTAGCAAATAAAACACATTCCTGCCTTGCACTACTGCCCAGGCATCATTAAGCCAGACACCACACTTCAAAAGGCACTTGCATTGCACATCACCATTTAAAGTCAAATATTTACTTTCTAGTTTAAAATTAAGCCTTTAGGATCGCTCTGCTGAAGCCAAGACTGGCTTGCTCTGATGGCCTCATGTATGTTTAGAGACCCTTTTTGTTTTCCAGCATCTTGCAACATAAAAGGAAGTAACAACAATTCTTTGTATGTGCAAGACCCAAAGGAGAAGCAACAGCTCCTGTTTTTTGGACGGAAAAAAATGCATCCTCCTCCGTGAGTAATAAAAAAGTGGATTTTCACATCAGGACACCTCTTATTTTGTATAAGCCTTGGGAAGACAAGGCTGATAGGTAAGTACAGCTCACATGAGGTGATCTTCCAGCAGGCCAGTAAATCCAAGGCAAAGCTGGAAATGAAAAACATCACTCAAAAGAAAGGAAAATAACTGAACTGAGCACCTCTGCAGTCACAGCCCACTGCCCAGCACCAGCAAACCCATAGGCTAAGGCAGAGCCAAGGAACAGCTAGCGGACCCACGTCCTTGTCCCCCCCAAGCCTGCGAGCAGCCCCACATTTGACAGCCACCGAACACTTTACGCAGACGTTTTTCAGCTATTGCAAGGTGAAAGGGCAGGAAACACCAAGGACACACAGTCCTTCACCTTTGGAAAGAGCTGCTTCTTCCCCAGTACCCCAGTACCCAATGCATGTTGTAACACAGCAAACGCAAAGTGTCACAGAGAGCAGCTGGAGACTGACAGGCACCAAAGTTTGATTAGAAATGACCAAAAAGGCTTCCTTGCAGGCCAATGGCCCTGGCACCCACTCCTCCTGCACTGCCAGCTGCTGCCATTACACATTTATCCCTGAGATGCTGAAGTTGAGAGCACAGTCACAACAGCATAAACATGAGCTGGGTGATGCACCAGGACAGCAAAATCCTCTCAGCTTCCACTTCTACCAGTCACCATGAACATAAATGATGCTTTTAAAGAGCTGTGATGAGCTGTTTCCACATGTTCCCAAGAAGAGAGCAGAGGTTTCACAGCTGGAGCTCTCACACATCCCTCATCTCCCAGACGGAGCTGAAATAATTTGTGTCTGAATGTTAAGATGCCAGCAGACATCACTGTTACCCAAGGTATGTTTTTCAAAATGAAGCACATAACCATGGAAAAAACTCTTCAAAGTGGCGTGCTCTGTGAGGTGAACGTGCCTACAGTGACCCATAAGGTCATTACGACAAGTTCAGAATTGCCTAGAAACTGAAATCCCCTCTCTTCACCTGCCATTCCTCTCTGTAGTCTGGATGGAAACTTCTTCAAGACACTCTGGTGGGATCAGAACCTGCCTAGCTCACTATTTAAACCAGGTAAAGATCCTGGTTTAAGCCTTGTTTTTCTCTCTAAGCAACAGCAAATATTCAAGATTAAAGAATAATTAAAATACATTCCTGCATCCCTGCTGCAAGTACAAACCCTCTGAATCAGGTGTTCTACAGAGGTTTCCCTGCAAATCCTGGGGAAAAAGCCCAACCCATTCCAGGGTTAGGCATTAAAAAAACAAAGAAACAAAACACAATTAATTCAAAGGACACAACCAGTCCTGCTAAGACACTGGCCAGATCAGCCCACACTCACGTTTGATTTAAAATACACACCTTATGCAAGCTGGGTACAATATTAACACATGATCACCCTGCATCAGCTGGCATCTACCACAGCATGTAGTTTCACTGCAGCTCTGCTGCCAATTTTTACAAAATCACAGACTCCCAAAATTAATTGGGTCGGAAGGGCCCTTAAAGAGACACCTTCCACTATCCCAGGGTGCTTCAAGCCCAGTCCAAGCCAGACCTGGACACTGCCAGGGATCCAGGAGCAGCCACAGCTGCTCTGGGCACCCTGTGCCAGGGCCTCCCCACCTCTCTCAAGTTGCCACATCCCTGGTGATGGGGTGAACAAACCTGTGCTCCACCCAGGAGCAGCAGGCCTTCAATCTCCTGTGCCTCCCCTCCTCCCACTGCCCAGGCACACAGGGCCTCCCCAGTGACCTGCATTTCTGACCCCAGGCAGCAGCACAGGGACGTGCCAGCACTTACTGAGTCCAAGGTCTTTGAATTCTGGAAGGCTTGAGGAGGCACAGAGCTGATAGAAGATGTGGTAGTTACGCTCATCCTCTGCCTGCAGGGAAACACCGAGTTACCAGAGGTACAGTGAGCTCACAGCACTGCTCCCACCCTCAGCCCCTGGGGCCCAGGGCCAACCTGGTCCCATCCTCTGCTTCCCAATACTGAGACCCCACCAGTGACACCAACACAAGGAATTTTTCTTTGCCACCCGGGAGAAAGGAGGTGCTCAGACTGACCAACATGCACTGCCCATCTGGAAAAGAAAGTAATTCTGTATTACTTTCCACATCTTATCCCTCTCTGGAATATCCAGGCTAAATGAGACAGCAAGCAAGGAGTTGCAAACCCACAGTAATATGAAAGAAGGTGGTTTACTCTTCATGGCTTCTCAAAGCTGTCCATTTTGGGGGATTTTTGTAGTTGGGGCATTCCTTTTTTGTGTAAGGACAAAATTTTTGCAGGTGCTTCTGAGTTACATCCCAAGTAGAAACCAAGAAAGCCTCTCCTGAGCCTGCAGAAGAAACTTAAAGGATGTGCTGTGGCAGAGACATCAGCCTTCTCAGCCCCTCCTCTGTCCCTCCTTCAAATTCAGAACTGAATACTGCTACCTGCAATTTGCTCTCCCTGTTCTTTAGCTAAAAAGTCTCCCAGGTACACCTTAGCCCAGGACTAGGACCATGAGGTGGGAATCATAAACAACTGCAAGACCGGGTCTGAAAGACACATTTGGAAGCTGTGTCCACCAAGAAACCAACACAACAAAAGGAAATGGTTTCAAGGGGAGGTTTAGGTTGGACATTGGGATCAATTCCTTCATGGAAAGGGCTGTCCAGCCCTGGCACAGCTGCCCAGGGCAGTGGTGGAGTCCCCACCCCTGGAGGGGTTTAGAAGACCTGTGGAGGTGGCACCTGGGGATCACAAGGAAGAGAGAGGGACTTTGTACAAGAGCGTAGAGGAACAGCAAAAGGAGAAATGGCTTCCCACTGACAGACAGTAGGTTTAGGTTAGATATCAGAAAAAAAATTATGGCCGTGAGGATTGGGAGGCCCTGGCACAGGGTGCCCAGAGCAGCTGGGGCTGCCCCTGCATCCCTGGCAGTGCCCAAGGCCAGTCTGGACATTGGGGCTGGAAGCAGCCTGGGACAGTGGGAGGTGTCCCTGCCCATGGCAGGGGGTAGAATGAGATAAGATTTAAGCTCCCTTCCAACCAAAACCATCCCATGATGATGAGTGTGTGATGGGTTTGGCAGTGCTGGGGGAGTGCTTGACGGTCTTAAAGGTCACTTCCAACCTAAATGATTCTGTGGCTCTACTTGTGAAGAGATTTTTTTTTTTTTTAAATCCATAGAAAAGGCCCAGACTATTGAATTCCTGGAATACAGCACCCAAAAGAAAAGAAAGGAAAAAGTCCCACAGCTCCTCACCTGAAATACAACACGAGATTTTTCCAGCAGATACGTCCTCATGTTGGCACCAATGATGTGGTATCTTTTATCAAAGCCAATCTGAATGTACTTTCCAAAGCGGCTGCTGTTGTCATTCCTCGTTGTTTTAGCATTTCCAATGGCCTGCATAAAAAGCAAAATTAAATATCAAATTTTAATTGGATTTTAAAATTTTTTTAAACAGTTTGATTTGCAATCAGTGTTACATAAACAGTCATGGAAGGATTTGAGGAAAACTCCTTCCCAGATGCAGAAGTCAGACGAACAAGGAGACTTTGGGGAGGACTCTACACTGAAAATGTGGTGTCTCCAGGGTTTTTATGGAAGAAAAATGCAATCAAACAGCAACAAGCATTTGTGCAGTAATTAAATCACCTACATCCCAAAAGCCTCAATATTCCTATTTAGCCTTATAGGATGCTCCCACCTTTGTTCAGAGTCAACACCTGCAGCTTCCCTGGACAGGTCTCCTTCCCCCACAAGCCCATTTAACTCAGGGTTTTTACTGCAAACCAGGCAATTTTCTTTTATGTTTTTTTCTGCATAGGCACTGTTCTCATCAATTTCCAATAAAGACACGTAGGTTGCCTGGCCTCAGCACTTAGAAATGACAGCCAGAACTGAACACAGGCAGGAAAATTAGAGCAATAAAATTCTGGGGTCATGTAGAAGAAGAGTGTGCACTAGGAATTTTTTTCTTGGATGGTTATTTAAGTGCCCCTGGTATTGCAGCTACTTTTCACAGAGGCAGGGGAGACGGCTGAGGAAAGGAGTAAACTTCCAGGAGTAAATAAATAGAAAACTAGTGAGTCTCCCCCATCAGCCACACATCTGCTGGCTTTTCTTACAGCTCACTTGCACCATTGCTGGGTTTGGACACTGCAGCTCACCCTCATGGGGCAGCAGGGTGTCAGACCACATGTGCTGCCTGTCAGGCTGGGTCTCACCCCACATTAGCCTATCAGAAAATTTGGCACAAGGTACCATGATGGGAAGCCTGCCTAAAGGTTGTGCCAAGCCTAATGTTAAGCACAGGACAACACTACACTCCACTAAAGCAGCACTGCTGGCTCCTGCCTTGAAAAGGAAGTCACACAAGTCTGATGTGATTTATTTGGAATCTTTTGGATTGGACTTTGGAAAAGCCCAAATCAACTGAAGGCTCTTCATGACTCCAAAATCTGTTTGGAAAATGGGATTTAGGCAATCAGACATTTATTTTCAGCACCTAGCCTCAGCAAAAGGAAATTAACCTGCTTCTTCCCTTTCTTTTTTACTTATAAGAAGAATTCTTTTCCTTCAGAACAGGGATTTCCTTATAAAGAGACTCTTTATTCCCCTATCACAGATAATAAGGTTGGAAAGTCCCTCAAAGACCATCAAGTCCAATCTGTGCCTGATCCCCACCTTGTTCCCAGAGCACTGAGTGCCACCTCCAGGCCTTCCTTGGACACCTCCAGGGATGGGGACTCTACCATCTCTCTGGGAAGTCCCTTCCAAGGTCTGAACACCCTTTCCATGAAGAAATTCCCTCTAATGTCCAACCTAAACCTCCCTTGGAACAGCTTAAAATGATATCCTTATGTCCTGCTGCTGTTGCCTGGAGGAAGAGGCTGATATGTGATTGATAGCAACAGAAAAATAACAAAATAAAAATGCATTGAAATATCCCGAACAGATTCATCCCTTTCTTTTTTATTCATGTGTGTACAATAAAAGAAGGAGATTAGGGGCACCATGAAGTGACAAAGGAAGAAGATGATAAAAGACCAACGGCGTCCGCTGCACTGTTGGAGCTCTCCACTCTGGAGCCCCATCAAAGCCCAGCTCCTGGAGCTGTGCTGTGGATACTCAGGCTCAGCTTTAAGACCATCAGATGCAATATGGGGTGGCTGGTGCACTTCTGCATTTCAGACCATCTCCAGGATGCCGTTATGCTGTTAACCAGACCTGTCTCACAAGTCCCTGGGGGTTCTCACTGCACTAGTGACTTATGGAGAGAGACAGTGGTCAGTGCAAGCAGGACAAAGGAAAGGAGCAGCTTTTACCTCCATGATGGGGCTGGAGGCCAGGACTTTGGCCTCGATGTTGGTCTCGCTGGCGGAGCCCCCGACAGTGGCGAAGAAGCGCATGGCGTACTTGGCAGACACCGTCTTGCCCGCCCCTGACTCCCCGCTGACAATGATGGACTGGTTCTTCTCATCCCTAGGGAGCCACAGCAGCATAGTTAATACAAGTTAAACTTCTCTCTAAGTCAACCCATTTTCTTATCAGCTGTATGCACCCTCTTCCCTTGTCACTGGTCCCCCACCCTGCCACCGCCTACGTGATGGACATTGAATTTCTTCTGGCCTACAAAAGCAACAGTGAGTAACACACAACTGTGACACTTCCCAGAGAAAACATAAAGGACATTAAACATCTCCAGAGGCCTGCAGAGACAGTGGGAGCTGCGCCCCTGCATGAAGCTCTGCTGCCTCCTTCACCCTGAGAATCTGGGAAGCCCATTTCTCACACACCTCAACACCCAATCTCTGCTGCTGGACACTTGTCTGCAGAATTATTAACAGGCATTGGCTGAATATCTCCTCCTAATAGTGTATATTTAATTCCACACACCCCCCCCTGCAACTTCTTTGCTCAAGCATATGAGATTTTGCTCATTAAAACACAGTCAACTCATGAAACTTGCTTTAAAAACACAGTGATTCAGAAAGATTACTCTACACTCAAAACATGTCAAAAACACTGAAGCTGTAAAATCAAGCATCCTAAAATTAGAAATCAGAAGAAGTCATTTGATACTCTATGCAACTGTGTGAGTATCAGTATTTTCACACAACTCCAAACACCTGGTTTAAACTTTGACAACAATACAAAGCATGTCTCTGACATCAGACTCACACCAGCAACCTATCCATAAATCCTGTGACATTATGAAGTCACTGATCATTTCACCAGATACCTCCTAGAGCACAGGATTTCGCACGGAGAAGCTGAGGATGCACCTCTCATGCAGTTCTTGAGCCTTGCACAGAGCACAGACTCAGCCAAATGCCTTTTCCACTTGCAAAATTAATCATTCACACAAAACCCGTTGGGCAAGTCACCATGAAATAGTCAGCCCTTCCCAGCATAGTACCCACCACATCCCAATAATTAATCTGTTTAATGTGCTTGAGCTGCAAGGCAAAGAAAGGGCCGAGGCAGTAAGACGAGCTCGTTTTCAGGACTACATCCCTCCAGGAAAAGACTTTCTGGCTCCAGAACCAAGCACCTCTACTGCAGTGGGATTTGTTCCCCGGGGCATCATCAGCACACAGCACCTCTGCCATTTGGGTGCAGACTTTGTGAAGGACAGAGTTTTCACTGCAGGATTTGCTAAAAGCTCCCAAAATACCCGAGCTCTTGGGTAAGCTGTAAGGACGTAATTGAGTGTGTTTTTAAGCAAGATCAACTTAAGCTTCCCAGGCTCTGCCGCGACTTTCATGAATCACAGCTGAAAGCAGGCACAGAAAATCCAATATACAAGGACAACAATAAATTTATACCTTGCAGTTCTCTTGACATAAGGAAACACCATCAAAACACATTTCAATTTAAGATACTCAGTTCAAGTTTATACAAGATGAGGACAGAGGCTAAATGATTGCCATACACCACTCCACTGTCAGGCATGAACATCTTAATTCCTTCTAGGCTCACAGTAATTGGGTTGAGAAAAGAAGCCTCAGCCAAGTCACGTCTAACGTTTTGGTGCAAACCATGACTTTGAGATGCTTTCGGCAACAGAGGTCTGACGAGATAATTTGCAGCTCTCTCTATTTTTCGAACACCAATTCACAAAGTGTATTTTAATCCTTCTCATAGCCAGCTAGTTCTCCTGGGTACCAACCAACAGGAAAGCAAGAGGAGTCAACAGCCACCCCAGCAATCAGGCAGCAATGCAGAAACACGGCTGTGAGTGGAGCACACCCTCAGCCTGGCAGCCAACAACCCAGAGCCTGTGTTCCTGGTGACTCATCCCGGGTGGGGACAGCCTGGTCTTGCTAAGTCACACCATCATGCCCTCAGCAGGCCTTGGCAAAGCCAGCGAGGCTCTCCCACAGCCAGTTGGCAGGATCCAGGCACAGGGCTGCCAATGTGCCAGTCTCGCACCTTTGGACTTCCACAAGTGTGCAACAAACCTGGCAGCACAAGCCACCAGGAGGAAAAAGCCAGAGCCAGCTCCATGGAGGGAAAGGGAAGCTCAGCACCAGCCCAGAAGGGAGCTGGATGAACCCACAGCAGCAATTCTCGGGACAGCTGATGGCTGTCATGGTTTACCTCTGATTGAATTTTGAAGCTTCAAATGCTTTGATCATCCTCAGTGAGGTGGGATGCCAGTCTCTCCCCTTCCAGCTAACAAGTGAAAGGATGAGAGGAAATGGCTTCAAGCTGTGCCAGGGAAGGCTTAGATTGGATATTTGGAAAAAAAAATTCCCTCATGGAAAGGGCTGTCAAGCCCCACAGGCTGCTGGGAAGTGATGGAATCCCCATGTCTGGAAGTGTTTGAACAAACTTTGGGGCACCTGAGGATATGGTTATGGTGAACATGCTGGTGGTGCTGGCTGACAGCTGGACTTGATCTTAGAGGTCCTTTCCAGCTTCCATGGATCCATGGTTCAGTGACTCATGGACAACCTCCTGCTGAGCTCCATCAGAGAAATTCCAGGCTGGCCATCAGCAGGACCCAACAGACAAAATTCCTGTCAACTGCCAAGGAAGGGGCAGACAAAGACTTCGGCATGGGCTGCAAGGGTGGATGAACAAGCTGTCCTTGGTCAAACGTGAGGGAGAAGAAAAAGGGAGAAGTGACAACCAAAACCTCTGCAAAAGGAGCTCTGCAAATGCAAAGCTGGCATGGCTTAGAGCTACACTTGCCTAAAAGTTACTTCAGAATTATTGTTTCCCACCCTGCTCTATATGACAGGTATGGCCCAAGTGGCACATTTAGATAACATTTCCCTGTCACTTTTCTCTTAAAGGCACAAGATAAAAAGCTCCACCAGCCTGGGAGTGAGTCTTCAGCTAAAAGAGGCCAAAATCTCACAAAGATGCATTACTTGGCATCCAGACAGCATTGCTGCAAGGTAGTATTTGGTAACCCTTTTTTTTTCTAATTAAGATTCACAATTATGACTTGTTACCAATTTTGACCCCTTCCATAACTTCTCCATTATCAGCTATTGGGGTGGGCCAGGCTGGAGTAGGCAGAGACCAACCTACCTGAGGGCCCAGCCAAGGACCAATTCAGACCCACAGTTCCCCTGGGCTTCAAATCTCATCACAAAAATGCCTATAAGTGGTATTCTGAGTGCTTTATTGCACCCTCTGGCTTGTCTCTTTTTAAACAGACATTTGCCAAAAGACTCTTAGTCTAGTGATAAAACCATGGCCAACTCAACTCACTGTTATTGCAGCCACACTGCCAGGTCCCATTTTTCCAGAGTTGCTCAAGATTTTGCCCTAATGGCTGATGTGCTGCAATATGACGTGGGCCAGGTGAGCTCTCCACGGCACAAAAAACTTTTGGATTATTTTAATAACATAAAATGAAAAGAAGGCTGCTCTTAGCAGGCCACACAGCCTCCTGTATTTGCAGTAACATGTCTCTTCTGTTTTTTTTAGTGGATAATGTATGTTCAGACATCTATTTTCCAACTTCAGGAATAAAAGCCTTCAGGAATAACGGCTGCAGAGCTTTTCCCTTCTTCAGGGTACAAGTTAACCAACTACTGGTGCCAGCAGGGGAGGATCGATGAACCCCACAGAGCAGCGGGCAGCAAACAGGATGCTCAGGCATCAGAAATGGTTAAGGCCAGGCAGGAGGTGTTTGTGTTCAGAGAGGAATGAAAGACACTGAAATGTTTGGCCACTGTGCAGGCACAGTGTGCAACACGGCTGCTTAAAATACATTCGATTTTGGCAGCACCAGCACAGAAGAAAATTATTATGGGAAAAAAAAAAAGCCTGGATAAAATGAAGTGTTTATGGGTGAATACTGCCTCCGCTGCAGTTCCATCTCCTCCTGGGGGTGGGTGACCCCTGTGCACCTCAGGGCTGCCTCCACAGATTGTTATGCTGCCACAAAGTGCATCAGAGTTCCTCTCCCCATGACACACAGCTCACATGATGCTCAGCCTAGAAAACCAACACCACGATCTGGGTTACAGCCCCCACCCAACAGAGAGGCAAACAAAACCATCAAGGAGCAGAAGTCCAAGCAGAACAAAATCCAGAACTGTTTCTTCAATGCAAGAGGTACCTCCAGAGGTGCTTTGCAGGTGGATAACACATCTTTTGGCAGGTATTTGCCATATTGAGAGCAATGTCCCTCAGGACCACACACAGTAAGAGATGGGTGAGGTCTCCAGCCCAGCAAAACCAAGAGTGGAGTCACTGATGCTTTGAAAACACACAAAAAATATTATGGAAGCATAGAATTGCTAGGGTTGGGAAGGACCTTTAAAAACCATCTAGTAAAGCCATGAACAGGGACACCTTTCATTATCCACATTGCTTCAAGCCCCATCCAACTCAGCCTTGAACACTTCCAAGGAAGAGGCAGCCACAACTGCTCTGGGCAACCTGTAAAAATCCCTTCTTTATATCCACTCTTAAAGTCTATTAGATACCATTTTTCAAAGGCAAAATCTAAAGGTGCTGCCCAAGGAAAAATAAAGCCAGTTGGCTATGAAGAGAAAGGGCACTTCAGATTCCTTTGCTGGTTAGCACCAGCTGCTAATTACCAGCCTTTACATCAAGGGAATGTATTTCCCTGCCTGTTTAAGCAGTCAGCCCTTCACCTACAGCAATGCAGAGAACACTGCTGCCCTCAGAGGAGCCTCCAAACAGCCTGGGAAAGGTTTGGAGAAGCATCCACACCCCTGGACACAGCTCTCCAGCTGCATCAGAGCAACCAGAAGTGTGTCATGGCTCAGTGTTTTCATATGCAGTTCCCATCATCTCTTTATCTAATTAAGCCAGGCCAGAACAACCCTGGAAAAATCCTCACTTCAGTAAGGGGATGGTCAAGCCAAAAGGGATTGAACCAGGGATGGTTCTGCCTGAGACAGAAGAGACAGGGGACAACTCAGTGCAGTTATTTACACCCTCAGTCTCCAGCTACACTCCTCAAAAACAGTATTTGAAGATAAATACACCCCAAATGTTCTCCAGACATAGATCACCAGTCAGATTTTTTCCAAAGTCAGCTTTCTTTAAAGCAATAATCCAAACCCTTGATAAGGGATGTGGGACATCTAGGATTTGTTTTCACAGCTGTCCCTTCAGAAAATCACCACTGGCACAGGCAGCTTAACAACTTCATCTTGGTCTCTGCAGCACAAGCAAAACCAGCCGCACTAAAAACACAGCTTCTCCAAGAGGAAAAAGTATCTGGAATAAAAGAAGGCAGAGCCAGACCCTCTGAATAATTGTCAGGGGTCACTCCAGCTTTAATCCCAGATCTGACACTAATTCTCTGTGTCGCAGAACGAGTCAATAAGTCTCTCCACCATGGAAATCATATTTAACCTACTTCTTTCAGGTTGCTTGGAGGATTAGTGTTCATAAAGCAATCTGAAGATTAAAAATCCTTTAAGTACTGCAGTTTGAATTGAGCCTGACCACAGCAAGAACACCCACAGAAGCCCCAATGCATTTCTCTATTGACAGTGCTGCAAAGGGTAAGAACGAGCATAGCTACTGCATTGTGTTGTTAGAAATACAAAAAACGCAGTAATTTAATTGCCACTGGATTGTATCCCTCAAGTGCTAATGACAGTGACGAAAAACTGAGACAGTCCAACTCTGCTTCCAAATGAACAAACAGAAGTTGCACTCTGGAGGTGAGACTCAATGTTGCAACACAGAGAAAAGCCATCCCTGGAATGCTCTCTGAAGCCAGGAGTTGCTCCCATTTCTGTGGGATAACTGGAATTTGGAGCCGCATCATTGTTGAGAGTGGCAGCAGCTTCTGAGCTTCTTTTATTTGTTGAATCTAATTTGGGTTTTTAGAATTCCTGGCATTGTCTTTCAAGGCAAATAGAAAACTACATCTTAGGGACAGTTATACTTTTTCCTCAGAGAAACCCAGTAAGATATTTTGCATCCAGTACAGCAAGAGGATTTAAGGACTTGTTTTCTGTTTGCATTTTCAAATATCAGCTGCAAATGCACATTTTATGCTGCAGCTGCTGAAGCCAGCAGCACTGTAAGGGCAGATTTCCACGTCCTACACATCATTTGGGTAACTTTTTACATTGTATCTTTCATAAATAGCATGGCTTGCCCTACACAAGCTTTTTTTGATCCTTCTTTTTTTCACACAGAAGGCTATATTTAACACAGGTAACTTATTTTTTACAAGTTTAACTTTTGATACAGTGGCACATAACAGTGGGGGAAAAAAATACTGTTTTCACCAATAATCTACGCCTACATCAGAGCTTCAAACTATGGATATTTTAGATCACAAAACAGGGTCACAAAGAAAGAGTTGGATCAGAAGAGATGAACTTCAGTTGAACTTGATGATCCTGATGGGTCCCTTCCAGCTCAGCCTTTTCTAGGACTCCCAAGATGCCTCAAGGGCGATGCCTTCCCCAGGGCCCAACCTGCACAGTTTTGGAGCCAATTTGCTCACACCCTCCTGGGTTTCAGCAAGGAGACAGGGAGAGAACGTGGCCTTCCATATCTCAGTGGCTGCAAAAAAGCATAAAAGCTGCATTTTGGCCTGGAAGGGGCACGATGAGAGACCAGTCAAGGCGCAGCATTAACTTCTCCCAGGTGGTGGTCACCGTCAGCTTGGGCAGGCCAGAGCTGCTCCCTCTGTCCCCTACCATTTAACACTCATCAATCCATGCTCCTAACAGCAAGACCACACCCCAGGGAGCAGATGAGGGCATTTCTGCAGAGAGCAGAGCGCTTTCATGAGGGGCTCCAGCATCCCTCATGAAAGCCATGCCTCTCCCTCCAGCCCTCCAAGCCTCTCCAGGCCCCGGCCCACCAGTGCCCCTTCTCCCCCAAAAGCTTCGTGCAGCCAGCTGCAAATGCCCCTCCAGCAGCACAGAAAATCCACGGAGCTCTCCAAGTTCCTGCAGAACGCTGACCTGTCTCCAGTCTGGATGACCTTCTTGCAGGACTGATGCTCTGCACACCCCGTCAGGGAGGAACACAGGCTCCTCACGGAAACGAGGTCAGCAATTCTTTAGTGTGTGTTGTTACCAACGAGAGCAAAACATGCACCCGGCCAGCTTCCTCAGCTCTCTGGCACCCTGGTGCTCTTTTCTGTGCCGAGATCACACCACAGAGCACCCTGGCTCCAGCCCAGGCCACCTGCAAGCTGCTGGAGCACTGCAGAGGGAGGAGGCTTGGGACTGCATCCTCCCAAAAAAGCACCACATACAGGAAGGAACCGTGGCGTGCTGTGCCAAGAGATCAGCTTTGGAGCACCAGGAAGACAAGTCAGTTGTTCTTCTACCCCACGCCAGTCCCTGAAAGAAGCTCCTTCTGACTGACCTTATCACTTCCACCATCCTAAGCCACTGCTGCTTGGAAAACTCCCACAC
Organism: Petroica traversi; assembly: GCA_025920805.1. Taxonomy (NCBI): domain Eukaryota; kingdom Metazoa; phylum Chordata; class Aves; order Passeriformes; family Petroicidae; genus Petroica; species Petroica traversi. The sequence continues at coordinate 106,293 of JAHLSL010013023.1, forward strand.
AACCATCGGACTAACTACAGCTGATGAACATAAGGAGAACCCCAGAAAGGGATTTTCAGAAACCATGCTCTATGTTCTCCATCCCGAGACATCTAGAAGTTCACTGAGGATGTGGGGTGGCAAGCAGTGACTGGGAGGTCAAAGCCAGTCACAAGTCTTTGGACTCTGATGTAATTATGCTGCTCATAAATACTGTTTTGGATGTTTAATGATACTTGATGTTACAGCTTTCTTCCCTCAGAGCTCCAACAGTTCTCCTGCATCACAGCCATAGTTACACGTTTGATGTATGCTATTATCCCTCCTTCCTCATCAGTGATATTTCACACACACATACACTCATTACTCTGTCAGGCACTGGCCTTTCTCTGCCTTAAGCTTTCCCATGCCAGTTCTGTCCCATTTATGAATACTTGTGATTTTTCTATAACGGATGTCTCATTTATTATTAAATCTGCTAGCAAATAGCACTGTCCTTATTCTAAATTGTCAAAAAGAAAAAAAAAATAATTAAAAAAAAATTCATTAGTTGGACACTTATCCCCAGAGCATCTCTGTCCTCTCCCACAGCAAGTAAGACCAGAAGGTCTCTCCTCCAGTCCTTTGGGAATGTTTCCTGGAGTGTCTCCCAATCTATTTTTTTTTTTCTAGGTATCATCTCAGGAGACGAAGAAAAGAAATCCCTGAGTTCTTACACCAGCACCAGCACGTTTATGGGACAGCTCTTGAAAAACCTGCTCCCCTCATCCCTATCCTACTTTTAATTCTAAGCAGAAGAGGGCCCCTCAGTTTTGCACCTTCCTAAATTCAAGGCTCTTGAGTTATTTTTCTGCTGGTCCCCTTTTTAGATCAGAGCTTTATTTTTGAGGTGATCCCTGCTGCACAGCCTGGGTGAGCTGCAGCACAGCTCAGCCCCACAGCTCCCTGCAAGCCCCTGACCCAGCCTTATTCCCCTGGAGACTAAATCCTTCCCTGCCTTTAATATAACACAGGATTCAGCCTTATTTACTGTGCCAGTCTGATTCCTCTTGCTTCTCTGTTGGGGGTTAATCTCTCTTTTAACTGCTCTCTCTTTGTACAGCTTTAAATCCTCCTGTAAAAGCCTGAAATCTGAAGTGCTATGAAGGGACATCCCCCACCGTGCCCATACCCCTCCCTGAGTCTATTTGCTTGTGTGAAGCGTTGTTGCTGCAATTTTTGCTCTTTTCCAGCACAGCATTGACCCCCGCAGCAGAAAAAAGAGCAGTGGTCACCTCAGGCAGCCCCAGGGGCACCTGTCTCTCTGCAGGACACAGACTCTCTGTGGCTGCAGGGAGCAGTGATTTTTACAGTGCAGTGCAAAGCCTGGGTGCACTAACTTCCAATAAAAATGGAAGGCCACTGCTACATAGAGGGTTACCTGTCTGCAATCCAAGGGTTTGAGCACTTGGTGACAGAAACAGCATGTGGGCAGTGGAGCTGAAGGGAGGAGACACCCTATTTCCATACAATTTACTGGTCAGGAATTACACAACAGATGCTGAGCCTGGTTTGAACTGCAGACACCAGGGGCTGTCTGGAACCCACCGAGCTGCAGCTGAGGCAAGATATGCAGAAGTTGAACTCATCCATCAAATCACTCCTGCATTTCTTACTTTATTTCTTCTGCAAGGACTATCAACAGCACTGTGAGCAGATCCTCACATTGGGAAGGAGGAAACTCCAGTCTAACCAACAGGTCACCAGGACAATTGCCTTCCCACTGACATTGCACGGCTCAGGTGAGGTCTGCAGAGCCCTTCCATGCTCCTGGCAGAACATTACAACCTTCTACAATTCGGATTTAGCAGCTGCACATGAAACTGACCCAAGATATTTTTGCCTGGCCACAGAGAACAGCTTTGCAGGGATGAATCTGTGAAAGCGTTAGCCTGATGGATGCACCAGGGAATAAAGCCCACGGCACCTGATCCAGCCCATGTATCTCTCAGAAGGTTTTCACAAGTTCTTTATTACCTGAGATCTCTGCCACAGTAAGAACTGAACACTGGACTTTCTCTGTGTTCACTACCTGACCAGGGCTGCTGCCACGTCACACCAGTTCACACTCACAAGGGAGAAAATGTTCCTACCACAGCGAGACCCAGAGGTGCTAAATGAAAAACACACAGAGGGGGCTGATAACACTTTTGTATCTGATTTATGATTTGAGCAAAGATCACGTCTGCTATGTGCTCCCTGATTTTGAGGCACCTTTGAAAGCCTCTGGAGGGCCCATTCTTTCACTGCCCATAGCACATGTCTCTTTCACCTACTGCTGTTCAATTCTGTATGTTACTAAGTATAATGCATTCCTTTTATTTCAATACATAAATAAAAAGCCACCAAAAAACCCCACAAAACAACAACAACCACAAAACCAAATCAAAACAGAAACCACCACGAATAAAACCTCACCAAATCCTGAAGTATTAAGAAACTTTACTTGGACTAGCAGCTTCTGGCCTGTGCCCAGAATGGTATAAAAGGGAGAAACAGGGGCCAAAGACACAAAAGTCACACAATTATGCCTCCTGCAGTGATCTTCCTAATAGACTCAGCCCAGCATCACGTGAAAACATGGTGACCACATTGACAAGTCGAGCTGGGAAGAATTAAAATGGAGCGGCAGGCAAGAAGGGGAACATCTAACTGAAAATATACCTAAAGCTCTCAAAGGCTGGGAGGAGGAAGCTGGAGTTGCACTGTCACCACCCAAACTTCCCCCACGGAGCTGTCAACAACTAGTGGGACACATTCCTAGAGAGAGGCAGGGGTCAGAGCACAAATCATGGGCTCTCTAAGATAGGAAAAGTCCTCCCAATATCATCATGTCCAACCTGTGCCCAATGCCCACCATGTTCCACTGAGCGCCACATCCAGGCCTTCCTCTGACACCTCCAGGGATGGGCACTCCAAACCTCCCTGGGCAGCCTGCCAATGCCTTGAAGTCCTTTCCATGGGGAAATTCCTCCTGATGTCCACCCTGACCTCCCCTGTCCCAGGCTGAGGCCATTCCTCTCCTCCTGTCCCTGTTCCCTGGGAGCAGAGCCCAACCCTCCCTGAGCCCCCTCCTGTCAGGGACTTGTGCAGAGCCACAAGGTCCCCCCTGAGCCTCCTTTGCTCCAGGCTGAGCCCCTTCCCAGCTCCCTCAGCCTCTCCTGGGGCTCCTGCCCTTTCCCTTTCCTGGACATGCTCTAGCCAGAGCTGTCCCCAGGACTGGACGTGTGGCCCCAGGAGTGCCAGCACAGAGCAGTGTGAAAATGTGCTGCTCAGGTCAGGCTGGCTGCAGCAGAAATGCAGGTTTTCAAGAGGGAATTTTTGCCAGACTCCAGGCTCCTACCCAGAGCGATGACACACACGGAAATTAGAGCCGGGACGTGGGCACACAAGGGATCTTTTGTTCCTCTGTGAGAAAAGCAAGAACCAGCCATGGCACCAGGGGCTGCGCTGGCTCTCTGTGTGACCACAGCACAGCTTTCAGACTGCTCCTTCTGCAGCCCCCAGAATTGCAAAAAGGCACCAACCCCCCTGCCCCTCGCCAGGACAGGGCAGTGACCAGAGGAGGTACCTGCGCTGCCCTGCAGGCAATCCGTGTCCCATTGATTCCAACCCCAGGGCCACTGACAATCAGTGAATGATCCATCCTTCTACCAGTCCAACACTTGACTCCACCACCTCCAGCAGCAGCATGTGGAGCAAATTCTCTCCACGCTGCTCGTTTTGTTTAAAACAACACTGTTTCAGTGAAACAAGTGTGTTTAGTCCCACACTGGGCATCTGGGGAGTTTCTAAAGAGCTGGTCACTGTAAAAATTAGAGGATGTTACATATGAATTTTAATCACTTGCCTTTTCTTTCTAGGCTGCTTCACATGCAAGTGCTGCACAGACATCCACTTTGTGAAAAGCTCATATTTGAAGGGGAGTTTTAATGCACGCTGATCCCACTGCAGGTGTTCAGGTGCTTTGTGAAAACGATTTTGACTCAAAAAAGGGATCAGGTGTTGTTACACATCCTCTGCAGCCCTCCTGTGCAGCCCACCCACTGGGTTTTGGGGGGTTTTTTGTTTGGTTTGGTTTATTTCGGTTTTTGTTGGTTTTTTTGTTTGTTTGTTTGGGGTTTCTTTGCGCTTTTTTTCTTTTAAATTTGCATTTTCTGATGACAAGACAAAAGCGAACACGTGTGAAGGTGCCTCCAGTCCCATCCCTAGGGTGCTGAGCTCGAGGTAGTGAGAAAGCACAGGAGCATGTCACTAACACTTGTACACATCCACTGTCTTACACTGCCCTGGCACCCCGTCCCTGCATGGCCATGGCACACTGGATGCTCAGAGAAATAAAAATCTAACTACCTCCAATTTCTCTCATTTAACAGAGAGTCTTAAGTTTTGTGCCCTTTTCTCCTGCCACCCACTCAATCCCATTCAATTTCCTCCACTGTGCTTTCCCTGTGTGCTCTGGGCTGTTAATGGAAATAAAATATTCAAAAACCCTCAAGACTGGCAAGACTGTTTTCCTGCTCTCAATCACCTTGCAAGTCTGACCTTCTGAGACAGCTTGAGTTTTACTCCTGATCTATGAGGATGCACCAGACGTAATCCAATTGCTTTAAAGAGCTGAACTGCAAAACAAGTGATGTCTTTGCACCAGTTTAGGTTTAATAAGCCATATCCCACCTCACCCCAGAGGTGCAGACACGAGGCATCCCACAGAGTCAGCATTCCAGCTGAGAAAAGGGCAAAAAGAAGTCCTTTTCAATGTCTTTTATCCATCACCCAGGAGCTACGCCATCCACATACGCTGCTCCTACTACTCCACCACTCTCCTTGGAGCAGAGCGGAGGGAAAAGCTCAGATCAGACTACAGAGAACACAACATTCACCCAGGAGCTCTTAGACTTAAAACTCGACATGCTACCTTTTAGGGCACATTTCAAATAACCAGGTAGATTCCTATAATCCATGTCCCAATCTCCTCTCAGCCCCATCTGAAACCCTCTTTTGTACCCAAGCCTGCAATTACCATAATAACAGCCCAAAACAGAGAGCGCCAGAGGAGCAGAGCAGTGAGCACCTTGCTTAAGAGCTCTGAAGGTGGTTATTTTCCTGTCCCCTTGAAAACAGAGCAGTCTGAACCACCCAGAGTCAGCAGTTATCAATTATGAGTTGCTGTCAAAAGTAGCTTTATTCTGATAGGGACGAAAGCAGAGGCAAGCATTGTTGGCTAGAGCTGTTAGCCCACTGTCTGCAAAATTACTCAGGGATATGGGAGAACTGTGTGTCTTCCTCAGCAGAAAAGCGAGCTGCTGCCTTGTATTTCTGACACTTGCCCTGGAAAACCCACAGGTCCCATCCACACTGGTCAGCAAAACTCTGGTGCCTTCTAAAAAGAACCACACAGCTTGCTACTAAGCCCGGAATCACAAAGGGACAAAATCCTAAGCCTTCCTCTTACGACAGGCAGATCCCCAAATTCCTGAGCTCTTCTCAAAGTGCTTTTGCCCAAAGCACAAGGACTTGCAGGAGTGAACTTCAGGCTGGGCTCAGTTTAGGTACAATCCATCTGATCCCCGGCCATGGCAGGGCTCCTCCAGATGCATTTCTGGATTGAACTCTGGCTCATTTATGCTTAGAAATGCATCCTAACTCACCACTAAAACCCAGACACAGCAGAAAGCAGACTGCAACCCTTGAAAAATGGTTCAATGCTTACTCTTGCTATTCAAAGCCAGGGCTGTACAAAAATCTCAGCTAATCCACAAGCAAACATAAACACACTGTGTGAGTCCTGACACCTATAATAAAATGATCCCTGGTACACCAACTTTCAATTTCCTCTACAATTCTCTTTTGGATCGTGGCTTATTTGTTAAAAACAAAATCCTACATTCGTCCCCAGCAGCACAATAAGCATGGAAATAAATGAAGTAAAACTCTCAGTATATCCATCTGCTGAAAACACTGCTTTGAGGGATTCATAAACATCTCCAAGTATCTGCCAGTTACCTCCTAACTCAAAATCATAATGTCTTCATAAAACAACAACTAACATTAGCTTCTGGTTGTAGTTTGATTGTTGGGGAAGATGAAATAGGAAAGCCTTATAGATATGATTGCCTTGCAAGGGATGCTGAAAATATGGAAAGTATAGTCGAGATTGGGATGAGGACAAGGTTTGAGTTGAAAAGTAACTAAGAAACAATGGTAAAGCTGGCTGAAGGTAATCCTCCTTCTTGATAGAACAATGCCCTCTGCCCAGGCAGGTCCAAAGGTCAGAACAAACCCTGCCTGCCTGGTAAGAGTCCCAAAAGTAGATTTTTTAAGGTTTAAAATATAACCTCGTATGGTAATGTAATGATTCTTATAGGTTGCATGCAAATATTGTAGAGTTTGTAACTTGTTTCAGATTGGTTAAAGAGAATTAGAATATTCAACAGAGAAGATGATTTATTGTATTGTAAATGGCAATGCTCTAAACCCATCTTTAGAGATCTCTCACTTCTATTTTACCCCTATAACCAAATTCCATAGAGTTAAATCCTACATTTGATTATCTCAGCAAATTATCTGAAGTGTGGTTTCCTCTAACCTATTAAATACGACATTTGCAGAGGGGTTTGAATTTCTTCCAGGGAACTCATCCAAGAAGCTGCAAGAGAGGGATCCCCCACTGAAGCCCTGAGCTTCTGAGGACCACAGGGATGCCCAACAGCCCAGCAACAATGGGGTGAAATAATCTCATCAGGCAGAATTAATTAGAAATACATGGCTTCCAGCACACTCTCATGACTTTGCTTTCAATACATATCTGGAGTATTTCATGGCCTCTTTACCCACTTTGGTCCCACACCCCCGTGGCTGGGCCCCCACTAACCTGGCCATCTGCTTGTAGGCTTCCTCAGCCACAGCGAAGATGTGGGGGTCCATGTCCCCCATGTTCTGGCCGCTGTAGGCGTAGATGACATCCTGCTCGTAGATTGGCAGCTGCTCATAGGGGTTGATGGCCACCAGCACGATACCTGAGGGCAGACAGACAGGCAGGGACATCACAAACCAAGCAGGGAGTTGATATTTCAGGGTTTTCAGGGCCTGTGTCAGCTGCTTCAGTAAGATTTTTTAAATGCAATGATTGTAAGTTAGGATAAAAGGTGTGCAGTAAATGGGGAAAGGCTCTTAATTCTTATCTCAGTACCTCATCATCTCATTCAAAAGCCTGTGCTTTGATAGCAAGGCAGTAAGCCCCTGGACAGCTACAGAGGAGATGCACCACACCAGAGAAAAGAGCAAAAATATATAATCATCTCCATTGTGTGAAGACAGACTTTGCAGGAGGGGTGAGGAGATATCAACACAGCCTGAGCCAGCACTACAGAAAAGCAATTCCCGTGCAATCAATGCCCTGCTACACCCAAACAAACATCCCAGGTTTTCCCCTGGCTTGAGTTGCAAAGCAAAACAAACTCCAAACAAAGAATGTGCCCAAATCAAACTGAAATACATAATTCACAGGAAAGGAATGCCAGAGCCTGCTCTGAGGCTTTAACGTCCGTCTGCTCTCCAGCTCTGAGCACGCCAGAGGAGGCAGTGAGCCGGGAGATAATGAGAGGCCAAGCCACGTGTGGTACTCCCCGGGTGCTCCGGGGAGCTGCTCTGCACCCAACTGCTGACAAAGCTCCGCCTCTGAGGAGTTTTGGGTCGGGCAGGTCTCAGCTGTCCCTACAAGGAGCTCCAGGAGCACCTGGCTATGAGCTCCCAGCCCGGTCAATTCAGGGCTCGGGCATGCTCCAATTACAGGAGCATAGAACTCCCGGCTTGTAGCAAACACGACGGGTGTGACTTAGCCCGCCACAAAAGGCAAAGGTCAGCGACTGTCACATCACCTGCCCCTGCAGGACATTGACCCAGCTCTTCACCTCCCCAGCCCTCTCCTGCCTGTTTGTTTCCAGGTTCTTCTCAGGTCACCTGACAGCTTTCCCTTACTCACCAAAACCACGACTCAAAGAAAGCTGAAGGGCTCTCCTCACCTCAGACAAGCACTTTCCTGCCCTTTTCAACCACTAAATAACCAAAGCAACGAGGCATGCTGCACCCAGGCAGAGCTTGGTAGCTAAACCTACACAGCCCAAACACCTGTATCTCCACTAACGCTGCACTCGAGATGATCATGAACCTTCATGAGAAGCTGCACTCATGAAACCTCACTGATTTTGGCTGAGAGCAGGTCTGTGGGTGATTGAAGGCGCACGTGCAGCTGCAAAGGGCTGCAAGTTGCGCCAGCAGTCCAACACTACACACCATTAAATACAGAAATTAAACATCTCTAAGTTTTAAAATCATCTCCTCCTGCCAAGCATTTACTCAGCAACCCTAAATTGCAACACAGTAACAGCTGTACTCCCGAGCTTTAACAGGACAAGGGAGAATGGCTTCCCAGTGCCAGAGGGCAGCAATGGATGGGAGATTGGGAAGGAATTGCAGGCTGGGAGGGTGGGCAGGCCCTGGCACAGGGTGCCCAGAGCAGCTGGGGCTGCCCCTGGATCCCTGACAGTGCCCAAGGCCAGGTTGGACATTGGGGATGGGAGCAGCCTGGGACAGTGGGAGCTGTCCCTGCCCAGGACAAGATGATCCTTAAAGCCCCTTCCAACCCATAAAGTCTGGGATTCTATGAACTACCCTCTTTCCTTTCTTCTTAATTTTTTAACTTGCACCTTATTGCTATCTACTCACAGGTACCTCCTGTCCCAAACAGTTTTGGCAAGGCACCGTCCCCAAAAATCACAAACCCAAGTTCCCACCTGCCCTCCTCCTGCTCTGAATTCAAGAGTTAGATGATTCCGAAAACCATGAAGAAAAGGAAGGAAATGGCAGCACTAGGAGAGTTTTTTCGCTTTTTCTGCGGGAAAACCTGCTATGGACATCCCTCAGTACGATCACTCTGTCTGGCACATTGCTGTTCTCCACTGGTTTGACAGGTCCTACTTTTATCCTGTGGGGGCTGCCAAGCACACACAAGGCTGGCCTTCAACTCAAGGTGCTCCCACTAAGAGCAGGTGGACCACGAGCTCAGCAAGTTCACTGTGTCCCAGCCCTCAAAAACCACCTCTGGTTTCACATCCTGTTGACACACACTCGTGCCTCCCACTTACCCCAAACCCACAGCCCCCAGAGGCTGCAGCTTATGGTCTCTGGGGTTTCTCTGTGGCCCCACAGCTTTCCAGGAGCTGAACGTGAGGTGTGGACACTCACCACAGTAGGTGTAGATGTGGTTGGACTCGAGGAACCTGACTTTGAGGTTGTGCAGGACTGCGGGCTCGTGCAGGTAGCTGAGGGCTGTCAGGTCATTCTGCCCCACCAGGATGTCTGGATTGCGGAGGAATGGCAGCTCGTTTCCTTGGAGGTCAATGGGGTACTCATAGAGCTGAGGAGACACATGAGAAACATGGCAAAACACAAAAAGCAACAGCTCCTTTAATGGTTTGTCACTCCTCCAATCACAGCTCCTGCTGCTGCAAAATACTTACCCCGGCTCTGAATTAAATTAAGAGCCTCTTGATGATAGATGCTACAGGGACTTGGATAACTTGACCGCCAGGTGACTGGTCACCCCACTGGTAATGCCTCTGAGCTGACCATCACTTGGTCCTGGTGGACAGTGATGGTCCAAAAGCACCAATCTGGCAATACCTGAGCTGTTTTCAGGCCAGCCTTGGGACAAAGAGCCAGCCTTCAGCCAGCTCTGAGCAGTGACAGGCACAGAAACCCACAGCTTCACCTGATCTAAGCATCTTCCAAATCTTGGAAAAGCAGCCTCATTCCAAACTGGACCGCGTTCTGACCATCAGAGCAACTTCTCAGCTTGTTCTTATTTCAAGTTACCTTTATACCTGACACCCCTTGAGGCAGAGAGGACAAGGAGAAGCAGAGTCCCTGCTGATGAAGTGCCTGAGGAGCCAGGTTTTGCTGCTGAAGTTGGCATATGGGCAGGCTTATGCTATTTTTGACTCGTCCCCAAATGAGCAGCAGAGCCATCAACTGAAGACAAACGGTATGTTTTCCTTTACAGAGGAGGGGGAAAAAATTGCCAGTGATACTGCTTCCCACAGGGTGCCTCAGAAAGGACACCTGATGCTCAGCTCCCACCAGAAGGGAGGAATCCCATTTTCCAAGCCAAACCACTGCCACTGCACTGGATCACTGTCCATGCAAACAGCACAAGGAAAGCTGACCCAAGTGCACAAGGACAGGCTCCCTCAGTATGTCTGACAACCTCAGTCTGGTTTTATCCTCCAATTCCACACTGTCAATGCCAATTTTCAAGAGTTTGCACTCAGTCTCACATCCTCATGGCAGACACACCAGGGATGCCTTGTGATATTTAAAAGTCAGCTCTTCATTCAGAGGGGGCTCCTGCATACAGAGCAGAGCCAGAAACCACAAAACCCATGAAAATTCACTTAAAGCACAAGGACAAAAGGAAGCACTGAACAGATGGGTAATGCATGTTGGCTGTCAGGAACAAAAGGCTTTCTACAGCTTTGAATCCCCTGAAGATACATGTGCTGGGTGCACACAAGTGCTGTTCCCCTTTGCTAGAGCATTTCAGTCCAACATGAAACAGATCCAGGCAGGACTTCATACAGGAAAGCACCAAGCACCTTGGGTCTCTTGCACAACCCCAAAATGAGATGTTCCATGTTTCACCATGGCAGTGACATGCTTATTAAGCTACTACCCACCGCACCTGGAAATCCTTTCATCTCCTTATACTCTACAGTTGCTGATCCTGAATTCAGCTGCACAAAAAGATTAGATCTTGCAGGACTCCTCAACCCCTTTAGTTTTCAGGGAAATACCCAGATTAAAGAGGAAAAAAAAAATTCCTGCCCAAGTACTAAAACTGCTGGAGATCTCAGCCAGGAAGGGAGGATGGGGGTGTAGCACTCACCAACAGGAACAGGGGTACTTTGGCAGCCTGGGCACAAGTGGAGCAAAGGAGCTCCCGTGGATGAGATTGGCACCCCCTCAGTGTCCAGCCCTGGGCAGCAACAGCACAAGGATGTGGAGCTGCTGCAGCCAGGGCAGAGGAGGCCACAGAGATGCTGCCAGGGCTGGAGCCCCTCTGCTCTGGAGCCAGCCTGGGACAGCTGGGGCTGTTCCCCTGCACAAGAGAAGCTCCAGGGAGAGCTCAGAGCCCCTGGCAGGGCCTAAAGGGGCTCCAGGAGAGCTGCAGAGGCACTGGGGACAAGGCCTGCAGGGACAGCAGCCAGGGAAAGGCTTTCCAGTGGCAGAGGGCAGCAATGGATGGGAGATTGGGAAGGAATTGCTGGCTCAGAGGGTGGGCAGGCCCTGGCACAGGGTGCCCAGAGCAGCTGGGGCTGCCCCTGCATCCCTGGCAGTGCCCAAGCCCAGGCTGGACATTGGGGTGGGAGCAGCCTGGGACAGTGGGAGGTGTCATTGCTCATGGCAGGGGGGTGCAATGGGACGAACTTTAAGCTCCTTCCAACCCAAACCATTCCATGATAAGATGATAATTCTATGCCTGGTGCTTCCAAGCGATTGCAGGGTGACATCTGTGCATCTCCTCACCCAGATTTAGCACTGTGGAAGGTAAAAAGGCATCAAGCATCCTCCATTCCTTATCCTCTCCAGAAAGCTGTCTTATGCTGGAAGAGCAAACTGGACAGGACAGTAAAAGCAGCTGAGGCTGAGCCAGGAAGAAGCATCAGCACCAAGCACTGGGTGCAGAACCCAACATCAACAACGTTCCCTGCAAAACTGCCTCACTCACGCACTGCCAACAGCTCGTGCTTGAGCTGCCCTGAAAGAAAACCTGTTTTGATGAACTGCCTAATCAAGCACAGATCATTCCTGCTCTCCATCTTCCCATTAGGCAGCCCATTGAAAATGCTCCCCACAGTGTGGAAATGTCTGGCTTGGAGGGGATGGGAATTACTCGCCCTGCTCGGAACATGAGAATTTGAAGTGGATGGTCTCTACTAACTCTTCTAAGCACTGGAGCAGATCACCCCCTAGGCAGCTCAGGCAATCTCACCTACCTTATGAAGAAAGAGGATTTTGGTGAAATTCTTCATGAAAAATTTATTTATTCATCCTGCTTCCAGTGGGTACACAGCACGACCGCTCCCTTTCCATAAACCGAATTTGCAGCTGATGCAAATGCCATGGTTAGCTTCATCTGCAATTCCCTGCTGTCAACCAGTGTCCCACTCCACGAGGTTTTTGTGTGGAACAGAGAGCAGCTGCTCCTTCCCAGCCTCCATCCTGCTCTCGGGATGATTTATTGCTGGCTGCACACACACTACAGCCCGGGCTGTTTGTGCATTTCGAACCAGCGCTTGCTGGAAAACATCTACATTTAAATGAGTTTTGTGTTTTTTCCCCTTCTAAAAGCTTTTCTTATTTAAAAAATAAAACAGGGGAAACTAGGGGTTTACATAAGATCATACTCAGGGAGAAAAGACGAAGGCGTGGAGAAAGCTGCTGCACAGCAGTCACCCCTGAGTGTGTGTGGGTTTTCCACCAGTACCCAAGGTTGAGCAGATGCCACCAGCCGTGCTCTCCACAATTTGTTCAGCAGCAAAAAGCACAAGGTGGCATTTCTGACACACTGCTGCTATTAAAAAAAAAAAAAAACATCCGGATATCACAGACAAGTTTGCCAGGAGATGAAAAGAGATGATGGAGGTCAAGGGCTTTTCTTGCAGTCTACAGTAACACAAGTGTCTAGGGAGGCAGCAGGCAGGGAAAAGCTGGAAGTGTTGAGGCAATAAAACACATTTTAAACCACTTCACAGAAACTATGAGATGGCTCAGGCTTCTTCACACATTAATTCAAAGCTTTAAATTACTAAAAAGAAGAACTACATTCAAAAGCTTACAGTTTCATCTTCAAGTTTCAGCTGGAGGCTTTTATCTCCCTCTTTGTAATCCTTGATAATTTCTGCCGATCTCCAAACTTCATCAGGGTCAGGAATCCAAACCCTAGTGTACTGGAGAGGTGAAATAGAAAAGAAAGAAAAAGTTAAGACATGACAAAACCTCAGGAAATTAAATGAGAAATAAGTTAATTCTCCATTAATACAGTCTCACACTCATCATAAAGTCAATGCAGCTAAATCATTTATTTTAGCAAAGGAAAAAATAAATTCAGCCTGAGTTCTTGCAGTAAATTACAGACCAGAAGTCTAATTTTTCAGTCTAATTTTCTTCTGGGCAAGGTGTACACTGGCTTGTTACCAATCTAACAAAGCAGGGTAAAGTCTCAAGGTAAATGTGGAATTTAATTTCCCTGGGAAAAAAAAACAGCCTTCCAGAAAGCTGTTACGAAAAAACACAATTCACTCTCAGCAGACCCTACACCAAAGCATGTTTGTTTTGCTCAAAAGAAGGCAGTTTGGTCCCCACAGAGCAAGTCCTGACCCAAAACACACAGCCACAGACAAAGGCAGGCAAATGACAACACCACAGCCAACTCCTCCAGGTGGAGGTGAGCAGGCTCCAGGAACACGCTTAGATTTAAATGAATCCATGAATTAGGTTAAATTTAACTTTTTCTGCATGTATAAAGTTAAGGCCACCATGTGGGAATCCCCAACACTGACCTGTGCAGCCCAGCCCAAATGCCCATGAGGGCTTTGGCTGTTGGACCCACAGAGCCAGGCTGGTGCAGGACTCATCCAGCCTGGCACAGCCAACAGGAACCCTTCAATAACCACTGATTTATTGGCATTTTGGCATCTACATATCCTTATTCCTACTCAAAACAGGAGGAGCTGGGGGAAACCCCAGCAAATCCAAGTGACAGCAGCACCAGAGCCCCAAAAGTGGTTCTGGCCTTCATTTGAAACCAAACCCCAGCACACAAAGTCCAAGTAACATTTTGTAGCAACCAAGGAGTTAACACAGCAGCAGCCACCATCTGACAGGCCACTTCGCAGCTGACAAGCAATAGATTTTTATACATTATCACACATAATTATTTTTAGAGCTGCTCAATAGCTACAGCAGCAGGAACCTTTAGCTGTTAATGGAGCCACACAACCGTATTCCCAGAACAACAGATTTACCAGAGGGTGGGGGAAAGGATGTGAGAACTCGAATTTTCTCAGCACACCAGCTCCAGCACCTCATGAGTCTTCAGTGCCAAAGAAGGGAGGCTGCAGTGGGGAAGGCGCTGGTTGGGACCCCTACCAGCCCCACCAGTGTGGATTCATCCAGTGCCAGCTCCCTGCTGGCAAAAAGCAAGATTCAGACACGCTCTACAGGTGCCAAATATAGCCGAGGATCAGGGTGTACCCAGCTCAGGGCAGCTTCAAACACAAGGTGTTGCTGGTCTTGGCAACCTTGCAAATCTTCCACCTGCATACGGGGCTGGGCTGAGCCCTGGACCTGCCTGGACAGGCAGCTGCAGACAAGGCCACGCTGACCCCAGAGCAACCTGAAATGGGACGCTTTGTTGTTGAAATTTGGGTACAGCTCCAGCAGCAGCAAGAGGTCACACGGGCCACCCTCAGCAATTCATCACCAACCATAGCCAGGAGCCACCCAGCTGTGACAGCAGGCTCCAAGGGTGGCAGCTCTCAGCATCCACTGCTCTCAGCCTGGTGGTGGGAAACTCCGCATCCCAACAGCCACCCTGACCACACCACCACAGAGTTTTAATAGAAATAAAATGATTTTCCCAGACTTGTGCCCACACACACACACGTGCGAGGGACCACGCAGGAGAGAATGCACCAGGTGTTTGCAAGGCCCCAGGAGCCCAAATGTCATCAAGCACTCCCATCCTGCTGCAGAGCCGGGGCAGCCAGCACAGGCTGTTGTGACTGCACCTCCCCGAGTACCTCTAATGCTGTCCCCTCGTGCGTGTACACGCACATGTCCAGAAAGGGGGGACACCATTCACTCTGCTGTGCTTCTCTCACTGTCCTGCCCTCCCTCCTGTGCTCCTGCAAGTGCTCGGCCCTCCAGGCAGGCCAGCCTGCTACACAAACCCCCACCCAAGTCCTCCCTCCCTCCCATCCATAAATCCCAGGCATATCAACCCACACAGCGCAGGAATAAAAGCACTTTGTCACCGGGGCATCTTTACAAGGCCAGCTTTACTTAGAGCCTGACTAGGCTCGGGGGCAGCCCTTGGAGGGATCACACTGGGCTCACCACCAGCCTCACCTCCCCTCCATTCCCTGCCTCTGACCTCTGCAAGCTGCTCCCCTCCAACGCAGCCTCACACCCCCTCTTTTTGGCAAATGAACGCACACGGGTGAGAGTAACCACGTCACCAAAACCAGGGTGCTGGCAGAGCCCACCCAGGCACAGGGAGAGCATCCCTGTGAGCTGCTGCTGCCATAATCACACTTCCAGGATCATTATAACCCATCCACAAGCCTTGTCCAGGCTTCCTCAGAGCTCTGACAGCCTCCTGAGCTTCTGCAGGAGCTTGTTATAAGGGAGAGGGCACACAGGTCCATCTCAAAGCACTGGGAATGAAGGATTACCTTGACTTTGGGCTCTGGAGACACAACCCTGGGCAAACCACTCAACCTTCAGACACTTCCACTGTTTCCATACTTGTTTTTTTCTTTCTTTTTAAAGAAAAAGAGTCCTTCACTCCTCGAGGATGTCTTTAAACAGTACACTAAAATTAACTAGAAATAACCCCACATGCTCTCCCTCTTAAAAAAAAAAAAAAAAAAAAGTCTGGTTTACTTTGTTACATTTTATTACCTGATCCCCAAAAAAACTAAAGCCATTCAGTGCTCTCACAGCTTCTTGCACTATTCCACCCAGCTTAAGCAGAAGCTTAATAAATTCAATCCCTACCTCCTGATTTGATTTAGATTTTAGCAGGCTGCCACTGCAGATGCAGATTAAAACCAACATTAAATTAGAAGAGGCAGGTCTTGTTTTACTGATTCCAAGCTCAGTGCTGGCCAAAGGCACTCCCAGCAAGCTCTGGGCAATGCACTCCATCTCAGAGAGGAGATGCAGGTCTGCAGGCAAGGAGTTACAGCTCCGTGGACAGAGCATCATTCTCATTACATTTAAACAATCATACAATCTTCCATTAAATAAAAAATATTAAAAACTAGTGATCTCAGCTTTGTCTGGGCCCTTTGGTGGTTGCAAGTCTTGACGGCAAGCTGGACATCAGCAAATCCATCTTTATTATTACTGGGTTTTAAGCCCCCAAGTTATTTCAGGAATGCCAGCACTCACAGCTGACCCCAGGAAGTTTACTCTGCTCCTGGGTCAAGGGCATTTTTCCAGGGCATCATTCCAATGAACTGCAGATACAGGGAGGGCACAATAGAAAAACCACAATACTGGCAATAAAATAGCAACAACCACTTCACCATTAGGAATTCAGTAACAGGCTAAGATATGGTACCTCACGACAAAGGCTCTTCCACACAAATTAAGACAATCCTATGAAAGGGCTTTAGCTGAAAACAGAAACAGTGATTTTCTTTTTTTAAATCAAAGGTGACTGCACAAATATTAACTAGAACGAGGTGGAAATTTGGACAGATCTCTGTATATTTTTCTCTGCAAAGCAAGCACACTTCTCCTTTTCTCCCTTTACAGTGCGCTTATTGCTAACCTCATTCTATATTGTTCAGTGGTCCAGTGTTGCTGGATGCTTTTGAAGAGGACAAAAGATACACACAAAAGAAAAACCAGCACAAATGTCAGCCCTGGCTTTCTGAGAATATTTATGTTTACACATACAGCATGTGAATGGTTGAGCAGCTTTCACTGAAACAGACTAATAACCACCCTCCATTTCTCATTCACAAGATATGTATTACTAAAATTGAAGTTTTCCCAAACTGTGTTCTTCTCCAGTAAGAGGAAAGTACAAGCTGTACTCAGAATTAAAAGTGGCCATATCACACACTCTGAGTGTCACTTTTCAGTTCCTGTTTTTCCTTTTAAACTGGTATCGAAGGTCACTCCACAGAGATAAATTAAAGAGGTTCTTGCAGAAATAAAAACAAAATCAGAGGACTTCACTTGCAGCCCCTGTCTGGATGCTCACAGCTTCTCCCTCAGCCTCTGTGCTCAATCAAACAAACTTCATTAATTTTCATTAATTCAGTCCTGGGCTGAGCTGGGGTCACCAGCACAGGTAGTTTGGCCCATGCATTGCCATGGTGCCCAAAGCAGCAGAATCCCTCATTTCCCACGAGTTACAGGTGGTTATGGAAGAAGTAACTTTGTGGGAAATGTATCTATGCAAACTAACAGGCGCCAGTGGGCACTGGGAAAAACCACTGGATGTGTGCTAGCAGGAGGGGGACACGGAAAGGGATCAGCTCCTTGGCTCCCCTGGGTGCCCTGCAGCCTTAAAAGTTCCCTTCTGCCCCACTTGGCAGTGACTCATGAGAAAAATCTGCTTTGCCTGTGACGCAGCAAGGCACAGGCGAGGTAAAAATATCCCCCTTGTGGGACTTGTGGATCATTACCTTTTTTTTATTATTATTATTATTATTATTTACAACACTGAATATTGAGGCAGATGGCAGACCATAATCCTCCCTTTCCCACCCTTTGAATGAGGTTTTCATCCCAGGAGCGAATTCTCGCCTGCCCAACAGACAAGCAAAGCCCATATTTAGGTCAGGGCCGCCGGAGCTGTGCCGTGACTCTGGGACCTGCTGACCCCCGTGTCTCACCCTGGTCTGCCTTCTCCGCCTCCTGCCAGATACCACCAGCTGGCAAATCCTCACAGGGGACAGAAGGGGCTGGCACAGGATCCCTGCTCAGGAAAGGGCAGGCAGGGATGTCCCAGGGTTGCACATCTCTCCCCTACCCAGTGCCTGAAGCTGGTGGGGAAAAACACAAATCCAGCATCTCCAGCACGAGCCCAGAAGGCATCCACTCAAAACAGAGACCTCTTTAGGAAAATATCAACTTCTTCCTCACCCTCAATCCCCACAAACACCGAAAGGAGAGGTTATGACCGGCAAATCAGCATTTGCTGTCCCCCAAGCAGGGGACACATGCAACAAATCATGCTCCAGGGACAGAGTGAAAAAAAGCGTTTTACTTCTTAAAAAGCATAAAAGCCATCATTTTGAGCTACAGAACCAAGTGTTAACTTGCTGAGGGTGTTAAATGTAAAGGGAAAGACAGTGGCACTCTGCAGGATTGTCTCTAATTCCTCAACATGAGAAGGAGCAAACTGAGTGTCTCCCAGGGCTGATAAAAATACGCAAAACCAAACAGCAGAGCAAGGAAGAAGGGCATTACATCTCTCATATTCCCTACCATCCTTGTGCTAGTGGAGATGGACCCTGGACCAACACACAGATGCACATCCAGACAATACCTCCTTTAAGGCAGGGCTCCTAAATTTTGGCGAGCACTTGTCCATCCCCAAACACTACAGGGGCCCCTGAACTGGAGCAAACCATGTGCTGCATTGATACCTTTGAGGCATGGGGATATTCTCCTCTCCCCCAGAGGAGCTGTCACACTGACGGATGGCTCCAAGACTCCCACCAGCACTAAATCTGCTCTGTTTCTCTTTGTGGGATTTTATTCCCCTGCCCAGATTAACTCCAATGATCATTTGCATAAAGTGTCACAGCAGCTGAGCAGTGCTTGGACCAGCAGCATCTGTAGCATTTGCACATCGGCATTTCTAATGATTTCTAATGATGGGGCATTTAAAAGGCTTCAGTTCATCATTGCACCAACTTCATGTCACCAAAGGTAGGCAGAAAATTGCAGGGGGGCTGCAGGCAAGCCCTGACACCAGGACAGAAACACTGGGGGTACCCTTGAAGGCTTTACTTTAATTAAGTGTGATTTTCAGGACGATTTCCAAGACTAATCAATAGTCCTACATGTAACTAACAGCCAACTCGTGTGCTCCCAACATCTCCCCAGCCACTTCTTCTGTGGCATCTCAGCGTCGCTCGTTACCGCAGGTTTAATTAAGAGTGACAAGTTCAGCGTCAAGGTCTTGAGTGCACACACAGCCGGGCTCTCACTGCAGAATTCCTCTTCCAGTAAGTCATTAGATGCTGCAAAAGTAGGTACAGCCCCAGGTGCTTCGGGACAGTGCATGTAAACAATCTGGTCTTAATTTGGGATGAAAAGGGCAATCCCACCTGGACTGGGAGCGATTGCCTCCTGGGCTGTGAAGAGCATGATTTGCTCTGGGCAGTGTAACAACATTTATTTTCACTTTGCCCCTCTACCCTTTGAAAAGCAATGAAACCGAACCCAGGGTCAGCAAGCCTCCACCCACAGCGGACGTGCACGGTCACCAAACACCTCAGAGCAGTCCAAGATGTCCCAGGGCAGAGCTGGGCCGGGTTCATGGGAGCCGGCAGCTCTCGGGGTCTCTCTGCAGCCCTCTCCAGCCTGGGATCAGGCTGAGTACAGGAGCCCTCCGCCCTGGGTGGCTCCAAAGCAGCGCTGCCAAGGCTGGGAGCAGCCAGCAGCCTGATGAAACACAGCATGCAAGGCAGGGCTCTTCCCTCTGCTAAGCCTGGACTTAAAGCATGTGCTCCACGGGCAGAATTAACCAAACCTGCAAAGCCCTTCAAAACTTAGTGCTCACCAGGATTAGAGCAGGACCAAGAGATGCCAGCGCCCAGAGTGCTGCTGAGCGCCCCCTCCCCAGCTCCTGGGGTCCAGGGACCAGGGGGTCACTGCCCCACAGAAAACACCAAGTTTCTCTTCTGTCAGGCATGGCTCAGCCCTGCAAATGCTCCCCATTTGCTCCAGAAGATGATCACCATCACTGCCCATCCCCTGCCAGAAACAGGGATGCTCCGTAAGCGCCCAAAATCTGCGCAGAGCCCCTGGGAAGTGCACAAAGACTGGTGATAGAGCCAACCCAGGTAACCTGAATTCACTTGCAGATCACCCTGGAAGAGCTGTAGGCATCAGCAGCTTAGAGCAGGAACGCCAGCCCTGGCTCCAGCAGCCAGGGGTGTTCATGGCCACACCCCAGCAAAATCAGCTCCTCCAGGACTCCTCACCCCTCCTTGCAAGTGATTGATTACAAATTTCTCATGTTGCACAGGATCATATAAAAAGTCCTTGACCCAGGATGAGCCTTTCATACCTAGCTCAGCCATGCAGACAATTGTTTTTTATTATTGTAAGGGTTATTGGGTTTTTACAGACTTGGATTTTGCCTTTTTTTAACTAGAAACTCCACGCAGGGGCCAGGTGTCCCTGTAGCATGACTTTCACTGAACAGCCTGTCATACTGCAGGAGTGAAATCCTTCCAGGCCAGTTTCTGCAAATCCCTGTTGATTGGCATTAATTATCCTTCTCTCATGAAATTTTCAATTAATCAAAACTTTTAGCAGCGCTGTGATGTAACCTTGCCTTCATTGTCCCTTTTTCCATCCAAAATCCATGTGAGCTCACCACTACCTTGGTGAACATAAGTTGGGTCCAAAACATACTCAATATGCACTATTGACAGCAGACTGCTAATAAATAGTTAAAAAACAGCCTTTGGGTTACATTAAATAATCAAAAATGGCCTTTCACCCTGGGTTTTCAGAGTCCTCTCTCTACAACACAGCCTTGTGATGCTTTAGGGAAATTCACAAGCACATTCACTTCCCAGGGCACTGGCCACCCCCTGTAATATGGTTTTAGATTAAAATGGTGCTGGGAGGAACGTGGCTCTGTGGTGCAGGGATGCAGCCAGGGGACACCAGGGCTTTCCACTGGAAATGCTGTAACTGCAGTGACACCGGTGGCATTCAGGGTGTCACCAGCCTCTCCCAAAATCCAGGGTACCACAGCACATCCCCCACCACACCAGAGCTCAGCCATCCTCCCCACTGGGCACCACCATGCCCAAAATCCACCTTTAACTGCAGTGCAGCCTCTCCACCAGACTGGACTGCTAACCTTACCCGAAAGAAGTAATTGGATTAATCAACCTGTACAGTAACCCCCCACATCTCCAGAGCTCGTGCATTAAAACCCCTCTTGGAACAGCACTCAAGCATACTTAATTCAAAGGGGTTTGACTTAAAGTTACAGGACATTTTTTCAACATTTTCCAGCAAGTGGGTTATGCTGGAAAGGCCCCCAAGGCCACTTCTGCATCCTTTTAACTGCCAAGGAACCAAAGGAAAACAAATTGATCACCAGGGATTTAAATGAGCAATGTTCTACCAATGGTAATTTAAAAATTCCAGCCACAAGCTCTGTTAGCAAGGAGACATTAGACACTGGAGAACCTGGAGCAGCAGTGATCAAGACACAAAGCTGCAATAAATACCTTCAATTAAAATAACTAAGGCAGTGAACACACACTCAGACACTCCCAGCTGCTGAGCACTGGGAGGGAACCACTGCTCCTGCGTTTTCATACAACGATAGAATTGTTTGGGTGGGAAGGGACCTCAAAATACACGTCCAAGGAAACTCAAATAAAAAGGAGGTTTTCTTCCTAACTAATAAAATGCAAGGCACAACATGGCTACGTCAGCCACGTTTTCCTTCTCATTCCCTCACTATTTTAGCTGTCCAGCTGAAATATTGAGATTTTTGGCTCTCCAGATCTTCCAGCACTGATATCCTGCAGCCTCTCTTTTACACCAAACAGCAATTCTGTGGAAAAGCGTCCCCTCAATCCCATATACCAGTCTCCTCCAACAAACGCAGGGGAGACAGAAGCTCAAACATGGAAGGATGCACGAAAGAACATCTCCACCAACCCCTGAATTTTTAATCTCAGAGGGTGATTTGGGAGGTGATGCCTTAGCAAAGCAACATTTCTGTTTTGCAGGAAGGGCTCAGGAAAAGGGAGCAACTTGCAAAAGACTGCCCATGTAGGAAAATGATTGCAAGAAGGGCACCTGATTTTTAAAAAAAATCAAAACAATACCAAAACATCCCAAAACAGCAACAACCAAAAGCAAAGGGAAAAAAAAGCAAATTAAAGAAAAACAAACAAAAAACAACAAAACAAAAATCACCACCACCAAATGTATCTTTTCTAGCCTTCATCTTCTGGTTTGAATTTTTATTTTTTTTCCCTGGTCTGGCAACATCCCTGGAGCGTTAGGCAAATCCAAGGTTATGTCTTCCCTCTGGAAGGGTGGCTGCCCCAGCTGCACACAAACACACACTCCCAGGCAGATCAAACACAGCTCTCACGGAACATTGAAGAAGTGCCCACAGAACAAAGCATCCAAACTGAAGGAGAAAACAAAAAATAGATTAAAAAAAAAAGAATCTATCTCAGTCATGGGGTGCTGCTCCTGCCTTCCCCATTCCCACATCAAAGCCACTCTTGGGTGGATACGCAGGACATTCTTACCCTGACAGGAGATGTATTTACTGACAGGAACATCCTTCCCTAAGCTCCAGGAGCATTTCTTCATGCCCCCAACACTCACAGGCTGCCTCTGGGCAAGGCAGGGCAGCAGAGCTGCCACCAAAGGAAGGCCCAGCTGTCCCCACCAGCACAGGGACACCCCAGCCGGAGGACTTCTATTCCCACTACACATTCCTGGCTCTGGCCACAGGAGCTTTGCCCCAACATCAGGAAACACAGTTCCCACCCAAAGGATGCCTTTCCCTTGGGGAAGGACATGGACTTATGGTCACAAGCAGCTGATGCCACTTGCCTTGAAGTCACTGGGCCACATCAGCTCAGCCTAAAGACTTAATCCATTTCAAAGTTTACTTACACCTACTCTTACCACCTAAGGCAGGGAAAACAATTATTATTAACTAGAAAAGCAGCAAAACCAATAAAAATACACCTATAGCAGTTTCAGAAGGCATGAATGTAACTCATGAGCTCACTCAAGTTAGGGCCAAAGAGTAACTCAGATCCATCTCTACCAAACACTGCCACTTTTCTCTCTCCTCTAAGGAACGACCTTGTGCGTTGCCAGGTAGATGAATAAGGCAAAGAAGAAAAAAAAATAAATTGAATAAACATGGCATTTTTCAAGTTTATTTTGTTGTAAAAGTGAAGCTTTTGCCAACCATGCTGAGAGTTCCCAGTTCAGAATATACAAGACCTAAGGTTTCTGCCCTTTCTGACAAAACATTCAGCTCCAATAGCTGACCTTCAAACAGCAAGGGTCAGAGTTTGGACAGGGACAGCTGGACTCACGTGGCTTCAGTCACTGCCACAAGCCAGTGTGCACTCATGGTAACCCACAGCATCACTAGCAATGTGGGTTTGTCCCACAGGACAGCTAAACCACAGAACCCCAAGAATCATTTGGGTTGGAAGAACCCTCAGACCATGGAGTCCAACCATCCCCCGCACTGCCCAGGCCACCACTGCCCCATGTCCCCAAGTGCCACATCCACATGGCTTTGAAATCCCTCCGGGGATGGGGACTTGCTTTCAACAAAGGAATCTTCCCCAATATGCGAAGGCATCAGAAGAGGCAAGAGTGGCCATGTACACTCAAGGATGCAACAGGGATTTGTGACCTTCTCCAAAGGGGGTGTGATCTACAAAAATCAGAGATGAGGAGCAACTAATGTCCCCTCATAGCTGCTCCACCTTCCACCCCACGCTGTGGTGAAGCTGGAGGCTGTTGCAAACTTCCAAATAAGTATTCTTAGATGGTTTATTAAGAAGAAAGAAAAAAAAAATCCCAGTTTGGGTCACAGCATCTGGTGATCATTTACAGCCCTTCAAGCAGTGAAGCGCATACCAGTGTGCCAGTCCTGGGAAATGCCAGACTGAGGGGTGACTTGGGGCTGCCCACTTGCTGTGGTATTTTATCCTTCAGCTTGAACATTAAAGGCATTTTATAACTTACAGCCATGAGTAAAGCCAGTTTTTCAGCCACAAGCACCTATGGCCTAGAGAGGCATCCCATTCCATGATCACAGGATCACAGGAGGGTTTGGGTCTGAAGGACCTCAAAGGCCTTCGCATTCCATCCCCCTGCCATGTGCAGGGACACCTCCCACTGTCCCAGGCTGCTCCCAGCCCCAGTGTCC
>JAHLSL010013023.1:130699-145905 GCA_025920805.1 Petroica traversi
CCAGGCTGGCTCCAGAGCAGAGGGGCTCCAGCCCTGGCAGCATCTCCATGGCCCCCTCTGCCCTGGCTGCAGCAGCTCCACGTCCTTGTGCTGTTGCTGCCCAGGGCTGGAGGCAGCTCTGCAAGCAGGGTCTCAATCCCCCATCACCCTTCCTACTGAGAAGGGGATTTCTCAGGAGCATAAGCAGAGCTTGGGGAGCCCAGGAACCCAAATGCAGAGTTACCCAAGGCTCAGCCAAGAGATGCAAATGGGGCTCCCTCACAACTTCCCAGCTTGGATCAACTTCCTCTCCCTGCTGTAACTACAAATGTAGCACCGAAACCTATTTCCTAGTAATTTTAGAGTATCTGGTCTAAGTCTGATGTCACCATAACTACTGGAATATAAATCATGGAAATAAAGCATATTGAACTGGGCTGTGGGATCTTTAATCACTGAAATAACCTCCAACCACTGACCTGGTAATTGCAACAGTCTGTGGGACTCATTTTTGACCAGAGAAGTCAGGTTCGGACCTCTCTTCCTCACAGGATATGGTGATGAGCCATGCAGAGGTGCCATCCAAAATTAATACCAGCCCCTTCACTGAAAATACCAAGCCAGCCTTTGCTGGTTTCAGTTTCCCTCCTCCTTGTGGCACCTCTCACCTTGCACCTGCCTGATAAGGCAGCAGGGCTGGCTCTCCTCCTCCATGCCAGGGGCAGCCAGCCTTTATCAGAGCATTATTAAAGGCACTGGCAGAGCACAGCCTCCCAATTCCCAGCTTCACTGGAGATAAGACCCACTTTGTATAAACAAAAATACTTCAGTAAGAGCAGGGACTCGGATGTGAGAGGAGCAGGATCTATCAGAGCACCAGCGAGATGGAATCAGCTGCAGAAAGGCAAATATTTGCTTTTCCCCTCCTCTCCCCATCCTCCCTGTGTTGTGTTTGCAGATCAGGGTAACTTCCAGATGTGAAGCTCCAAGATGTCCCCAGCTCCAACTCCATCAGGCTGGAAAGCCACATGCCAAGCAACCCCGCAGAGCCAGCCCAGCACTCACCTCCCACTGCATTTTCCTTGATGCCTTCATTGACTTCAATCACTGGAGAGGGACTGGGGACAAGGCCTGCAGGGACAGCAGCCAGGGAATGGCTTCCCAGTGCCAGAGGGCAGCAATGGATGGGAGATTGGGAAGGAATTGCTCGCTCAGAGTGTGGGCAGGCCCTGGCACAGGGTGCCCAGAGCAGCTGGGGCTGCCCCTGCATCCCTGGCAGTGCCCAAGGCCAGGCTGGACATTGGGGCTTGGAGCAGCCTGGGACAGTGGAAGGTGTCCCTGCCATTGCAGAGGTAGAGAATGGATGAACTTTAAGGTGTTTTCCAACCCAAACCATTCTGTGAATCTGGGATTTCCCCACAGACGGTGTCCAGAAGCCCCGTCTTTCCATGCTCCTTCAGCAGCTGGCATTCCCAGCTGTAGGACTGTGGATCAGAGCCCCAGACTGATGTGATTCAGAGAAGCCACCTCGTTCAGGACACGACACATCCCAGGTGTGCAAAGGCAGCACAGGTGGTCAGGGCATTGCAGGACCTGGGTACAGCCTGGCTGCCCCCAATGGGCACAGCACATCCACAAAAAGAGTTCCTGACTGCCAGCCCTGATGTCCCAGAGAGGAACCCCAAGGGACTGCTTTTCACAAAAGCCTTCTTCACAGGAAAGCAGTTTAACCTGCTCAAAAGGCATTTTACCCTGTTCAGAGGGGAGGCTTCCCTTCTGTCCATCTACCAGTAAAGCACTGACAAAGGCCTGGGCTTTGTTTCAAAAGAAGCCAGCAAACCTCAGCAACCCCACAGCCTGCTTCCATCCAGGAACGCTGTCTGGGAAAGCTCCTGAGCTGGGATTTCCCCACTCCTCCAGCACTTCTGAACTCCCTTCAGGATTTGCATGAGCAGGAGAAAGCCCTCATCTCATTTTGCACCGGCACAGGGAAAAATAAGCCACAAATCTCTCCTCATCACAAGACAGATAAAGGGCTGAGGCTGCTCCAGTAGAGAGACAGACTGCCACAGTTAATATCATTATCACTCCTAACCTGCGTTTTATTGCCGCAGTAAATTTATCCCCAGTGTCACACATTCAGCCTGCAGGAATAAAATGCAAGAGACATCCCCATAAACTGCTTAAATCCCCCAAAGTGGGGAGGGTTTGTGAGCATGTAGAAGGGATGTTTAACACGAGCAGGGAGTTCAGCAGCTGCTCTCCCCACACGCGGAGGACTCATAGCACCCTCACAGAGCTCAGCAAGGCTCGTGGTGTTGGGAAGGACAGCAGGGACACAGCTGCAGGACATCACCCCAGCACCAGCAGTGTCTGGCTGCTGAAAGGACACACAAGCCCTTGAGGAGACCCATCAGAATCTCAGGAGTCACCCCAACCTCACAAACACTCAGGGCTGGGTTAGGGGCCAAAGGCCACTGCTGTGTTTTCACCCCCATGCTCGGTGCAGCCCGGCATTCGTGGCCTGAGAGACACCTCACCCACCCCCTCACTGCTGCTTTGCTGCCAGAGCACAGAACCCACACAGGCTTCTCTGGTGCCTCCAGCTTTCCCTAAGCTCTGCCTGCAAAGAAAGGGTGGGGAAAGCCGTGTCTCCATTTGTACCTGGCCTGCTTCCATCCAACAACTTTACACCCTTAATGCATCTCAGCCATCAAACACAAGCCCTGTGGATGGGCACTGCAACTCCCAAGAGACTCCTCCGAGCCTCAGCCATGGACAAGTGTGTTAACAGAGCAGCCAACTTTCAAATCAGATGTAAATTATGTACAAAGCCCGTAAGAGACAAGGGTCAGTGCTGTTTATGGGGTTAAAGCAAGTAAGGCAGATGCAGCCGGGGCCTCCTCCATCTGCAGGGGTGTTTCAAAAGCTCCTCAGCTTTCAAAATATGAGCCCTGGTTCAGATCTGCACTCATTTGCCCTGCCCTGACTTGAAAAATTACATTTGTTTTGTGTGAGCAGGAGGAGTGAAGCCAAGTCCTTCCAAATCAGCCTTTTCCCTTTCCAGACAAATTAATTGTACTGAACCTCAGCCTCACGCCAGGACAGGTTTGTCCAGATCCCAGGTACATTTTGGCTGTTCCCAGCTTCTTTCCAGCTGCTTCCAAGGCGGGTGAGAGTGAGCAGAGAGGCAACCCTGCTGCCCAGCCCGAGCCTGCCCATCGCTCCAAACACCACACGAGCTCTGGGCTGGGAGCTCCAGCCAGGGCTCCAAAACCCACTAATGCTGCAGAAATTCCTCCCAAGTCACTCACGGGACAGAGAGTTCAGAGCTCCCAGTGACCAACTCAGACACCCAGAGGTGTGTCCAAAGGAAAATTAATTTATTCAGGCAAGCGTCAGGGCTACGTCTCTTCCAGAGATCTCTGTAACCGCGCGTAAAAGCAGCATTTATCAACAGGGATACATCAAAAAAATTAAAGTCTACTGGCTCTGGCGCTTGAAGGCAGAAGAAATAATATTTTAACCTGAAGAAGGTGCCAACTTGCTCAGTAAAGATACTTAAAGTCCATTTGTAAGCTTCAGGTTATATTACAATGTGGCTCTTCAAAGAACAGCATTTGGGGAGCAGCTCAGAAAACAAGAGTGGATTTTGGACTATGGAAGGAGAACTGCAGAGCCCTGGCTGCAAGCAAAAACAGAGCATTAAACAACACCTACACCTGAATGATCACACAACAGCCTGCTCGTGAAAATAACAACAAAAGTCTGAAGACTCGGACCCCCTTCCAGAAACCAGCAGCAGCTCCAGCACATCCCCAGGGTGGACTTTTTGCTCAAAAACGCTGCCCAGGCAGCACAACTCATCTTCCCAATCTCAGGTGGGCTCTGGCATTGCTCCATCACACTGAACACTCTCACCAGGACCTTACAACATCTTGTATCTGCATCTCAGCAGCACCTTGCACACTGCTACAACGTGAGCTTGGCTACAATATGAAATTGAGACAGAAGCATTGTTGCCATATTCCAGAAGGATTACAGAACTATTTTTAATAAGGGGTTTAATAAGCTTTAAGCAGAGTAAGTTGCTTTTGCTCAGCTCACATGGCTGCGAAGATAAAACCTTGCACAAAGGAACAACCACCAGCTGCTTGACAGAACTTGCAGCACTGAAAATTATGGAGTTACCTCTTAAAAGAACGTTCTCTTTGGTTGCCTTTGAAGCTAAAGTTTATATACTACATACTCAGGTTTGGCTTTCTCACAGTTTTACAACATCACATAGCTACTACACGTCTGCAGTTTCTGTTCAGTTTTGGCCAGACGCCCCCAGGACCAGGAATGAGCAACAGAGAAGGTTTGGGGCATGAAGTAAACACTGAAATATGGTTTTGTGGACTAACATTCTCCTGTCTTTATGTACTTAAGATGCACATCATCAGGTGGACACCCTCCTGAGCTGGGAGAGTCAAAATCAATTCCCACACCATGCTGCCCATCCCTGGCCACTGCTGGTCACCCACAGCTGGACCAGAGTCACTTCACACTGGACCACAGCTTCCAAGACCCTCAGCCACATCCCAAAGGTGGCAGGTATCCACAGCACAGGGATGGTCATCTCCAGACAACATACATCTGTTGAAAATCAGCTAGTAACAGTTTTCTCTTTTTCCCAAAAAAAAAAAAAAAAAAAAAAAAAAAAAAAAGAAACAGAAAAAGAAAGCCAGCCCATCCTGAACTTCAGAAAGGGGCAGCGTAATAAGACTTACAATTATAAATAACTATAAATTTTTTTCTACCCTGTGAGTATTTTTCCTTCCCCCCACCACTTAGCACAACCTCTATTGTCTGAAAAGCGTTTAACTGGAAGTGGGTCATGTCTCCTGGCATTACTAAATCTTCCCAAATTTCCCCCGATTAGTCAAATGCAATATCCTCCCTGACATCTGAATGATTGAGGTAGTGTGTAATGCCATTTTTCCCCTGAATGAGCCACATCAAAGAGGGTTATAAGCCGAGAGATGGCACGCCAGATAAAAGGGTCATCAACAGATTGTGCCCAAATTATTACTGAGGAAAATTAAATCGTTTTGTTGGAAGGTTTTTCCTGTGGAAACGTTCAGCCTGCAAGTGGAGAGGAAAGAAACTGCCTTCAGAGTTGCTAAGGGGATGAAACCTCACTAGTTATGAACTGAGTGATCCCATAGTTAAAACACTCCTGCACGTGGAAGACTTTCGATCAGCCACAACACCCAGTGCCTGCTCTTCACACAGACACACCAAAAACCATCCTGCTGGGGGCTACTGACAGCCAAAATTTGGGTAATGCTTCTCAAATGACTGAAAATTAAAGCAGAACCATATCAGACAAAAAAAAAAAAAAAAAAAAGGCCGTAAACCTGCTACCCCCCCAAAAAAAAAACCAATAAAACCCAACATTTAAAAACTGGGATGTAACAGCAAACAATTGCTCAGGCACAAGTTAGTTATTTCCAAAGGGTTCAAAAATATCACCCTTTGAAGCAGGATGCCAGGGCCCTGGAAGGATGCTCAGCTGGGACAAGGGCTGCTCCAGTGCTATCTAGGGATGAGCTCTCTTCTCACAGGAAAAGAGCTGGAGCTTTTAAATACATGCCAGGTTAGTCACTAGGTGAGATCTGGGCAAAGTTTAGTCAGTAACAGCAGGGTTTGCATTCTGCTGATTTACCTCACGTGACCTCCCAGTGCTGAAACTTTGCACCAGAGCGAAGGCTGGCAGGAGACAGCACCTTTTTCAGTCAAAAAATAAAGTAATAATTTAAAGTAATATTAAAAAAAAAAAAAAGAGGAGAGAGCATAAAGACCTCTTGGCATCGACAAACAGAATATTCTGTTTCAGAGAACTGAGATTTTACCCAGATATAAAAATGTGTGTTGCAGAAATCCATATTAAAAAAGAAAACAAGAGGGGCCCCAGGGAGGTTCCATTTGGGTGAGAGCATTGTTTCAAATGCCTGGTGGTGGACTTCAGTATGCAAACCTCTGTTTTGGGTAGAGCATTGCTTGGGGAGGAAAAGCCTGGTGGCACCTCGTTTTTGGGGACTGCGAGTGGCTCAGCCTGGAGCAGCCTCAGCTATGCCCACCTTTTCCTTTAGTTTCCTGAAAGGGAAATTCAGGCAGCTTTTGTTACTGGGGATGATTCAAGCAAACCAGGATGGTCAAGCAAACGGGCAGCTCAGGTTGATCAAAGCTGGTCAGCACCTCTCATGTCCACCTGGCACCACGGGGATGGTCACCAGGCTCAGGAGATCTTCCAAAACCCAGAGGTGAGAGCACAGCCACCTCTCACAGAGCAGCAGTGGTGAGGGCAAAGTGCAGGGAGATGAAGATCAGCTCTGACAGCTCCGCCTCCCAGTTTATTTTGGCATAATAAGAGCACAGGAGGCTTCAAAGCAGCTCTGAGGAGCAGCTGCCCCGAGGCTGAATTCCGCAGCCGTCCCTGCCACCGGTTGCACCCAAAGCATCAGCCCTAAAACCCTCAGCACCACGGCTTTATGGAATTGAGACCTGCTTTATGGAATTGATTTTTCTCCTAGTTTGTTTTTAAGGGAAGTGTTTTATCTAAGAATTCAGCCTCCATCCCTCGCAACAGGGCAGACAAGGATCCCACCACTCTGCATGCGGAGGAACAGCTTGTCTCCTTGCTGGGGCAGGATCCAAACCAAAACAAGGGTTTTGGAAGCAGAAGAAAAGAGAGAACAAGTAGAAGGAAAGTGGACCAGCGGATTTTAAAACCTGGTACTTCTAGGAGCAAGCTGTGAGCTGCTTATCTCTGGCCAGTGTTTCTATACTGCCCAGGGCTACAAAATGTGTGCTGCAGGAGAGCCAAGAGCAGGTCCATCACCCTGGGACCTCTGCTCCCTGAAAGACGTGGGCAGAAAGGCGAGGGCAGAGCAGGGGAGGCCCTGCAGAGAGCCCTACACCAGGTGAGACGTTCACACCTCACACAGACCTGCCTTCCCTGAGAGATTGTTTGTGTTTTTAAAGGTCTTACTTCAGTTAAAACTTTTTTGGTACCACAAGGTGACAGTGCAGGTGTTCACAATCTAACGCACCAGAGAACTGAGTTCTCCCAAGGCCAGGTGAGATAGGAAGGCAAAGGGACAGCACAAAGAAAGGAAACACCCACCAAGCTCTGGATTAGCAGCTTTTTGTCTTCAATTTATTTTATTGTTTTATTTCTTACCACTGATCACAGCAGTGAAAGCAGCATCAGCTAAGCAACAAACAGGACCCCACCACTGTGGGAAAAGCTGGCAACAGCCAAACCAGCATTCCCACATCCACCTCCCCCCAGGACTGTGTGGCTCTGGAGTAGAACCTTCTTCTCCAACGTGGTCCTACCAGGAGATGTGGGACCTATCCAAGACCACAGCAGTCCAGTGAAAGCCACCTCCAGCTCTGCATACCCACCCCACCAGGAGAATGAGTGTCCCTGAACGAGCCCCACACCATGCCCAGGGCACTCTCTGGGCACCAACTCGGCACAAAGAACAGCAGTACTGAGCACCCAGCCTCCCAGAGCTCACAGTAATTAAGCAGCATAAATCCACAAGGACTTACTCAGCTTAATTAGATTGGAAATTACAACTTCTATCATCTCAGCATCTTGGCATCCACTGGCTGCCTTGAGATATGCTTACACCAACCGTGCTCACCTGGGGTGTAGCACCAAAGCTCCTCAGCAGACACGGGGACCACATTTTTTAATTTCTGTTTTAATTTTAAAGCCCTTTTCATGTTTGCTAATACACATGTCAGCAGCCCCAGGTGGTTGCTCACACCCTGCTTTGCCAGCTGGAGGTTTGCCTGAGCCACCTGAAACCATCCCTGTGGGGCTTCCAGAAGGAACCGGACATTCCCATGATTTTTAAAAAGCCATCCTTAAATACACCAAGGGTCTTTTTCCTCTGTGAAGAGCAGTGACTTGCTGGGCCACATCCCTGAGGTGTGACATGCTATTGTGATAAGTAGGGGCCGTGATTCACCCAAAACACATCCCGCTCCCAGCAGCCCTGTAAGTGGTGGTTAGCACATCCTCCCAGCACCTCACAGGCCGGGACACTTCCAGGAGGGAGTCTGGGCAGTGACTCACAGGAAGGG
The DNA here is from genome assembly GCA_025920805.1 of Petroica traversi. Classification (NCBI taxonomy): domain Eukaryota; kingdom Metazoa; phylum Chordata; class Aves; order Passeriformes; family Petroicidae; genus Petroica; species Petroica traversi. The sequence goes on from JAHLSL010013023.1 coordinate 138,824, forward strand.
TGAAGGTTTGCAGTAGCTGGGTGTAAGAGCTCCACCAGGGCATGGAGCCACCAAGGGAACCTCATCCCTTTGTGGGCTGCCTGTGGCACAGCAGGGTGGAGACTGGCTGTGCTCTGAAAGGGTTGGTCAGCCCCAAACCTGGGGAAGGCCTTCTCAAGGAACAGCTAAGCTGGGGAACGGAGATTTGTGGGTGAGAGCTGAGAGGAATATCCAAAAGTCAGGATGGACACAGGTTTCATGGTCCCCAGAGCAGCTGTGGCAGTGCCCAAGGCCAGGTTGGACAGGGCTTGGAGCACTCTGGGACAGTGGGAGGTGTCCCTGCTCATGGCAGGGGTGGAATGGGATGAGCTTTAATGTCCCTTCCAACCCAAATCACTGCAGAATTCCATGACACAGCACACATCTCCCACTGAGGATCCACAGAAGCACCAAACACCTGGAGCACCCAGAGAAGGCAAAGTCACTCCACTGGTGGCACCACCAGTGGCAATGTGGGACCACCAGGAGAGGCAGGTGAGGGCTGCACATTAAGGATGAGAGGAACAGAGTATCCTACAACCTGCCCTGCACCATACAGAGCAGGGAGGGCACACAGAGGGGGTTAACCAGTGCTGCTGGAATTGCCAGAGCAGGGTCTGAGGGCCCCAGGAGCACCACCAGCTTCCCAGGCACAAACACAGGGGACTAAAAGTTGGTGCTACAAAAAAACTGCTCATGGAGGAGAAAATTAACAGTGAAATCTTAAAAAAAAATCATATTAAAAATGGTTAACAATGGCAAAGGATGGTGGCACAGCAGGTCAGGAGCACACACTGCTGGAGGAGCTGCACCACCATCCTGCCACCCTGCACCATGCCATGGACTGGGAATCATCACCTGCAGTCAAGGGCTTACAGTGCTCACAGTAAGGGTTTATAGAGCTGTGCTGCTTACAGCTCCTGCAGTCCCACAGTCCATCCTTGGACATGGTTAACTCATCCCCCAGTTTCAGTCAATCACAGAAGACATCAGATATGGACAGACCAAGAACAAATAGAGAGCGCAGCTGGAGAAAAAGTCACATTTCCAGGCTACTGTAGGGATGCTCTTCTCCAAATCCTCTGGATACCACAGGAAAGGCAGAAATTCCAAACCCTCAAAAGCTTCATTAGTAGCATTGAAGAGCTCACCACGACCCAGACAACTCATTAAAGAGTGTTCACCTGAGGAAAACCATCACCCACCAAGCCTGGTCCTTCCCAGCCCTGCCACTATCTCTGGACAGGTCCCTGCTCACACCTGAAGGTTCAGGCTAAGCCAAAACACAACTCAACCCCACAAGAGGTGTCTTAGAGCATGACAGAGGCATATGAGGGCAACAGCTTCACAACCAGCTCGAGACACAGAAAGCTCTTACAGGGAGCTTTTCTCAGTTTTGGTAAGTGTTCTGCAAACATTCCAGGTGTCTGCCACAGCCTGAGGTTTCGCTGCAATACCAGCAGTCATTTTCCTGACCTGGATTGCACCTCACTCTGAATTTCTCTTAACCACCACAGAACGTCTCTGTGCGCAGGACGGATCAAAGATCAGACAATAGCACCACACGAAAACACCCGAGTCAGAGTTTCACCTGCATTACCTGATATTTATTACACCTGTGGCTAACTGGGGAGGTACAAGGTCCAACTCTATGCAGTGTGGATTCCCTGAAGAACAGCTACCCCAGTAAGGGTACACTACTCCTTTTTTGGACAGGGCTTCAAATTTATTGGTGTGTAAATTGAAAGCCTAACACATCTAGAACTGCATGACAGCAAACTGAGAAGTTTGAACACGTATGTATTAAAAATAAAGTCAGAAACACGCACAGCCTCTTTTCTTGGTGACCAGAAGAGATGCCTGAGTTCATGTTCAGGGTCATTATTTTCTATGCCTGGTAACTGGCAGCAAGAAAGAGCAACAAAGCAGAAATCCTCCCCTGTAAATACATTCCTCAACAGCAGCCAGGCTGCCTGTAACAAATAACCTCAGATAAACTCCTTCCTCAGGGCAGGAAAGGGCAGAAGGACTCATCCCACCCAATCCCATAAGAACCATCTCAGACCCTCTGCTGTTCCCATCCTTCACCCTGGAGTTAACCCAGGAAATCACTGCAACTCAGGCTTGCATGCACTGGGATTTCCACTCCATAGTTTCATGCCCTCAGAGCAGAAGCAGGGCAGGAATTCTCAAAAACAGTATTTTAACAGAGCAAGCTGATTAATCCCAGCCAGCAAGAGGGCACACAGCTGGGATGCAGCTAATTAACCCTGCTGGAATCATTCCTGGGGCTGTGCCCCAGCACCTGCAGGAGCAGCGTGTTCCTTGGCTCAGTGGCTCTCGCCCGAACCAAGCTCAGGGGCTATTAAATGCACAACTGAGATGAAAAACTGCACAAACAGAGGAGAAAATGGGGTTATTTTTGCAGCAGAAAGCCCCTGGAGCAGCGTGCTCTGTGGTGGGACGCGTGCCCATGCACTGCCAGGAGAGCACAGGGTGACCTCGGGCCATTCCCTGTCCTTCCAGGGAGAGAAATGCCCCCCACCCCACAATCTCCCACCTCCCCTGGATCCACTGAAGGCCCAGGCCCACTGGACTGCAGAATATTGAAGCCCCAGGCTTGGCTCTGCCTTCCTGTTCCCCGTGCCACGGCGGGGAAGCCAAGGGGGCCCCGAGCGGCTGCGGCGCTGGCCGTGCCCTTGGCACAGTCCCCAGCTGCAGAGAGCTGGCTGGAGCAATCTGAGTTTACATTTCAATGATTTTCTCTCTGCCACTGCAGCTCACAATGAGGCAGGACCAGAAGGAGCCCGGAGATGCCGATGGACAGCCCCATCCTTAAATAAAAACCCAGCACGGCCTCCAGGCTGTCCCTGCCCTCTGTGGCATGACCCAAACATGTTCTCATAATCTAAATTAAAGAAAAAGAGACTAAGTCTCCCTCAGCTAAAACCTGCTTTTCCTACCAGGAGCTGCAATGGCAGCAGCAGGAGTTCAGGAGCTCTGCAGCCTCCCATGAATGCCCTGGGACTGAACCCCAAACACTCCCTTGTCTCCAGCACTTATTCCCAGAAATTTGTTCTACACAATCCACAGAAAATCTTCTCTCCTTCCCAGCTCCTCCTCAGCTCCAAACCAGCACACAGACACACACTAAGGATGAATCCTCCCCGAGCCTTGCAGGATAAATAAGTTTCAGAAGGTTTTATGCCAGAAGGTTTATGCCAATTCATTGAGTCAATCAGTGTGTGATCACACTGGCAGCATTTATGCACTTCTGAAAAGTTTCTCCCCAGGGTCAGAAACCACCAATTCATTCCAGCTATTTCATTTAATACAACTTTAAGCGAAAACCAGAGAGTTTTCTATACCCAACACTAACCATTAGAAGCGGATTTTTTCAATGCATCAAGTTCCATCGTCTGCAAGAAAATACTTGGCAAATAGCAGCACAGCAAGAGGAAAAAAAATAATATGGAAAATAAATACCCTGGTTTCTTATTTACTCAGAGCTTGCAAACCTTCTGAAGAGCGTATCTTGAGCTACACAACAGCCCAGGAGCAGAAAGACACAGCTTATTCCCTAGCCTGGCAGAGCACTATTTTGCATGAGGTTCAGAGGCTACACTTACAAGGACAATTAACATACTTTAAGAAGCACCTTTAAGAGAGCAGAACATCAGAAGCCAAAGCAATTACAGTTGTTTTTGTCATACGAAGAAGCTTCACCTTACAACATAACAAGGGCCAGCCACGCAAACAACTCTAATTTCTGGTTCAGTGCTGCAAATCAAACCCTCTGCTGGAGATGGCACCTTCTGCGGGATGTCCTCGTCCATCCCTCCTGCCAGTACCCAGCCCAGGGCAGAGAGCATCCTGTTATCCCACAGCAGGGTCACAAAGGCACCTGCACAGGCTCACGAGCTGCCTTTGCTTTCTGCTGCAGGTAAAGAGGATTTGAGTTTGCTGGGCAGTGCTGCAGCTGAGCACATCAGGGATGTGGCAGGAACAGGGCCAACACAAGCAGCCTTAGAAAGATGTTTCTTGGGCAATGCACGGGTTAGGCAAAGTTCCTCTAGCTCTCCATCTGGAACAGGTTTTTGCAGGCTGGAATGCTTGATACCACCACCTGCCCTATTCCTCTGGCAGCTCCAGGACCATGTCTGCATCCTTTGCCACAGAGCTCCTCTTCTGCTGGGACATACTCCAAACTCATATTGGATTCCACCACAAAATAAAACCCACAGCCAGACTACTGCAGAGTCCTCAGGTGAAGCAAGAAGAGAGAAGGGTCTCTCCATAACTATTGATCCAAGTGGAGCCCTACATGCTTGAAGGTTGAGGTGGTTTTGGATCTATTCTCATGCTCATAATCAGGCAGAGCTATTAATTAGCCTGCCTGATGGAGCCTATTAAACACCAGTCAAGCCCTGAACTTGAAGGAGCACGGAGAGGCATCCCATGGAGAAGGCCTCCAGCAGAAGCTCACAGCTGCTGGGCGCCCAGGATGGGTTCCTCTCCTGCCTAAATGCTCCCCAGTCCAATGCCACATCAAACTCATCAGCATGGTGATGAACTTATATGCCAAGAAACTACTGAATGTCCCCACAAGGTGCCAGAAAACCTTCTGCAAGCACCATGTGGGAGTTAAGGGCCCCACACAAACACACACCAGGTCCTGCTGCAGTTCAGCAGGAAGGAGGCTCGAGAATTCCCACCTGGATGCTCCAAAGTGACTCCCCAGCAGTTTCTCTTATCCTGGTTCCAGCAGGAGGATGAATGACTCAGAGGAAGGTGCAGTTGTTGGCTGTGCTAATGCACCAGCACACGTGGAATCAATGGGCTCTCAGCAAGAGATTGGCTCCGGATCATCCACCTCCCCTCCCTCTGCACCCCCAAACAGCCTTGCCCCCTCCAGCCACGATGATCCCAGAGGCCCCGGCTCTGAACTTGGGCAGAGCTGATGTGCAGGTGAGCACCAGAACCTTCCTCAGCACCAAAAACCAACACATCCCCTTGGCCTCGAGGACCACCAGCAGCCACCGGCACCACCAGCTCAGAACCTCGAGGCCCTTGGGTTTGTTGTGGGTTTTAAGCCTTCTTTGATCTTTTTCTTGTATTCTCAAAGTCACAGGAAACATTTTTTCCTGTGGCTTCAAAGGCCAGAGCTAGCACAGAGGCCCCATGCAGCAGAACAGCACAGCAGGACAGTACTAAATTTCACCGTGACTCAGCCGCACAGATGACCCCTGTGGGCTCCAGCCCATGGCCCCACCACCTAAAAAAGCAACTGCATCCCTAGAATGTTCCTGCAAAACTGACAGGCAGCAGCAGCATGGCCAGTCCCGGAACACCTGCTCTCACCAAGAAATTTTGTTGTTTGTAAAAATAAACATAAAGTTAACAACACACAAAGGCTGCCACCAAATCCCCACCACAACCCCCTCATCAGAAAGTCCCTATAAAGCAACAGGATCCCAAGCAACGCCCTGGGAGGCACCTTACACCTGTTCAACAGACCAACAGGAACATAAACCAAGGCAGCACAGAAAAGGCAACACAGGTTAACCACCTGCTCATCAAGGTAAAAATCAATTAACCAGGTTGATTTAATCAGCCCACCAATAGGGATAACACAGGGAGCCAGCCTGCCTCCTCCCCGGCGATGTTGCCATCACATCCATGCACGCAGCCTCAGAGATGCTGAGGTCGGCACGTCAGAGCCGTTTAGCCAAAGCTCCACTTCTGCTCCCCTCCGGATTTTCCGAGGCAAAAAGGTTTTTTCCAAACTTTGCTTTTAAAGTGCTCCCGAGAAGGATGGAGGTCACCCCGCTCACAGCCAGCCCGGCTCAGTCCAGCGGGGCTCCTGCAATCCCCACAGGTTCAAAGGAGCAGCCGCCAGATCCACCACTCATCCCGCAGCCCTCTGATAGAGACAGCCAAAGGAAAAGATACGTGGCAACCCCCAGCATTACATAAAAAAGGCTGCTGGCAAAATGAGCTACAGAAGCAGAAATCTGCAGCCAAGTTAAGCCCGGGGGACAGAAAGTGGATCCCGATGCCAATCTGGCAGCACCTCCAGGAGCTGACCAGGGCCACAGGAATAACCTAAAACACTAAAATTCCCATTATGACAACAGATGATGCTGACACTCCTCACAGCAAAACCTTTCCCGAAGCCAAGCGCTCCTCCCGATGAGCCCCTGCCCAGCGCTATTGCTGGCTTCGACAGAGCACAGTCCCGGCTGCCCACGGCACTGCCGAGCAGCCCCGGGAAGATGCAGAGCACAGCGAGAGAGGGCTCGCCCCACATCAGAGAGAGCTCCAAACTGCCTGCGAGGAGCTCTTTCATCGGGACAAGTCACTCGGCAAAGATCTCTCTGGACACAAGCCTCTCCCTGGGAAGAGGGGCGGAAAGCCCCGAACTGTGTGGGAGGCATCCACAGCCTGGGCCGGCCACGGGCTGGGAATTCCAAGTCTCCCACAGCCACAAAATAACTGAAAAAAATTAAAACCAGAGTGGAAACAGTGATTTTTCTAGCCCAGACCTCAGGCTCTGCTCAAAAACCAGCACTAGAGCCTCCAGTTACCACCACGATCACTTTTTAAGAGCAAACCTTCCCTGCGGGAAGCGCCGGGGCCGTGGGGCGCCGTGCCCAGCCAGGCCACCAGCCATGTCACCTTCCCCGGCTGCCATGAGGAAGCGGGTGCGCCCCATCGCACCCCTGCCAAAGGATCGCATCCAGGAGTTGCGGAACAAAAAGGACTCTGGAAACCGGACACCTCGGAAGCGTTTCGGTGAGTTACGGCACACACTCTGCGATTCTGTGATTCTAAGGACTGCATCTTCCTTCTCCAGCCCGCCCCCCCCCCCCGCCCCCCTCTCTGTGGTTTAGGAATTATTCTTATGGGGAAGAATTATTCCATGGGGATCTGGAGAGGCTGAGAGGGTTTTGGCCGCGCAGGTGACGGAGCGCACGGAGGGCGAGGCCACCGCCGCCACCACTGCGACCGACCCACGGGCGAAGTTCAGCCTCCAGCGCAGAGAGTGTGCCGTAACTCACCTC
>JAHLSL010013023.1:146305-167677 GCA_025920805.1 Petroica traversi
CTTTACACCCGGCGCGGCCGGCCGGGCGCGGGCACGGGAAGCGAAAGGAGCGGCAGCGGCAGGAGGAGGAGGAGAAGGAGGAGAGGGAGGAGGAGGCAGCGCCGCTCCGCCTCCGCCGCGCCCCGCTCAGGTATGGGGCGGCTCGGCTCGGCTCCTTTTGGTTCCCTTTGGCTTGGCTTTTATTATTATTATTATATTATTACTTTCTTTTAAAAGAGCTCTTTTTTAATAAATATTTTTTTCTTCCCGGCCGCTTCCCCGGCGGTTCTCAGCATCCCGCCCCCCGGGCAGGGACCCCTCGGCAGCGCACGTTGGTGCTGCTTTTGGGGAGGTTTTTTTGCCTTTTATCCATCTTTCTTTCTCACGGAAGAAGACTGATTAAACCCCAGGCTTAGTTAGAGTCTTGCTGGTTTTCGAGTCTTCCATCCCCCACCGGCCTCTGGGGATCGCCCACCCTTTGGGGAGTGAGGGACGGCGTTCCTGGGGTGTCCTTTGCCAGGACGCACCTGTTCCCGGGAGAAGAGCATTGCCCTCCTGAACCCACTGGAAATCCACTCAAGGAATGTGCCAGGGATAGGTCCTTCTCTGGGTTTGGGGTCCCAGCAGCACCGCTGCCCCTGGGCGCTGCTTCTGTGTCACTCCTACACCAACGGCAGGAATTGCAACTTCCTCAGCAACAGCCAAAAATTGATCCCAGCCTGTCAATCTGTGGCCAATTCCCTCCATCCCACGGGAGCACCCTGTTCTGCAATTCATGCTTATACGGCACTTTCAGAGCCTGAAAAGGAGAATGAAATGCAAAGTATTCCTAATTAACCACTATTGCTATTCTTTATCACTCAAGGTACTTTGCATATTAACTGAGCAGGCAGAAACCTCAGTCAGCAGATCCTGTTTTCTGTCACAGTTGTTTACTCCGTCACTGGGATCCCTCCCCCAGTGGTTTCAGGCTGTGCCACTCACAGGGCAGCCACAGCCTTTCCTCAAAGTGATCGCTGGTGGCATCTCACACCCTGCTTCTTGTCCCCAGGGGCATAAAACTCTCCCTTTTGTCATATTTTCCCTTTTTCACCCCAGAGCCTGGCAGGGAGCAATGCTGGTGTGATGGAAGGACAGGCAGCATTGCAGATAACTCTCTTTTTCAGCTCCAATATTCTTGATGAATTTAAAATTTAAAAAAAATTGCAGGTGGCTCTGGGGTAAGTCTGGGAAGGAGGAAAGAAGGGGAGAAAAAAAACCTGCACCATGTCTAGAAATTACCCTGGGAAAATTTGACAGCGTAATCTCTGCAAAGCCTCCAAGAGAGCTTAGTCAGGCAAACAAAACTTGCTCCTCTCATTTCATTAAATCAACTGCAGAAACAAAACGTGGAGCACTGGTGCAATTAGAAGCAAAGCTTTCGGTGAAGCCAGGGTAGCAGTGATAGCCCAGGGGCAAAGCACAGCCATTCCCATGAAATGCCAGCTGGTGTCACATGTGATTCTCCATTAATCTAAAACTTTAATTAAACTCAGAAACTGAAAAACCCAAAATACACACAGAATCCCTGAAGTACATCCTAAGTGCTGAGTTGCTGCAAACTGTCTCCTCCAGGAGACAGAAGCTTCTTTCCATTTGGGAATCAAAACTTGTGTGGATCAAATTCAACAAGCATGGGCTCTTAAATAGTAGTTTATGGTATCCTTTCTTGCATTCTTGGGGAAGGCACCTTGAGGTAATGAACTAAAATGAACTAAATACCAGGGGTTTTTTCCCCTTTAAGCACAGCCAGTGGATTCTTTGCAAATATAGGATGAGTTGGAATTAATTTTAAGGTCCTGGCCTTGTCCCTGTGTTGTAGTGACACACAGAGACCCCAGGAACAGATGGATGGACGGACAGGTTATGGCACAGGCCAGTGAGGAGCATCAATTCTCAGAGCTCTAAATGTCATCAGAACAGAGCTGGCTGTTGCTAAGTACAGCTCCAGATCCTGAAGTTTTGCATACAAACTTGTCCCAAAGACCTCGGATCTGGATTTCACTCCGTCTGGGCCACACAGAAGTCACCACATGCTACATCTGGGCACAGTCCTGGGGTCTGGCAGTCACCTAACCCTGGGTTTGGTTGCACTGGCTGTTTCTGCAGCAAGTGTTCCTACCTGGGTTAAAGCAATGATAAATTATTTCAGGTGTTAAAGCAATGAATAATTAACATTTGTGCAAACAGAAATCGTTCTGTCCAAAGCCCTGCAGCTCAGCCCCAGGGAGCAGGGACCAAGCCAGCACCATGCCACAGGGCACGGGGAACCACTCCAGAGATCATCATCTAGAGCGTGGCCAGAAACATCACCATGGAAAGCCCTGGAGTCAGTATAAAAGCCCTTATGAGCAGATGGGTGCATGTTAAAAAGTCTTAAAGCCTTGGAAGGTGCTGAGGATTCAATCCCGGAGTGAGCCTGGCGTGATGTGATCAGGGACTGGCATTCCCAGCCCTGCCACTGGCAAGTCACCCACACGCTCCACACCTCTGCTCCTCCTCTGTCACCACGACAAATTTAATTAAAAAATACAGGGAAGAGTGTTCTGCAAAGCTCTGGTACATGTCTAAGTGAAGAGGCTGTAAGTGCCAGGTTTCTAAACATCAGTGGTTCTGTCTCTGCGTGGCTCAGAGCCCTGGTGCAGGGCGAGCTCAGCCTGCCCAGGGCCAGGCTGCTTCCCTCACAAGCACTGTCCTTGCATCCAGGCTTTAATAGCTGGTTTGCCTGCAGGATTGCTCACTGGGGCAGGAAATGCCACACTCAGGAGTAGCAGCCAACACTCTGGAGGTTCCCAGCACCTGCAAGCCACAATTCCAGATGCGTTGGGCTCTTACTGCCTGGTGAGCTCTAAGTCAGAAGTGTAATGTGAGCGCTGGCCCGAGGCAGGCAATGCCACGACCACGCTCTGAAGCAGGTGCTGCTTTTTGCCCAGTTTACTGCAGGGACATCTATGGAGCTGAAAGATGATGAAAATCAGCAGGATGAAGGAAACCCTTCAGTCTTGACAAAGAAAATCATTCTTACTGCATCACTCATCTGACTGTGAGGGGCAGCAAGAAGGTGCCTCTCACGGAGGCTCTGACCCACCCAGCCTCACCAGTTCTTCTGGACCAGCCTGAATCCTATAAAGTACTTGGCAGCAGAGTTCAGCCCCAGCAACACATTCATCCACCAACAGTTTTCTCTCAGAAGAGTTTAGTTGCCCGTTATCCCATGGGATTTCACTCCTGCTGAAGGCAAACTTCTTCCACCCTCATCTTTTAATGTTGTGCAGACCTCATGTTCACTGCAGAGGAAATTTGCCTCCAGGAGCAGGAGCTCAGACACTCTATAAATGTTTGATAGCTCTGACCACCCCTTCTGAGTTATTATTTTATTAAAAAAGGAGATTTATTATGGTTCTGGATGACTTGAATTCACAAAGCTCACCAATGTGGTATTTTTTTATCTCTCATATCAGGTGTACCCAACAAATGTCACAGCCTTTAATAACATGCTTTAATTAATCCTGGAATTCTGAATGTGCTATTATCTTCATTTTTCAAAGAGAGGTCACAATAGTAAGGAAAATCTACATTGCTTGCACGGGCTAGTCCTGCAGTCTGCAGCAGACCAGGAAATTAATCTCTTAATCATCCTGCCAATTTGACTCAGTGGTGAGAGCACAGACCTATGACTACCTCTGCTCTCTGCACTGATGAAATTATTTCCTTTATCTGGGATGGCCTTTCCTACCTGCAAAACAGGAGAAGCAGCTCTGATGTCCTCTGTGTAGCTTTGGAGATGGCTGCTGAAAAGCACCAGGTAAAGGCTCGACATCCTGAATCAACCCAGCCCGGTGTTTCACCTTCTTGAAAGCCTCCTTCCTCAGTATCTGTAGGGCAAACCCAGTCTGGATCCAAGGAATCCAAGGAACAAGCCATGAGAGGCACTGCTCTGGTCTGTCTGCTTCCCTGTTGAGATGGTAACAGTTCCAGTGGACTTGTCTCTCTGCCATTGGGTGGCTCAGGAAGTTCTGTCTGCAAACAATGATAAAATCCCACCACACTCCTTTTCTCCTCAGCAGGGTCAGATCCTTCTTGCATTTACATCCAGAATTACCTGGGTTGCTCAAGGACCACTGATATTGTTACAGGTTAATACACCTGTATTTACCTGTACAGTTTAATCTCCACCTGGCCTTTTTCTCCACAGTTAAAAAAAAAACAAACCTTTGTCAACTGGGTGTCTGCTTTAGACCAAGAAGAGATAACTTTGATTTGTTCCGAGAAGTCTGGGATCTGGAGCTCCTGAGTTCTGATCCCAACTATTTACCAGCTCCTCTGTGCATCCTTTCATGCTCTCACACAACAAAAACACAACCTGGTTTGCCAACAGTGAGGCACCTGCTGAAAAGGAGGGTGGGAGGACAAAAATGGTAGAGGAAGTGAGTAGTGAGAGATGGAAGTTTCAGGGGAAAAGGATGAAAAAGCAGGAGCTTGAGGAAAGATGGGAGAAGCTCAAAAGCTGAAGGAGAGAGAAACAGTGGCAGATAAGCAGCAGCAAAGACTCATATGGAAAAATGAAAAAAATAATATAAAACATTTCCAAATGCCACAAAGTCTGTAAGCAAGAAAGGATGAGAGGTTTTACAGGGATTCTCCACTTCCCTCCTCTGAAAAGGACAGAAGAAAAGCTAATGAAATATCTGGCAAGGAGCTGGTCAAGGCCAGCACCCAGAGAGGAAGAGGTGCCATGAAAATTAGAGAGAATAAAACTTTTTACAAGACAGCTCTAACTTCAGCCCTGCACACCTAAGTCTGCTCAGGTAGAGGACTCACAGACTTGGGACTCTGGTATTCCACGGATCATTCAACAGCTACCAAAATCTATGCAAAAGATCAGCTTCTTAATGTTCATCCCACAGTAAAATACATTCAGAGTTTTATACTTTTTATCTAAATACAAAGGAAAGGATTTTGCAAAATTTTTCTGTTTGCAAGGCATTTTAATAATAGTTTGCTGAAAGTTTACTACAAGTTTTATTTGCGCAGGTTTTAAAGAATGCCTGTGCATTATTTGTGTCAAAACAATACATATATGACACAATACTTGTGTCATAATATATTACAGAGGGCAGACAGTACTCTTGAATTAAAATGTCAAGCACTTTGGATTGGATCAAATTTGTCAAAAAAATAAAATCCATGGAGGGGAAAAACTTTATAATGCCATGTTTCTGGTCATTTCCAATTAAATGCTTTTGAGTACCACAGTGAAAAGAGTTCTTCCAACTCAAGTCAGGTGTAAGCATCCTAAAAAAATGTTTCTAAAGGCAACCAAATGAACTAAACTATCACAGTGAGTGAGGCCCTTAAGAGTTAGGCATTAAGTGCTTTCTTCATAGTGGGGGGCTTTACTACAGACTCATTGGGCATTGACAGAAGGAGCTGTACCCTTTCTTGGTACTTTCTCTCTGCTTCCGTATTTGATTCATGTTCTTTCTTCCTCTGCTCTTCCTCAGCTTTTTGGAGCCTCTGTTGATAGGCAATTTGACTTGCAAGCTGGTCTCTGTATTCTTTGGCCTTCTGTATTTTTCTGGAAATGCCAAATGAATAGGTTATTTAAGCAGTGTGGCTACAAAGAATAAACTTTATTATTATTATTATTATGCAATCTGTTAGCAAGCGACCTTAGACTAAAGAACCATTCAAAGCTCCTTTTAGCAGTTAAGAATAACTGTCAGTATTAACTACATGCTATGTTCTAACCTTATTTTCTTCAGAGTATTAACTGCATTCAGTTGTATCCTATAAAGCAGGCTGTAAAGCTGGTGCTTGACCAGAAAGAGAGAAAGAACAACTCAGCGTGCCTTCCCTGCTCCTCACAGCCATGGTGAGAGGACAGAGGATGAGGGTGCTTAGGTCTCAGTCCATCCCTGGCTTAGGCTCAGTGCTGCTGCTGACACCCATCCTCACCCTCCTTCTGAGAAGAACAAGTGCCTGCTGAACTGAAATTCCTGGAAGTGGCTGTCAGAAGAAATCAATCCTCCATTCCACCTCAGGACTCGTGTACTGCTTTCCCTACCCTCTGGAGATGCAGAGGAAGTCTTACGTGTTCAGGCCCTTCTGGAGCAGGAGCCACACAGACACTTCGATGCCAGCAGAGTAGTCAGGACTCTGCACTAACTCAACAAAGCTGAGCCACAAACCCTTCCTGACACTGCTGAGTGCCATCTCTGCTAAGTGGAGCACATCCCAGCTGGAGCCCAGCCTGCCTCCTTCCCAAGGGTGACATTCCTGCCACAGCCAGAAGATTGTTCCCAATAAAGCCCTCAGAGAACAGAACAGATCCTGGCTTGGGAAGGAGCTGCTTGTACCCCACGGACAGGAGTGGAGAAAGGGCAGGACTACAAACGGGGAGTTAGTGAGATAAAGCCCTTTGCCCAAGGCTTTGCATGACACCCAGAGGAACATTCCAGCTACTGCGTGTGAGGATCTGCTCATCCAGAGGCACTGTGAGGCAGGAGAGCCCTGTTCAGCCGGGTTACTTGCTGCAGCCTGGTGTTTTGGTGGCTGACATACGATTGTTCAAGGGATTTCTGTGGGTGGAGTTCAGCAATAAACCCGGACTCACTTGTTTTCCTGGGGCAGGAACAAACAAACCTTTCATTAACCCTCCTCCCCAAACCTCTGCCCCTCGTAACAGCAGCTCAGAGTATGAGGGGACGTGTTTAGGAAATATAACTGATGTGAGGCACATGATGATCTAAAAAGACCAGCATAAGGATATGTACCACTATTTTCTGAGGTCAGATTTAATTACTTTAAATAATTAAATAATTAATACCAGCTGCAGCATTACAGGTCAGCTATTGAGCAGTTTGGAACTGATAAGGTGCATGGTGGGAAAACCTCTCTAAAGAGAAAAAAGTCCACCCAGCATTCTAGAGTTAGCAGACGAAAAGAAACAGCTTGCTCACAGGTTTAAAAGATTGATCTGCAAAGAAATGAACTGATGACATAAAAGAAAAATACCTTGTACGTTTCTCTTCTTCTTCACGTTCGAATTCTCTGACTGCTTCAGCCATTGCCTTCTTCTCTTTAGCAATCTCTGTTTTCCTCTCTGCTTTTTTCTGCACTGGAAAACAAATCCAAAAATACTTTTAGAATGTAACAGCTCTGCTGAGCTTAAAGGGACAGTGAGACTGCACTTGGGCTAAGCAGCCTAAACAGTAAGCCTGAGTTTTGTTGCTTCTGAAGAGCCACACAAACAACAGCAAGTGTACTCCCAGCTTATTTGTTTTTCATCCACTCAGAACAGGAAAGTTTTCATGTTCAGAACTCTATAATAATATAATTAATAATAATAACCATTTGGCCATGCAATACTTTACTAGGCTTTGCTCTGGTGATGGCAACAGGGAATTAGTGTAAGGAATGCCTGTAGGAGTGCATTTTTGGGAACAGGTTCAGGGAGGGTGACATTGCTGTCCACTCTATCACTCAGTGTGTGCTGGGCCAGACACTGTTCCCAGGAGTAGGGTGTTGTCCTGCCTCTGCCCAGATGTGTGTTCCACCACTTACACTTCTCCTCTATCTGCGACTGTCTTGTGTTCATGACATCTCTCAGCAGCAGAAATCGAGCCTCCTTCTCCTGTTTTATTTTCGCAACCCTCTTGGCCCAAACCTGATCCCTCTCTTCCTTGAGGAGCTTCTCATCCTCTCTTTCTTGCTCCTTGACCCTCCTCAGCTGTTCAGCCAGATGGTCCAGGTAAGTATGTTGCTCCTTTAACAGCGCTTGCTGCAGACACAGACATTTGCAGATCTGAGTAAATTAATTCAAAAAAGCCTTTCAAAATCTGAAGAGGAGTAGTGGTTCACAGCTAGTGTGGGAGCTGGGGGCCCAGAGCTCCATTCCAAAACCTGCCATGGGAAAGAATTGCCCAGAAACCTCTACCTGGCCAGACAACAGTATGTGAACAGAACAAATACAGAGATCCCTTTTCCCCTAACAGCTCAGCTGCCTACAACACACACATTTTACAGATTTTCCACACCTAACCAAGTTGCTCCACTATTACCTGCATTAGAAGCCTTGGGATCCAATAAATATAATAAATACTACTTCCTGTAATTCTGCAGCAAGGTCTAACACCTTGATACAACTTTCCTAACCTACATGAGTTTCTGAACACCTCAAGCACAGCAATGGATGCTGTGCCCTAAAGACCCTGAGACTCATTTGCGCACTGAAGTTGGACAACCTGCTTGTCTTAACTTCAGAAACAACAGACACATCCATTGATTCATAGCATGTCCAAGAAATATAACATGAGAGTTTGCATATATCCATATATAGTTATTTAATATTTAAAAGCTTTTACTATCCATAAATTATGGTAAGTTAAATATTTCCTTTCTTCTGCAGTTACAAATACTTATTACATCTGGTCCATGAAACAAAAAATAGTTTTCCAGCCTCATTATGCCCATGCAGTGCAAGGTTGACAAAGCTCAGGTGATTTATATACAATGAAAACATCATGGAAGGACAACATTCCAGGATTTCCTGAGAACTTCACTTCATTTATCCAGCCTGCCAGCCTTGCTGATTGCAAAGCAGGCTTTAAAGTGCTGTGGTTTTAACAGCTAATGGGCTTCTGCAGAGGTGCACAGCACTGGCAGGAGGAGAGGCTGTCCAACAAAAGAATTATCTCATTCAGGGAGAAGGGGGTGTGTGTGTGTGTGTGTGTGTGTGTTCTCTGTTACCCGGTGCAGCTCACAGGGCCACAGAATTAGTCTAGATGAGTATTGCCCCACAATTTCACAAAGAAACACCTTACTTTTTTTTTCATTATCTCCCCATATTCCCTGTCGGTGTCCTGAAAATCTTTTTCCAAGATTTTCTTCTCTTCGGCAAGCTGAGTTTTTTTTTCTGCATCAAGATGTGCCTTCTTGTCCCGCAGTGCTTTGAGCCATATCTCTCTGCATTCTTTCTGCTGGTGTTGCCTCTTCCTCTCAAGATCTTCCGTTTCCTTCCTAAGCTCATGCAGCTCTTCTTTCTACAAGGATAAAAGTAGCCAGCTTGTAAAATCACTGCATAACTTCAAAGTAAGTAGTGGCTAGAGTTAATTTATTGAAACATTGAAAAGTAAAGCCTCACTGACAACAAAGAATTAGTATCATCCACTAGACCTGTTAAAGCATGAACATTTTAGCCTATCATTCATTAGAATTCAGGATTTTTATTTGTAATTATCACATGCACTTCAATACAAAAACTGTATTGTGCCTGGTGTTTTCCAGATGTTTCAGGCAGATAGAGTCACCTCTTTAGGGAAATCAGTATCATTGCAGCATGTGTGATCTATATCCAAGTGTTCATACACAGCCATAAGCACGGACAAATAATAGAACCATGTGTTCCTGTAGATATTTGCTGTCCTGTGCCTGTGTTTGGTGTTCAGAGCACTGCACCTCTACGGGACATAAGACTGCACCAAGTCAGTGACTGGATCCTTGTATTCTGATTGGCAGTAACTGAATTTCCATGGTTTCAAACCACTCTGTATCGGAAAGAATTTTATATTTCACTTTATATTGGAAAAATGTACAGTAAAACTGGGTTCTTAAAAAAGAAACAATGACAGATCAAAACTACGTATTTGAGATCAAATAGGTATGTGTATATTCAAAATTATTTAGTCACCCAAAAAATCAGAAGTAGCATCATTAAGTAATTTATAAGCATAATTTCTGGACATCTTGCAACTGAATAAGTGTACAACTGCCCTGAAACATAGTCATAACACAATATGTGACCATCATTAGCATTATATTATCTCAGAAATCATGCTTCAGCTGTCTCAAAGGCACACAGATTTTTGTAAACCTATTTTAAATTAAATGTCTCTTTTGTAATATGAATGAGTCTTCTAAAATACCTCAGCAGGTTTGTCATAAACAGCACATCTAATCTTCCCCATATGGAAGCAGAAGCTGCACTCCCTAAGGAACATCCCTTTTTATACTGGACAGAAAGCACCCATGGGTTCTCGTAGTATTTCAGAGCCAAAGCTCTGAACTGACAAATTCACTTTCAGAAGCTGGTAAAATGGCTTTGAAACTCTCTGTATACATATAATTTGAGGAATAGAATTAGTAATCCAGAAAGCTTTGAACAGCAAAGGTGGAAAGAAAGCAGAAATAGTTAGCAGTCTGCTGTGCAAGTTGGCACATGTCTTTGGATGACTTCAGACATCAATAAAGCTGTGTGAGAGCAGCCAAGGATGGGATTCATGAAAGTTTATTCATTGGGGTAACACAAGAGTGCAAATGTACAAAGTGGTTGCAACTACCTCCTACAAGCCAGAACCAAAGCGCTATGGCAGAAACTGATGAAACTTCAGTCTGGATAACATTAATCAATCACTTTCCCAAGAAATCACAATTCCTTAAGGGAAGAATAAGACAAAAGAGGAAGGCAGCTAATATAGGTAATGTAGCTAAAGCAAAAATTGCTGTTTCTGCTGTGTCATTCACTTCTGAGATACCCTGGTGCACACATATGATCTACTTTGCCAAAGGTGCGAGTTCTGCTTCACTAAATAATTCTATTTTCACTGCAACAACCAGGAGAAGCCTTTATGCACAGGGACACTTAGCTGTCCATTCACCCTGAATGGAGATGAAACTCCTGGTCCTTAGGGTCTACCAGTCTGCAATCAAAAACTTGTAATGAGGCCATCTGTCACATCCCTCTTCTGCTGAGAACGGATTACATCCCATTTTTCATACAGAAACTCTCCTTCAAAGAAAGCTTTTTTTTCTTTTCAAAGACACAACCACTTCACCAGGAATATACAAATATATCTCCTTGAAAGAGCCCCAGGCAGCTGACTCCAGGGGAAGATACAGAGTCTTCTATCCTACTAGTGCTTTTCTTAAAAGGCCAGTTAAGGAGCAGCATTCTTTGCCTGGGAGGTTTGGCAGTGCCTTAGAAGTTGTTACAATAAAATAATTCTGTTCTGCATGTTTTTAAATAAGCAAAACATTATGGTCTAGCTTGGAATAAGGACTCTATGGTTTCACAGCCAGCATTTTCAGAGTTTTAGATCCATTATTGCCTCATTTTTATAAAACAGGGAAGTATATATGATGCCAGCACCAGCTTCCAGTTCTTCTGGATACTTCTAACAGAGTATACTGAGTGATCATTCAGCCTCTACATGCAAATAGCTGCAAAATGAAGACTGAGTCTGAGCTAAATGGTCTCCCATAACTCAAAGTTAACACAGAATACTGAACTAGCAAAAGCCCCACTAAAGCCAGCAAAACTACAGCAAGAGAGATGAAAATAGAGGGTAGTGGCTGAGCAGTTTGGCCAAGGTAGCTAAATGCCTCCTGTGATGTGACCTCAACAGCAGCCAGGTCTAACAGGTAAGAGAGCTTAGGTGCTGCTTGCTAATTTGTTTTAAATATATATATAAAATAAATATTTCAGCTAGGAAACAAGACCCTGCCTGCCATCCTGCAGGAAACCAGAAATTAGAAAACTACAAAGATGTCTGGCAAAACCTTAAAAATGTTTCCATTTCCCACAATGGCTCTGAGAGACTGACTGCAAAAACCCTTTAGAGTGCTGAGTTCCAAAAGAAGTATTTCCCTCTGCAAATGGGAATGCCTTTGCCACAGCTCTGGAAAAGAGGCTTAGCTTAACAGGACAGGCTCAGATACTAATGGAATCAGTGAAGATACAAATAAGGGATGGATTAGTCTAAATGTCTAGTAAGCCTATCATTAGAAGGGCCTTCTGCACAAGCCTGACTGCAGAATACTGTGGAAATTACCAGCCGTTCAGCCTCCTTTCTGATCTCCTGCTTCTTCTCCTCTCTGCGGGCGGCGTGCACAGCCACCTGGGCCTCGCGCACCTCCACCATCTCCTGGATCCGCACCGCCACCTCCCGCGCCTTCTGCTCCACCTCCTGCTCCTTGGCCAACTGCTCCTTCTCACAAATCTCCTCCAGCTTCTCCTCCTGCACCTTCTTCTCCTTTTTCTGTATCTCCTTCAGCATCTGCTGGGCCAGCTGGCAGTCACCCAGTTGCTTCTCGCTCCATTTTTTACAGTGTATACGATACTCCTCACATCGGTTTCTGGAAGGCAATGTAAAAGTTGCGGTTTTTTAAATTCTCAAAATAATAAGCAGGTCTGGAGGTGTGTGGTGAATGGAGGCTCCCAGCTCATCACTGCTCAAAACACAGCAGCTCAGGATGCCAAGTGACACCCCTGGTCCTTGTGAGGCCTATCAAACCACAGAGATTTGATGAAGGTTTTGACATTAATGAGTTGAAGGATTTGAATTTATAAAGAAAGCCTAAATTGACTTCCTTTCAAGGGGAAGTGGGAAGGCGGCAGCAATCTCTGCTCCCTGTGACAGGAACTGGACCCAGTTAATGGCTGGAGCTGTGCCAGGGAAGATTTAGGTGGGTATCAGGGAAAGGCCGTTCCCCCAGAGGGTGCTGGGCACTGCCCAGGCTCCCCAGGGAATGGGCACGGTCCCGAGGCTGCCAGAGCTCCAGGAGAGTTTGGACAATGCCCTCAGGGATGCACAGGGTGGGGTTGTTGGGGTGTCTGTGCAGGGACAGGAGCTGGACTGGATGACCAGTTGGGTCAGTATATTCTGTCAGTGCAAACACACAGTAATATACACACTTTGTATACACAATGTGTACTCTACATGCAGCTGGAACATGGGGGGAGGGGGGCTGTGTGCATAATTTACCTTTTATTTACATATAAAAGACATGAACACTACACTTACTCAAACAGGAAGGTTGGTCTCTTCAAATGAAGACTCAGAATAGGTTTGTAAGCAACCTGAAAGCTCATTCATATTCAGAAAATACTGTGAGCATGGAAATGTGGGTTACACGGTTGAGCAGGTACCACTAGAAATTTATTAATTTTTTAAGTGAAGTTCTGTGGGATAATTCAGACAAGTTGCAATAAAAGCCTGGAGAAGGTAGAAAGTCAAACAAGTAATGCAGCTTCCAATTTTCATTTGTGCTCTGCAACTGAGTTCCATATAAAGAGGTAATTTATCTTCAATTGAAAAACCGAACTAATTGCAGATTCTGCTTTTATTTTTGCAAACAAAGCACTATTGAGATCAACACATGCCATCAAACATTATTTGATTTCAAACAATCTGCAAGCATTTTAATTCTGTTCTACAACCAGGATATAGATTTTCATAAAGTCAGAACGTGAAAATGGCAAACCAAGGTGAAGACC
Organism: Petroica traversi; assembly: GCA_025920805.1. NCBI lineage: Eukaryota > Metazoa > Chordata > Aves > Passeriformes > Petroicidae > Petroica > Petroica traversi. The sequence continues at coordinate 159,600 of JAHLSL010013023.1, forward strand.
TGCAAGTGTGAAGGACTCATAAGCTCTGAGGATGTGTGACAGACACATGTGAATGCTGTGAAGTGAAAAGATGTCTCAAAATTTCATGGTGAATGAAACCATCTTCTACAGATTATTGCAAAGCTATTTAGGAATTTACAGCAGACATCTTAAGATATCATAGCCTGAATCATGAACAACTTCATGGCAGCAGTAGGTACCTGCACAATATGAAATACTATGACATTACACAAGCTTTAGCTGACTGTCCTGTGTAGCAAAAATATTAAATATTTATCAGGCAACTACCACAATGCTATTATCAATCACCATATCAGGATAATTATTTAATTTTCAGAGCAAAGGTGTCACCACATTTTCTCCCTGTTGGCATTCAACACTTGCTGCCTCATATTTCCCGGGGCCAAGGGCATCTCTGTGTTCATCCTCTCACTTAAAGCACCCAGTGCCACAGAGCCTGTGCTGAAAGGTGAAAGGCACAATACACCAACAGAGAAAGGGACAGCACTGCTGTGAAAAGAACATTTCCATTCTGCTTGGTATCTGCTGAACCTGCCCTAGCCCTGAAACCCCTGCCCTGGGCTGGTCCCCAGCGTGGGCAGCAGGGCAGGGGGATTGTGCCTCTGTGCTCAGGTGAGACCCCAACTGCAGAGCTGCCTCCAGCCCTGGGCAGCAACAGCACAAGGACGTGGAGCTGCTGCAGCCAGGGCAGAGGAGGCCACAGAGATGCTGCCAGGGCTGGAGCCCCTCTGCTCTGGAGCCAGCCTGGGACAGCTGGGGCTGTTCCCCTGCACAAGAGAAGCTCCAGGGAGAGCTCAGAGCCCCTGGCAGGGCCTAAAGGGGCTCCTGGAGAGCTGCAGAGGCACTGGGGACAAGGCCTGCAGGGACAGCAGCCAGGGAATGGCTTTCCAGTGGCAGAGGGCAGCAATGGATGGGAGATTGGGAAGGAATTGCTGGCTGGGAGGGTGGGCAGGCCCTGGCACAGGGTGCCCAGAGCAGCTGGGGCTGCCCCTGGATCCCTGGCAGTGCCCAAGGCCATGCTGGACACTGGGGCTGGGAGCAGCCTGGGACAGTGGGAGGTGTCCTTACCCATAATAATGATGACTTTTAAGTTTCCTTCCAACCCAAACCATTCCATGATAACGTGCTGTAGTTCAGTGCCAGTGCAGTGCAGTGCAAAGGACAAGACAGAAACATTCTGACCACAGTTTAACCCAGCCATGAAAGCTGAGAGCGCACAGGGATGTGCATGGCATGAGCCACAGCACATTCCAAGGGGTGCCCCTGCCTCCCAGTAGGTCAACAAACATACTATGTCATGGATGGTTTTGTTACGTTTTACCACTGGAATCTATCCTTCATCTCCTGGGCAGGAGTTGGTGGTGATTAAAGACCACAGCTCTAATAAATATTAATGAAAAACATATTTCTCAAATGTTGTGAGGGAAACACACCATTATTAAGATTCGAAATCTTACACCATTAGCAATAACTGTATTACCTTAACACAATGGGTTCAAAGTTTTCTCAGCATTGGAGGAATAAAGAAGGAATTATTCTTTTCTGTGATTATAAACTAATCTGATATTTATTGAATTCCCAGGGGGGAGTAGAAGTTAATTATGTTCGGCATTGCTAGAATTTTAATATAAAATAACCCTGTAATTGCTTGATTTCATCAAAATAATTCCGTAAAGCAGCTTTTACAGCAACCCATAAACATCTGCTCCCCCAGATGGCATGTTTTCTTCCTCACTTTGGTATCCTAAGCTTCTTAACATTAGAACTGTGCCTGGATGTGGCTACTTCCCAAAGAAAGAACCTCCCCAGTTATTTATTCACTCTACGGCTGCAGCGCGAAGTTGCTGGGATAACAGCATTCCCCATATGGATGCTTCTGATGTTACCACAAGAAAAAGGACCGGAAATGTGCTTTATGTAAATTTTAAGACTTTGCAGGTTTCTTTAAAGTTACCAAAGATGAACATGCCCTCAGGCTAGCACTGGCTGAGTCTCTTCTCAGTCAATGGGTAGCCCTCCCTGAAAATGAATTTCAGCAAGACGTCTAAGCCTTGTCCCCTCTTGTCACCTCGTAACAAACGACTCCTCCTGGTTAACATTACTACTGAGAAGCTGTTACACCGGTACCCTCAGGCCATGGCAATCAGCCCACAGGGTTGATAAAAATGCTGCCTTTTAGTGCTCTGGAATAATGTATGACAGTGCAGGTGCTCTAGTACCTCAAGGTTTGAAATCCATACCTTCAAAAGAGTGGAGCACCTTGCTTGGAATTAAAAGAAATACAAACAAGTCTGTATCATATTTCAGAAAGGTATTCTAAGGAGTCATAAATCCACAAGCAAAGAGAAACAGCAAATCATGTGTATTTCCACCTGCTACTGGATTGACTTGCCAAGGCTCCTGGGTGTGCCCTGGAGTAATGATCTCCAAAGGGGGGGCATGCAGGAAGAGAATATGTCTTGTACCATTAATAAAAAAACATTAAAAAGTAAAAAATAGCATATATTTCATCTTTACCTCACCATTTTTAATTTCTATTTATGCATATATTTTATAACATACATGATATACCAGCAGAGTATATTATTATATATTTGTATAGTCTATAAATAAAGGCAGAGGGGTGAGTGTTAAAAGCTAGGGGATGCACTCAGAGGATTGGAGGCCACTGCCCCAGAGGACAGGCTGTCACACAGTTACAGACTCCTGCTTGCGGATTTTCAGTAAATGTTGGTCTCCTCAGCAGCAAATCCTGCTCCCAGATCTCTGCCTGGACCAGGACAGTTAAGGAGGAAGAGTAACATCTAAGAGCCAAAGAAAAACAGGCTTGGGGCTACTGAAAAAAAGACAAATATATGCAGTTTGGGATATCAGAAGCTATCAATCTAATCAGCACAGGAGAGACTTCCTTTCTCACTGGAGAAGGACAGGGAACAAAATAATAAAATATAACTAAGCACATCCATGTCATAGACAATGTGAACTGTTGTCAGTTGGTGTTTATCAGAGTTCTGTTCTTTTACAGGAACCTTAATTTAAAAGTAGAAAGGGACACAGCTAAGGGAACGAATCATGGAATGCATTCCCATTACACCAGGACAGTCAAAGAGAAGAACCCTGTACCCTGTAGGACGAAGACTCATTTGCAAAGATACCCCAAGACTGCCACTCACAACAGCTGTGAAGAGAGATGGTTTCACTGCCTCTAAATCCTCTGAAAACCTGCAGCCAGCAGAGCGCCAGCAGTAAAGCTTCAGCAACACTTTTTAACAGGATGCTGTGTGGTGTGAATATTGCTTAGATCCCAGAGCAAAGTGGGCAAGGTAAAAGGATAATAATAGGATAAAATAATCCCATGAGACTGAGTGAACCATAGATCAACAGAGCTACACTGGGAAGACACAGGACCTGAGACATTAAGACAGGCAACTACAGCATGGATGTTCAGTTGTGTGTCACTAGATGATGCAGTTCAGTGATGTGATTCATTTTGCAATTAAAATGGCTAAAATTAGACTTCTAAACAGAAATCTACATATGTGCTAAATTCCCACTGATCGATGGGAACCTAATTAAAGTCAGTGGAGGCTGGGGTGCAGCTCAACTGACAGAGCAAGATAAGCCTGTTTGAGGCTGACTCTAGGTTCCTGTAATTGTCCCGATTTCAGTGAAGTTTTAAATAGAACAGGAATGCAGATTCCCAGTGAATATCAAGACACCAATGCTTAGACACTTCCCTTGAGGTGACTACATAATGTCTCTCTTATGCATAAAACAAGCTGCAAGTACAGAATAAAAGACACTCCAGCAGCACTCCCTCCAAACCATTTTAGAAGTTTCAACCACTGTGTGATAAATAGAGAACAAACCAGAAGCTGCAAAAGGCAAAGGCCACATTTCAACATCACCATGTGAAGTTAGGCAGTGTGTACACTTCTAACACCTGTCTAAGTCAATAAACCTCACATTTAGGCAAATATTTACCTGTGAAATTAGTTAATTAGAGTTTAAGCACAAGTGAGAATGAATGTTCATTTTTATCCCCAGTGCCTGCACACTGCAAAGCAGGAGTTGTAGATTTCACAGTACCGTGGGAAACTGGGAAAGGCACTTCAAATTATTACAATTGAATGACATTATTATTTCTTTCAACCCTCCCTCAGAAAACCAGATCTCCAATAATGGGACAAGGCAGATTTCATGCCAAGGCCTCAAGTAAGTACCTGCAAAGTACTGCCTTTAGTCAGGAAGACTTGGCACAGACCTTCAGGCTGCATTAAAACCAGAGCTGCAGCTGCTATTCTTGAAAAGTATGCAATAAATAGAAACACTGTCTTTTTGGACAATCTTATGTTCAGGGATCTTTGACATATTAGCTTAGTAAGCATGATTTAGACCAAATTTACCTTCTATGCATCCTGTTCACTCCAACAGTATAAAAGTGGAACAGGAATTACAAAAAGGAATGACTTGGCAGGTAGAAGCACAGTGATGCTCACATGGGACAAGGAGGACACACTATACTTGCAAGAATTAACTACTTTGATTTTTTTTCTGTCTTACTGTTCCAATCACATTCATCTTTCCCTCCTCAGTTTATTATTGCTCTCTTCTTTTTAAATTGTCCCTGTATATCTACTTTGGGCAAATTCACTTTTATAAGATATTTTTAGGGCAATACCTGAACTGTTGCTCTCGTTTTTCAGCCACCACTTTTAGTCTTTCTTGCTCCCTCTTCTCTCTCAGTAATTTCGCTTGTTCCTTCATCTTTACTTCTCTGTCCTGCACCTTTTGTTCATCGAGTGCCTTCACCTCAGCAAAGAGCCTACTTTCCTCTGCCTCCAGAAAGTCACGAAGCCTGTAATGAAAACATTTGAATAAAAGCTAAATCAATCCTTCTCTTGAAGGATAAAGTTTTAGTGTATTTGTTATTAACACAAAATGGGTACTGGGCTCCTTTCAAACCCTCTTGCAAATACTAGAAGCAGACATCAAATTTCAACTCAGAGATCATTCCTGTTGTGTCCATCGACGGAATCTTACAGAACAACATGAGTGATTCTGTCCAGAAACAGTTTAAACTCCCGATCTTACAAACCCAGTTTCAAAGCTGCTTTACGACTTCAGTTTCTCATTCATCAAATTCTGATTCTCAGACTACATTTGTCACCAGCTGATAACAATTAGATTTTGTACTGTGTTATTCTTCAGCAAAGACCCACAGAATTTCCTGAGCTGGAAGGGACCCACCAGGCCCATCCAGCCCAGCTCCTGTCCCTGCACAGACACCCCAACAACCCCACCCTGTGCATCCCTGAGGGCATTGTCCAAACTGTCCTGGAGCTCTGGCAGCCTCGGGGCCATGCCCATTCCCAAGGAGCCTGGGCAGTGCCCAGCACCCTCTGGGGGAACAGCCTTTTCCCTGATCTCCTTCCCTTCTCTGTGCATCTATAATTGTATTTTCTTTCAAATGACCTTTTGCTATTTTAGCATTACTCCACAAAACACTTCATCCTGAAATATCTTTGATGATAAAATTATGTCAAGTTGGCAGTTCTTAAACACACCATCATTTACCTCTCTATTAATCTCAGCAGTGAGAAGCCTGGGGCTACGAAATCCAGAAATTACTGATTTCAGCCCAAATGCCACAGTGTCTCAGCAGAAAGAGGGTCCTGGCAAACAAGCTGAGCACAAGCCAGTGATGCACCCTTGTGGCAAAGAAAGCCACCAGCACCTTGGGCTGCGGGAGGAGGAGCACTGCGAGCAGCTCCAGGGAGGGCACCCTTCCACCCCGAGTGCTGGCTCCAGCTCTGGGCTCTGCAGCGCCAGAAGGCCACAGTCCCCAGAAGGAGGGGCACTGAGGGACTGGAGCATCTCTCCCAAAGGGAGAATCTCTCCTGAAAGAGTTGGGACTGTCCAGCCAGGAGAAGAGAAGGTGCAGAGGGATCCTATCTATGTACAGAAACACCTGAAGGGAGGGAATGCAAAAAAGACATACACCTTCTCCCCAGCAGTGTCCAGTGACAGGACAAGGGGCCACTAATTAATCCATGTGAAATTCCAAATTCATAGAAGAAAGTTTTGAGGTTTTTTTGTTGGTTTTTTTTGTACTGTGATTGTAGTCAGATGTTGGACAGGTTGCCCACAGAGGTGGTTCAGTCTCCACATGTGAAGACAAGCAAAACCCAAATGGATGCACACTCATGGACACCCTGCTCTAGGTGACTCTAGGGCTGGACCAGATCATCTCAGGAGGTTCCTTCTAATCCCATGGATTCTGTGGAATCCATGTACAATTCCCCTGAACACACATCAGACGAGGACACCAAACTGACGACCTTCACAGCTCCAAAATCACTTGACATGAAAAAGTAACTGAGAAATTAAATCACGTGATTTTTTCCAAAGATCAGTACAGCACAATTCTACCCTCTACATGGCAGCAATGTGCTTCACCCTTAATATTTTTTAAAGACTTCTGAAAAGCTTTTATTTTTTCAGCTGACTATGCTGCAAAGTGTTATTTGTAGGACCTAAACATCAGCTTGGTGCATTTGCAACAAAACCCTCAGTTAAACTGAACTGAGAGAATTTCTGACACTTTGCTACCCAGAGAAGCTGTGGATGTCCATGGCAAGGTGGGTGGAATTAGGTGATCCCTTCCAACCCAAACCACCCTGGAATTCTATGATTCTGTGCCACATCCCTGGAAATGTTCCAGGCCAGGTTGGACAAGGCTTGGAGCACCCTAGTGGGATATGTGCCTGCCCGAGGGCCTGGAATGAGATGAGTTTTAAGGTCCCTTCCAACCCCAACCATTCCATAATTTTATGATTATATCAAGCTACCCTTCGTTCTCTTTAAAAATCAAGCCATGAAATTGCTATACTACCACTTCCATCCTTCCCTGTGGCAGACAGGAGGCTCCAAACGCCACCTGGGCTGCACCAGTTACTGTGTCTGAACACATAACACTGTGTGCCCAGCCCTCTCAGCACACACTGAAAACAGCAGAGGTGCTGCACTGGCTGCTTGTTTGCTACCTCTGTCTTCTCACGTCGATCTCCGCCAGGTACTGCTGCACCGTCGCCTGGATCTTCCTCTCGACAGCGCAGTGCAACCATTTGGCCTCCCCGCCCTTATGCCAGTCGAAGACTTTGCGGTAGTGGTCCAACACCCGCTGGGCACCCTCCTGCTCACACCGCTCCCCCTCCCGCAGCTTCTCGGCCAAAATCGCCTTTTTGAAGTGATCTCTCTTGGTGGGCTTGGCTAGCTGCAAGAGGAGGGAAACGGAGAAAGCGTGGAGACCTCAGCGCACCCTTCCAGCATGTGAAGGAGTCTACAGTGAATCCACAGACTCTTTATCAGGAACTGTAGTGACAGGAAAAGGAGTAATTGGTACAAAGGTAAAGAGGGAAAATGTAGGCTAGATGGAGGAAGAAATTCTTCATTGTGAGGGTGGTGAGGCACTGGCACCCTGTTTCCCAGTGAAACTGGCTGTGTCATCCATGGCAGTGTCCAAGGCCAGGTTGGATGGGGCTTGGAGCAGCCTGGCACAGTGGAAGGTGTCCCTGCACACAGTAGGGGTGGCATTGGATGAGCTTTAAAGTCACTTCCAACCCAAACCATGCATGGATGAAAATACAAACTATTAATCTGCATGTTTTTCTGTTGAATTAATGACCACGCAAGCAGCTAACACCAAATTATGAGTTCACAGTAATCAGGGGGTAATAACAGAATCACTGAGGCTGGAAAAGAACTCGAAGACCACCAAGTCCAATCTGTGCCTGATCCCCACCTTGTCACCCAGCCCAGAGCACTGACTGCCATGTCCAGTCCTTCCCTGGACACCTCCAAGGATGGGGACTCCAACACCTCCCTGAGCAGCCCCTTCCAGGACCTGAACGTCCTTTATGCGAAGAAATTATTGCTAAATGAGATAAGCCCTGCCTACGCCCCACCCCACACAGCACCGGGCGTCCCGGGACCACTCCCAGAGGGTCTCGCCCCAGCCGGCCCCCGCTCTGGGGCTCCGGCCCCCAAATCTCCGC
>JAHLSL010013023.1:182677-195282 GCA_025920805.1 Petroica traversi
AGCCAGGGAATGGCTTCCCAGTGCCAGAGGGCAGCAATGGATGGGAGGGTGGGCAGGCCCTGGCACAGGGTGCCCAGAGCAGCAGCTTTCCTTGCTCCTTGCTTTCTTGCTTCAAGCCAGGGAGGACTTGAAACTCTGGTAGTGAATGGGAAGAATAAATCTTGTAGTACAATAAATCAGCAAGGGAGCCAGAAACTGATTCCCTTTGCCATGCCAGCTGCTCTTGGGTAATAAAATACATTATTTATGGAGGAAATGTGCAAAACCCTTTCGAGCAGAAGATTTACCTGTCAAGGTAAATCAAAAACACTTCTTCTACACAGAAAAAAAGCCAAGAAACAAATACATGGAGTATCATCCGTGTTAAGGAGATGATGGGCAGCTGTAACTGGGACCAATGTTGCTTGGGGCTGATTCTAGATATGAGTGGCATGGGGACAGCACAGTAGTAATAATGGAATTGGTAAAGTAGTAATTGAAGGTGATATACCCCATTCTGTCCATTGAAACTGCTGGAAAGGTGACAGCATCCCAGTCAATGTAGGTGTTAGATGGGAAGGCAAAACACCAGCATCAGGTGTTGCACTGGGTGAGGTGTCCTGACTCTGGAAAGATCATGTGAAAAAAAGTGGGATTTGAGCCTTAAAATTTACTCAGGCAATTCTGTGAGCTCCCTGTCCGATGATGAATGAGATGGCAGTGGTTCAGAAAGGGTTTGTGTGGATATTCATAATTCTTCCAGTTTGTGTTTGCAGTAGTTTTCTGCAGAAGACAGCCGCTCTTCCTGTGTCATGAATAATGGTATTATTTATCTTACTTGTCTTTGCCCATAAAAAGTTAGTGACACAGGACAAAGTCCAGCCAGCCTGAGTTTTATGCTGCAGTGGGTGTTAGTGCTGGCCCTGGGAAAGTCCCATTGGACAAAGGAGAAATGTCTTTAAACCTCATAGCCTCAATTTACTGTATAGAGGCTGCATCTTGCTGGACACATGGGGGGAATTCAGAATTCACCCTGTTCTTAAGCTTCTCCTTTTAATGCTGCAGCTTTGTCACTCTGTATTTTTAATCGTCCAGCCTTTTCAAAAGAAAGGCTTATACCAGTTTACAGTAACAGATCAATTCATAGAATCAACACTCTGAAATGGGTGGGTGCTGGAAGAAAACCTTTTTAAAGTACCCCAAAACACTGCCTTTCAGCATCACAGTTGGTAGTTTGGCTCCTTTGCTCTCCCATATCTGGGTTTGGCAGGGGACAAAGAAGTCTGTGCTGATAACTGTGAATGAGCACAAACCTCTGTTCTCTGCCATCACATAAGGTTAGCTTATGAAAACAGAAGTAAAGGTGGAAAAGCACCTGTTCTGCCTCACTGATAGCAAAAACAAAAAAAAAGGCGTGTGTATGTATATATATATATATATATATAATTTGCATATATTTCAAAGCAGTGGTATAGAGGAAGCTTTAAGCAGCCTCTTTTGTGTCTGTGATTAGGTGGCATGAAGTATTTGCATGGCTATAGGCCTCCCAAAAAGGGCAGGGGCTTATCATCAGCAGCATATAAAATCAGTGGAACACCAAGTAAGAGGCTTGCTGTGTTTAAAAAAATACATAAAAATTAGTGTTTTCCAGCAACTGTCCTGATCTGCATCAATGAGACTGGCCAGCCCTCTGTTTTGTGGGCAGGATTGAATATTCAGGGTGCTGTGTGTGCATTATGTGACTGAGAGTCCCCCCTTGTTGTGGGTGCACTGTGTACACCTGCTTCCCTGGCTCAGCCGAGCATGGAGGAGCTTGGTGAGCCCAGGCCCTGCCCCAACCTCACCTTGGGAAAATCTGATGACTGTCACAGCATGGCTTTCTTCTCACTCAGCCCCAAGGAGCTCACTTTTCACGCTCAAATAGTTTTTCTGCTTTCTGTCAAGGGTGTGGGGTGTGAAAAATTGAGCTGTTCTGGCTTCAGGTCCTTGAGAGGTGCAAGCCATGGTCGGTCAGGTGGCAGAGGCAACTGCAGCTCTGTTGCCCAGCTGTGAAAAGGGGTTTTTCTTGCAGAATTTTGCCGCATCTCGTCATCTTGTCTTTAAGGAAGTGATCATCATTGTAAAGAAACAGCAGGAGTTTCCTGGAGCCCCTGGAGGACAGGGTCAGGTGTGGGTGCTGTGCTGGCTCTTGATGGCCCAGGGGAGGTGGCTCTCCTGTATCCGCCCTGAGTCTCTCTCTGGCTGCCCGTGCTGGGGTTTGTGCCCTGCATTGTGTGAGCCTGATGGGCACAGGGCCTGGCTGCAGGTAAAATGCCAAGCAGGAGACCAGCAAAAAGTGTGAAGAAAAATTACTATAATGTGAATTTCTTGGCACAATCATAGCGTCCTTGTGTATAATTTTAGGTGGGTTTGAGAATGTGAGTTTGGAAAAGGAGGTATTTGATCTATTTGTCCTCAAAAGTAATTGCTCATACTGGCCTTTCTGTTTGTGAGATTCGTTTTTTCTTGAGATCCAACAGAAACCTAATCAGACATAGTCAGGCATACTTTGAGATCCATCTTTTGCAATGCAAAGAACTTGTACTTCTAGAGAAGTACATCTTACAACATATTAGAACATCTTAGAACATCTTAGAACATATTTAGATCTAGGAATTGTCTGTAGGTTTTGTAACGCTGGGGTGAAAAAAAATCCCCCAACAGATTTTGAATTTGCCTTAAATTCTGAAAAGGCTTAAGGGAAGAGTTCTGATTTAAGTTCTGAAATATTTTTCATCTTTGCTTTCAAAATCTGTCTCTGGGACTCACCTACAAAAATAAATCAGGGAAGAAATAATTAGCTGTGATACGTTCTGTTCCTGACCCTGCTCTTCAAAATTCTTCTCACTGAATTAAAAATCATGGGTGAAGTTGTGGCAGTATCTGTTTGTGGGGAAAAAAATCATCTTCCTTTAAGCCAGATCTTTACCAAAGACTTCTATTTATGCCTCGCTACACTTTGTTTTTCTGCTTGGAAGCAGAAGTTTGGAAATTTTAATGTATTTCTTGCTGGTTGTGCTTTGTCTCTGACCAGAAACGAGGCAATCCTGAGCATTTCACAGTAAAATCCACTGTGAAAGTGCTTTTTATTTGATGTCCTTGAACTTATCACTGGACTTTCTGGTTTTGTCTTGCAGTCATGGAGCTTTGCTGGTCGTGGATTTTGGGGCCTTCTGTGAATTTTTTTTGTTTTTAATTTCTGCCAGCCTTTTATTTGCAGCAAGATTTTTCTTAGTTGCCCACAGCAGCTAGTCTAGCATTTCCTGTGCTGCTTCCTTTGCACTGTGTGTTGAGCACGCTGGAAATGGATGGGAAATGAAGTATGGATGAAAAATGAAGAATGTTTCTCCACCATGGTGTGGTTTTGTTTGGACAAAACACTGGACTGACAGGATAAGGAGGAATGGTTTCCCACTGCCAGAAGGCAGGGTGAGATGGGATATTGGGAAGGAATTGTTCCCATTGAGGGTGCTGAGGGCCTGGTACAACTTTGCTTGCCTCTCTGTGACTGTCCTTGCCCAGATGATGCTGTTTCAGAACAGAGAATAGGCAGGCAGACACATGCATCCAGCCGTCCAGGTTAGAAATACTGGATACACTTTTTGAGTCAGGCACCTTCATTTTTTTTTTGCGCAACTGAAGGCAATGGAGGATGGAAGTGGCATGTCCCCACCTCCACCTTTAGTGCTGCTGCCGTTCCAAGGACTTCTTCTGTCCTACTTTTAGTTCAGGAGCATATGTTGGAGGAGAAGGTGGTGTTGCTCCTCCTCAACACCTCACCCCTCTGGTGAAGAGAGAAGGCAATGGTGCCCTTTCAGATGAAGTAGTCTCCTCCTTTCCCTGCATCCCTAAAAAGGGGGCAGGAAAAGGCCATGGTCACCCAACACTTGCAGACAGGGAAATAGGAAAGAGATTTCCCTCAGTGAGAGGAAAAATGAAAGGACACTTTAGGAATCACTTTAATCCTTAGCACTATCTGAAAATCCAGCACATGTGGAGAAGAAAAACAACCTGTTGAGAACTGAGGGATCCGATTCCTTGTCCTGATATCCCACTTTGCAGGGGACCTGCTGTATGTAAGCCCCAGCACAGTAGGATCTTGCAGGTCATGTGCTTAAATGGCTTCATCACTTGGTGCATCTAACCCATAATTCTGGGCTACAGACAGCGTCCCGGAATGCGAGATTATGGGATGGGAGCTGTCTGAAACAAAGGATGTTCCTGCACTCAGAGGTAATTGAAGGGCAGCAGACCTGGCTGGAGGGAAAAGAGCCAAACAAGGTAAAGGAATTAGCAAGTCCTAGCTCCAGCATGAAGAGTGTTTGATTTAATTAAAACATACAGTAACAAACTGCTCCAAGGCTGCGTGATGAAATCCTGCTGTGACCTGTTGAAAACAAAGCAGCTGGTTTTCCTCAAGTTCCCAGAATGTGAATACGGTGGGTGCTTCTTTTTCCTTGTGATGCAGGAGTACAGAGGGTGGATGAGGAATCCTGACTCCTGAGAGAATGTCTTTTGTGCCATCGGTGAGGTTTGGCAGGGCATGGCTGAGTCTTTTGGTGTTGTTTCCAGGGCTGTACCCAGTCCAGTGGGTAAAAGTCTAGTCTCCAGGGAACTGTCACTGATGCACTCTATGTTGGCCTCATTCGGCAAAACATCCTTCTGGGAGCGAGATTATTATAGAGGTTAGAGAAATCTGTTTCCTCCAGGAAAAGGAGGGACTCTGTTTTGCTGAGACTAGGTACATTTGTGCCTTCCTTAGTGGTTAATGCTGTTGGAAGTGTGCAAATAATGAGTTTGTCTCAAAAAGCAATTAAAAGAAACAACCCAAATGAACTACCAGTGTGGTGACCTGATTGCTGCAAATGCAGGCTTGGGTGGGCAGTGTGAGCTTGGCATTCTGCAGGGACACTGATGCAGGTCTATAGACTACAGCCTTTCAGGTCGGCTCCAGTGATAGCCTTATTAGCAGGTGATACAGTGAATTTTGTCTTTTCCGTGTTGAAGTTTTAATGCGTAACTAGATTAGGTAATCGTTTCAGATGAAGCATTTTTTTCCTTCTAGCTCTTTGCACACTGTAGCCATTATTTCTAAAATCTGTATTGGAAAACAATCCACTATTCATTTCTAGGTCAGAGGCTTAATAAATAACTGCTAATCACTTTCCTTATTGCATTTCAGGCAGCAGGTGCAGGCCTCAGCTATGTCGGGGCATACGTCATCAACACCTACAAGAGCTACGACAACTTTCTGCAGGACAAGTACGCCCTGCTGCCAGCTGTGATCATTATCTGCGTGGCTGTGGTGATGTTCATCATCGGGCTGATAGGCTGCTGCGCCACCTTCCGCGAGTCTCGGGTCGGCCTGGGGCTGGTGAGTGGCCCGTCCTGTGTCCTGTCCGTGTGTATCGTCTGCCTCCCCCTGGCAGGGGAGGTGCTAGGCTGGGCCTCGGGAGGTGTGAGACAGAAAGTGAGAGGTTATTGTGAGGCAAAGAGCTGAAGCACCGCTGGTTTATGCGAGTCACGTGCTGCTGAGATGCTGTGATTCCCCTCAGCTGGCTCGCTGAAGAGGAGTGTGGGAAGCAGCAGCAAGTTTTGAGGAGTGAGGCGGTGAAGGAACAGTAGGAAATACAAGTTTCTAAGTAGGCAAACCAGATGTGTATCTGTTTTTCTGCTGACTTTAGTCCTCTGAAAGTGCCGAAAGCAGGCCTTGACTTCTCTTCAGAATTACTCTAAAAAATCCAGACATGTTCACTTAGAGTAACTTCATGCCCCGGGTCATGCCCTGAAGGCAATGTGAACTCAACAAGTAGTGCACAATGTACCTAACTCAGCTGCTGGTTCATCTGTGTGCTCTCCCCTTTGAAATCCATCTGCTGAGGTGTTCCATAGGCTCTTCACCCTGGTCATGTCATAGCAGTGTTCAGGAGCAAGCACAGAGCCTGTGGACCCACAGTCATTGTCCCAGCCACACACAGTAATCCCCAAAAGGCTGGGGTTGGAAAGGACCTTAAACCCATCCGGTTCCAGCCCCTTTTCCATGGGCAGGGAGGGTTTCCACTAGACCAGGTTGCTCCAAACCCTGTCCAGCCTGGCATTGAACAATTCCAGAGATGAGGCAGTCACAGCTTGTACTATTCTAAATTATTTTCTGGGAACTATTTTGATTGGAGAAGAAATTAAAGATAATGATCACTTACTGCTGTAAAATGAATGCAAAGTGTATTGTGCAGTTGAATTCAAATGCTGTGGGATTGTCTCTTACTGTCTCTCTCTTTTATTTTCAGTTCTTGGCCATTATCCTGGTTATCTTCATTGCAGAAGTGTCCGCTTTTGTCCTGGGTTTTGTTTACAGAGAAAAGGTAAACAAACAGCATCTCTGTCCCAACATAAAAGTAAAGAATTGATACCATATTGTTTGATCATTCCAGTTTATTTTGGTTGTTGGTTTTTTTCTTTTACTTCATCCCCTGTCCTACAACCTAAATGGGAATGGGGATGTCTTTGATGGCAACATGGTGAATATATAAAGTACTGCTCAGGTATCACAGTAGTCTCCGAGTTGGATTAAAAGTCGCTGATGCTCCCAAAGGAACACTTTTCCATCCGGGGAGGCAGGCTTCTACCAAGAACATAATTCTGGTTAAGGGTGACCTGAATTTCATCTAAAACATTACTTGATTTTTCTTATTTGTTATTTTTCCCCCAACTTCTTTGGGATACAGATCTTTTGCAGTTTCCACCAGATAAAATTTTCAGCTCTCACATTAAAACCCTCTGCATTGTTTTTCTCTCTCTAAACAGGTAAAGACAGATGTGCAAGGTACGATGCGTTCAGTCTTTGAGAAGTATGATGGGAAAAACCCAGAGTCTACAGTTGTGGATTACTTGCAAGAACAGGTAAGAAAATATTTAAGCATGTTCTGTAGGACAGTTGTGTCCCGAATAAGGAATTTAGGCTGGTAAAGGAGAGGATGAGCAGGGCAGTATCCTGGAACTTGGCTCTGTGTTTAGCATCCCATTCTCCGAGGCAGCTGAGGGTGCTCCCCACTATGCAGTGATGGTGTGTTCAGGCTCCGGGCCTGAAATTCACTTAGTGAGGGATGTGGTTGATACGAGTGACGTTTGCATCAGAGCAAATAAGTACAGATGAATAACTGCTGCTGAGAATACTGCACCATAAAACAGCGAGATGATGGAAGACTCTACCCCGCGACTTGTCACCTTCTTATTGGAGCTTTCATAAAGAATAAACTAAGAAGGATGTAATAATGTGTGAAGGAGATTGATTTATTGCATCTATGATTCTCTTCCTGAAGCATTGCTGCTTGTAAATCTGCTGCACACTAGTGGCAGCTCTGGCCCACTGTGCCAAAGAGCGGTTTAACTCAACATGAGCATTCATATATGAACATACATAATATATATACACATATATATATATGATCATATGTAACAGTATCTGCTGTGTAACTGTCCTGTGTTTGGTAGCTTCACTGCTGCGGAGTGAAGAACTACAGTGACTGGACAACCACCCAGTGGTTTAACTCCACTGGGAACAACAGTGTCCCCCAGAGCTGCTGCCAGCAAGAGGCCAAGAACTGCACAGGACATCTGGATCAGCCCCAGGAACTCAACACACGGGTGAGGATGAGGGGTTCGGTTTCACAGCTGGGCCATGTTCCATTTTCAGGTGGAGCCATGGAGGGAAACACATCAGGCAGTTCAGAGGTATGCCCATACCTGTAGTTGTTTAAACAGGGGCAGAAAACAGACTCATCTATGATTGATCATGCTGAAACTGGAAGATGAAGATGCTGCCAGGGCTGGAGCCAGCCTGGGACAGCTGGGGCTGTTCTCCTGCACAAGAGAAGCTCCAGGGAGAGCTCGGAGCCCCTGGCAGGGCATAAGGGTTCCCTGTAAGGAAAATGAGGTGAAACATTTTAGCAAGGCCTGTTGCAACAGGACCAAGGGCAATGGTTTTAAGCTAAAAGAGGTTGAGTGTAGATTAGGTATGAGGGTGGGGAGGCCTTGGCACAGGGTGCCCATTGCTGCTGTGGTTGCCCCTGGATCCCTGGAAGTGTCCAATGCCCAGTTGGACAGGGCTTAGGAGCACCCTGGGAAGGTGAAAGGCATCCCTGCTCATGGCAGAGGTTGAACAGAATGATCTTTCAAGTGGCTTCCAACCCAGACCATTCTGTGATTCTGTTAACCCCGTACCAGGTTCTCCAGTTTGGGGCATAAGCCCCTAAGTTGACTTTTACAGATATCATTAATGAGCTTCCTGCTCTGAGTTTTGGGCGCTTGTTGAACTGACCTGAGCCAGAGGAAATTCGGACACAGCAAATGTCATGAATTGCAGCTTGTCAGTGCCTCTCCTTATGTAGGTGGAAATAAGCCATCAGATCTGGAAGACAAGAATGGAGTTCCTCAGGTCCCCAGTACTGGTTAGATAGGCTTTACCAGGCCCTGCTTCCTTGGGAAAGCTGGGGGAGAAAATGATAAAAACTTTCAGGTGGATGAACACCTTTTAACATGTTTTTACCTCTCTCTTTCATGGCAGGGCTGTGCACAGGAGCTGGAGTCTGGGCTGCAGAGCGTTATCAGCTATGCCATGCTTGTAATCCTGGGGTTTGCCATTGTAAAGGTAAATGTTCCTATCTCTTCCCTCAGGAAAACAGTACTGACTGCTCTTGGATCTCAGGTCTTTTTCCTCTTCACTGTCCAATTAGCCTACAGCTTTCTTCTGCCTCTGAGGCAGACTCAGTCTTATGTTCCTCACTTGTGTTTTTCCAGCTATCTCCATTTCATCTGCCTAACAATGATGGAAGGGATTCAAAAGACAGTAGAGGATTTGGGATGGAAATTCAGTGGGGAATCCATTCTAACATAGAATCACAGAATCCTGGAGTGGTTTGGTTCAGAAGGGACCTTATAGCCCATCTCATTCCACTCCCTGTCATGTGCAAGGACACCTCCCACTGTCCCAGGCTGCTCCCAGCCCCAGTGTCCAGCCTGGCCTTGGGCACTGCCAGGGATCCAGGGGCAGCCCCAGCTGCTCTGGGCACCCTGTGCCAGGGCCTGCCCACCCTCCCAGCCAGCAATTCCTTCCCAATCTCCCATCCATTGCTGCCCTCTGCCACTGGGAAGCCATTCCTGTCACTACTTGTCAAAAGGCATGCTTAAATATTTTGGAGAACTCATTTTATCCCAGAACAATCCCTGCCTTGCACTGAAATTTTCCCCATGGCAGGATAACTAGTAATTAATGTGAATGTATTAATGAATGGGACAAACCAGAGAGGAAACACTTGAGCTGGAGCTATTACTGAGAATTGGTCTGCAAAAATAACACTTTCCATAGATGTGTTTTTAAGTGAGTTTTTTTCATTGGATGAAGTCATCTGCTATGTAGGTGTTTAGTTTGACGACTGAAACAAAAATATGGCAGTACTAAGTCTCTTGTGCACTCCCTCTTTTCCAGTTTTTCGGCATGCTGAGCATCTGTGTGCTTACCTGCAAGAAAGAAGAAAGTGGGTATCAGCCTCTTTACTCAGGGGTGTTTGCTTAATAAACTGAAAAGAAAAATCTCACTTCCTGATGATGAAAATGGCTCGTGACCGTACCACAGCTTTCTGAAACCTTATGCTAAGTTTGGACCTGTGACTTCAGGTAGCACCAGGTGGTGTAATTGGCCCCAGAAAGAAACTTTCTTCTGCCCTTCTTTCCTCTGCCCTGAAAACACCCAGCAGAAACTTTTATTTTTTAATCAATAAACTGGTGGAGACCGCAGGAGGGGTTTCAGTTGTCTGCACAAACCTCAGATCATTCCCATTATGTGGTTTAAGCAACAAAATAAACTTCTGAATGCTAGGTTTAAATACTCTTCATAGGCATGGGGATCTGTAGTACGTTTTTCCTGTATCTGATTGCAGTTTTTTCCCCTCTCTTATGGTCATATGCTGTAATTCTGCTTACTGCAGAGGTTGTTAGTGCAAGACAATCCCATGTTTAAAGTCTAAAGCAAGCATTTATGTGGTCATTTGGAGCAGCTAGCAAAACCCCTAGGTTTTGAGTTTTTGGGCTCAGAACTCTCTTTGGTTTGTTTTCAATCTTTTAATTATTGACATTAACAATTCTTCCTGAAGCAGAGCTATTGAACATTTTCTTCCTCCTTTTTCTATGGTTTGCCCAGGGAATTAGTGCCACATATCTTCCCTGAGCATGTTTTTCCACTAAAGTGTTAAAAAGATGCATTCTTGTACAAAGCAATTTCAAAAACATGCTGTAGCACTGCTTTTGCACATTTTCTGCTTTCCTTAATTCTGCTGGACACAGTCACTTCATGGATTGCATCCTTGCTTTAACACAGTCCTTCTTTAACTCGTTTGCATGTTAATCTGTTCATAAGCTCTTCAGGATTTTGGGGATAGAGAACAGAGAGAACTGTGAGCTCTTACGTATCAGGGAATTGTGGAAAAGCAACAGAAGTTCTGCTGACTCCTTCCTTGGAGAGATAAGCACCTTGTCCTTAACAAAAAACAAACCTTTATTATTTCTAGCTAATTAGGAGAAAAAATAGTTTGGGATCAGTGTAAGCTGTTTAATTAATCTTCATCCCTACCTACGAGAAAAAAGAAAGTAATGGATGACAATGTTCTATAGGAGACACACCAGCATGAGCATGTGTATATTGAAAACTGAGTTGTTATTGAGGGCTTTGTCTTCTGTTAAATGCTGAAATAAACTGAATTTATACAACCAAGTAATACGTGGTGAGGCGGTTGTTGGTCGACGCTATCACAATTCCCAGGAGGGAGTGAAGTCCTCAGGGGCGGAACCGGAGCGGGCGCCTGTCGGCGCTGCCTCAGAGATCCCGCCCGGCTGCCTTCAGTGATCCTGCCTTTCTTCCCGCTGCCTTCCGCGATCCCGGCTCCTTTCTCACCCGGCCTCCTCAGCAATTCCGCCTTCCACCCTTCTTTCCCGCTCTCCTCAGTGACCCCCTCCCCGCCACCCTCAGCAATCCCGCCCGGCCCCCTGCCCGGCTCCCCTCAGCGATCCCGCCTTCCTTCCCGTCCGGCTCCTATCAGCCATCCTGCCTTGTGCCCTTCCTTCCCGTTCCCCTCAGCGATCCCACCTCCCTTCGCCGCTCCTGCCCCGTTTGCCCTGCTTGCCTCAGCACTCCCTCCGCTTCCGCCCTTCCCGCCCTCCTCAGCGTTCCCGCCTTGTCCCTCGTTCCCCTCCCGCTGTCCTTTATGTCTTTCAGCTTTTTCCTCGCCTTTTGTAAACGTAACTTACGTGAAATGACATGTACAAGAGGAGTTTGCCTAGTGAAGGAAAGAACATCTGTTGAAAGACGTGCGTTATGATTACATCATCTAAATAAATGTGCACTAGGTGGGCGAAGAATATACAGTAGGCAGGCGTGTTCTGGGGAATTTTACTTTTTAATAGATTTAACTTTTTACCCCTTGTCAGGTTGATTAGTGGGAATGTACTCTTTTCACGCTGCGCTGAATAAACAATGTCTCATTTCTAAAGAGAACTCTCTGGGTTCACAGAGCTCCTAAAATCGACAACACCCTCCGCGCTCCCGCCCTTCCCCACCGCTCCCCTCAGAGCTCTCGCTTTACGCCCTTCCTCCCAGTCCCTTCCCAGACTCACTGAATTACAGTTAAAGGGCTGGGAAATACCGCCAAGATCGTGTCCGACCTAAGACACATCCCCCTTCTGTTCACCCAGCCCAGAGCACTGAGTGCCGTGCCCAGGCGTTCCTTGGACACCTCCAGGGATCAGAACTCCAAACTCCCCTGGGAAGCCCCCTTCCAAAGCTGAACGCCCTTTTGTTATAAATGCATATTATAGTGTTGGTTTTTCGCAAATAATTAATACTATGTGTATAATATTAATCCTTGTAGAAACAGTATTTGTGTAGAAATGTAGCCGTTCTCGTTTTGTTTAATAGTTGAGAAATAACTAACATTGCTATGTTAAATATCACTCACAAACCACCCCTCAAGCAAGGCGATTTACTCCTATCAAGATATTCCTGGATGAGAGACTCCTCTGCCAAATTGACAGACAACTATGCAAACTTCTTCTATCAAGATATTCCTGGGTAAGAGACTCCTCTACCAAATTGACAAAGGACTAACTGAATTCTTCAAAAGAACTTCATCTGAATTATACAACAAGCTGTAACAGTAAAAAAGTATATTAAGAAAGTCTCTCTCTGGGAGAGGGGTGCTCTGGCTCTGTGCCAGTACACCCGGCGTCCCGGGACGCCGTAATTCCTTTGCCTTGTCTTTGTCTTTTCTTGTTGTTTTTTATTAAAAACCTTTAAACTTTAACAGAAAATGACCTCGTTTTTAACACTTTCCATGAAAAAATTCCTGAAGTCCAACCTGCCCCTCTCCTGGCGCAGCTTCAGACCGCGTCCCCTTGTCTGCCGGGGAGAAAGCACCGACCCTCACTCGCCCTCAGCGCTCCCGCCCCGATTTCCCCCAGCGCTGCTCCCTCACTGCTCCGCCCTTTCCGCCCGTCGCTCGCGCTCCCCTCAGCGCGCATGCGCCGTGCCCGCCCGTCCC
>JAHLSL010013023.1:195682-223655 GCA_025920805.1 Petroica traversi
GAGAGAGCGGCACCGGGGCGGGGAAGCACTGTCGCTGCGCCAGGGAAAACCTGAGGAGAGACGGGCGCTGCCGCCCGGCGCGGCGGGTGACCTCGGCCCCCTCAGGGATCCCGGTCCGCCGTGCAGTGTCCTGGTTTCACGCAGGTATGGAGGGTAGGGAAGGCGGCAGGTCTCTAAGAACGGATTTCATAAGCGCGGTAGTTATTAATAGTGTAGCATATATGGTATTTTAAGCCAAAAAGTGACATAAAGTAGTTTTAAACGTTTCCAAGTGTGAGCCGCCGGAGGGAGCTGTGTGAGCGATCAGAGCCGGCCTACAGTGTTTAATCACATTGTATAACTTTTTCTTTTAAGCAATTCCTGTCTATAATGGTGCTAATTAACCTAGTATTACAGATTACATAGCAGTTGATATATAATGCTCTTTTTTGTGCCTCCAGACTTCACTAACAACTCTGCTAACACTTTTTTTTTTTGCTAATTACATTTTTTAAAAAACACACCTCTTTAAACATCAGTCATCTGATGTTGTCTCACTGAGAGAGCTTTCTAAAACTGCCTTATATAAGCCAGGTGTTTCTTGGTTTTTGCAGTAAATTTCAACTCCTTTTTTAGGGAATCCTTCAACATAATAAGAATACTCCTGGTCTCATGAGGAATCGCTGCAGTGATACCACACTGCGTTTATCTCTAGAATTTTGGAAGACTTACTGGCTTTTCCAGTGCCAGTTGCTTTATGCTTCCTTTCCTGCCTCCAATTTAGTAATAGAAAAGATAATTACTCCATTTACTGTTTCATTTATATTCCCTTTGCTTCTTTGACAGATCAGAGTCTCTCTAAAAATTCTGATTTTGTACACAATGTTTGCAACTTGCGTCTTTGTTAAATTCTTGCCTTCATTTTTGTTCCCTCTCAGTGTGATGATGAAGGGCATGGCATCCTCAAGCCTGGAAGATTTATGCTTCCACATCAATGCGAAGATTTCAAATATTAAAAAATGTATCCAGTTGAGAGACATAGGTAAACAACAGCAACAGTGGGGTTTGGTTTGCACTTCAAGAAAGACATGGAGGGGCTGAGACACGTCCAGGGCAGGGAATGGAGCTGGGAAGGGGCTGGAGCCCCTGGAGAGGCTGAGGGAGTTGGGAAGGGGCTGAGCCTGGAGCAAAGGAGGCTCAGGGGGGACCTTGTGGCTCTGCACAAGTCCCTGACAGGAGGGGGCTCAGGGGGGTCAGGCTCTGCTCCCAGGGAACAGGGACAGGAGGAGAGGGAACGGCCTCAGGCTGGGCCTGGAGCAATTTCTCCATGGAAAGGGTGCTCAGGCCTTGGCAGGGGCTGGAATCCCAATCTCTGAAGGAAATTAAAAGCCATGTGGTTGTGAGACTGGGGATGCAGGTTATGGTGGCCTTGACAGTGCTCTTGGGGAATAGTTGGACCTGTTCTTAATAGAACTAAATGATTCCATGAACCCTGTTGGCTGTGCAGAGTACAAGGCTGACAGTTTGGCTTGCTGCTTTTTCTGGATGGATATGGTGGCTAGGGAGCAGGGAGTTAGATAATGGCTGCCTGTGATGGGGATGAATATCAGATTTTGGTTTTTTCTTGGAGGCTTTGTAGCTGAATGTTCTCTCTTTGACAGGTGAAAACGAAAGCCACAAGCCTATGCTCTGTAAAATACAGAATGAGATAATCCTTGTGCATGATCTCCTGAATAAAATGGAAATTGAAGTTAAACAGCAAGCAAAACTGAATGATTTGCTAAAAGTAATCATTTATCTTTTCCTGTTCATAAAATACTGAAAGATTCAAAGGAATCTTTGATATGTACATCGTGGGTTTTTTCTATGTCTTTAGTGGTGTTTGGATGCACATGCTTACAACAGAAACTGGGTCTTAGAATAGGCTTGCTGATGGTTTGTTAAGTAGTTCTCCAGCACAACGAACATTAAAAATTGTATTTTTCGAAACTTATATCTAGAATCATAAAATTGTAGAATGGTGTGAGTTGGAAGGATCCTTAAAGCTCATCCAGTCCCAACCCCCTGCTGTGAGCAGGGACACTTTCCACTGTCCCAGGCTGTTCCAAGCCTGGCCAACCTGGCCATGGACACTTCTGTGAGCAACCTGTGCCCAGGCTTCACCATGCTCACAGGGAAGAATTTATTCCTAATATCTAATCTAAGTCTACCTTCTTCTGTCTGAAGGCCATTAAAGGCATGTCTTTGACACTGGCGTTGAAAACATGACTTTATCATAAAAAAAAATTCGTGATCTAAAAAGCAATTCTTACACATCTTTGCAATAGCTGCAAAAAGTCTTCAAGTAGAATATTTATCTATTATTCTACTGTGTGTTTGCACTACCTTTATTAAGTCATTGTGGAAATGTTTGGGGAATGGAGTTTACTGTAGTATCTCATCTTCACTACACCCTTTCCCTGAGCAGACCTTGCTGAGGGTGTACTGCTGAAGTTCCTTTTGCCTGATCAAAATTTTCTGACATTCTGAGGCCAAGAACAGATGCTCCTTCCTTTGTATCTTTTCCAGTTTCCCTGGGGAAATTATGGGGTAAGGAGGTAAGATGATGGGGAGAAAGTAAATTATATCTCTTAATAAAGCTGAAAATTAATTTACTATTGCCCTAATTTTACTTGCTTGATGCTACTAGGATCAGATTTTTGATATAGTCTCATATTAATTTCAGAAGATCCGGAAGGCTGCTGAGAGAGATCGAAGTGAAGCACAGCACCTCCTTGAACACATTCCACCTTATCTGCCTAAATCAACGCAGACCTGGTATGTGGAACATGAGTGTGGAGGATTTGGGCTGCTCCTTTCACTACGCATTAGCTGTGAGATTTTTGGAGCCAAAGTTGTGTGTATTGATTCTGGAGCTGGCTCTTGTCCAGGCTTGTGCTGGCATCCCAACAAATCTGTCAGATCAAGTCTATAAAATACTGAGTTGTTCCAATGGGAGCTTCCAGGAGTAGGTGTGATGTAGGAGAAAGCAAGTGCTTTTCTGAGTCTGAGCATCCCTTGCTTTAGGATCACAAACACACTGATTTTATAACTTCAGTGCCTATGGATTAAAGGGTTAGTGACCCAAATGCTGGGTCACTAGAACTGAAGTTGACCACTGCCCTTCCAAATGCAGTTTTAAAAAACCCCTCTAACACAGTCATCTTTCCGTGGGCCTTTGAATTGTGTTTGTGGTACTTTTGTTCTCTTTTCCTTGTGGCAATCTTCTATTTATTTCAGCTAACTAAGACATCTTCTTGCTTTGGAGAGGGCTGTGGTAAGAAGCTTTTCAGAGTCAAGTAGCTTTAGTGTCTGAAAACACAAATATGCGAAATAACAGCTGTTACTCAGGAGGCTTCTAAGACATTTTAACTCTGACTGAGTTTCTTACCTCTTTCTCTGTCCTGTGGGAACTGCTGTGTATGTCAGATGGGGTCATTTGTAGAGTCTTAGTATCTGGGGATCCCAGAACTTCTTTCTCACCTCGTAGCTTGTCAGAAGGCAATGCATAAGTTTGAGTTCAGTGCATCCAGTATGTGCCCTGAATCCACCAGCTTTACTTGGTCTGTTCCTCATGCCAGAGAAGCTTCAGTCTCAAAACTTGACAGATGTGTTACAGCAAAGTAAAGGTTAAACATTTGGAAAGAGGGTTCCAGAAGAGAAAAGTGAACTGTGATTTTTGTTGGTGTGTAGCAATATGGTCATTGGTGTAGGTATTGTATTGAAACTTGTTGGCTGGGATGACTTGTGCAGAAGCTTTATTCTTATTCCCACCCATTAGACGTGAACACGTCAGTTTAGGAAACAGCCTCTCAAAATGTGTGCAGGGGTGTCTTGCTCCTCTTCAATTTAGATGTTGCTTTTGGTGTGTGTAAGAATTGAAGTTCAGAAATTACCACTTGGGTTCCACGTTCCTGTCATAACTTACTTTCTTAATATAGAAAATCCTTTGTCTTAACTTTGTATTAGCTCCTGGAAATTGTTCCGATGTAAACGAGTCTTTGATTGTGCCATCTCTGATACCAAAAGGTTCTTTGGGATCTTGGTTTCCCTTTCAATCTTGTCCTGCTTGTGATCAGGAAGTTAATTGTGACATGACTTTAGCCAGTTCTTCCCTTTCTAGAGAGAACCACAACATATAAACCCAAGCTTTTCTGATAATTTTCTACAGACTGAGCTTAGCTAGCTCACAGCTGCTGCTCTGTCAGTGTCAGTTTGTTACTGGTTTTTCTTGAGTAGTAATGCATTGTATGATGATGCCATTTGTCAAAGCACACTTTGTCCTTTTGTGCCCATTTTGTCGCTTCTTGGTGTTCACTGTGTCGTGCAGTGGAGGGTCAAGAAAGTGTAAGGGACAAAATTGCTCAAAACCTGTGTCACTGTGAATATGTTTTCAGGCCTCTTCCAAACCTTCCTCTCCTGGCCTCCTCCCTTTCTGTTCCCCTTTGTCCCCAGATGTGTGGGGCTGAGAATACTAATGGGCTATTGAGTGATTCTCCTGACATAATGCAGAAAGCAGAGGAGTCCTTGAATGCTGGTGAGACAGGCCTTGAAGTCCCTGAGAGAATGAAAACACCCACACAGAGAAGCTGAACGATTCATGGCTTTAGCTATTGTTTCTCTCCTGTATTCTTGGGTTTTCTGTTCTTGCTTACCAGAGGAATCTCACTGAAATAAAAAACAAATTCAGTATCTCTCAGGCTCTTTGTTTCCCACGTGTTTGTTGAGAGCAGTTTCTCCTTCCACCAGAGCCAGATTTTGTAAACAAGCATCAGTTCTTTCTTTTCATGGTTCAGGTCAGCGGTGAATTGTGTCTGTACCACCCCACTGCAGCAGTGCAGGGGCAAGGGAGTGGGTGGGAACACAAAGGAGGGGTGCCTGGGGATAGGGAATAATCTAGAAAACGTTTGTTGCAGTGTGATAGACAGCAGGAGACTGGAGCGTGGGAGGAATTACGTTTCAAGATGTGAACTTGTTTCCCTTGGTTCTTGTGTTTATCCTTTCATTCCAAACCCACCTCCACCACCACCCAAAACCCATCCCCCTTCCCCTTTCACTCCTGTTTGCTGACATTCCCTCTGGCTGCAGGGTGCCAGGATTCGTTTTGTTTTGTTGTTGTGCAAACAGATGTTTTTCAGATGATGACATCTGAGTAAGTTTATCTGCAGATGTGCTGGGTTTCAGAAGGGCTCTCTGTTGTGTCACGGCACAGAGCAGAGCTGCTCCTGTTCCCGTGTCACCGACCAGGCGGTGTGGGAGCCCAGCAGGTGGCACTCACTGTCCTCTCATCTGCACTTCTGTTCCTCGGGGATGGGACACTGGGCTTGGCGGTGTCACATCAAGGGACACCTCAAATCTTGGCCCTGGGCCCGGCAGGCGGGGCACTGTTTGTGCCATTCACTGCTGTGAGACCCCCTGTCCAACAAGGATCTCTTGTGGGGAAGTCAGATCCAAGGAGAGGGTCAGTTCCTTGTCAGGTCAGCTCTGTACTGCTTTAGTTAATTCTGTTCCAGTGATGTCCATGTGTTCTCATGACAGTGGATTTGGCCATATGCATCACCTTGGGTGGCTGGCAAATCCCTTGGGGTTAGAGGCTCTAAACTGAGGGTTTAAAGGAAGGGTGAATTTATAACAATAATGTTCTAATAATCAGGAATAAATCAGGAAATTCTTTGACCTTTTGGATCCTGCCTTAAAAAAAATTTTAAGGTATTAAAAAAACCCAGTCTGCTAGTTGGTGTTGAATTTCTTTGCTTCAAAAGTTCAATGGATGAGTCAGGCCTCCCAAGATTTGAACCTGTTTCAAAGAGCTATGAGGTATTTCAAATCTGCCTGTTAAGGCTGCAGCTCTGTGCAGAGTTTTATCTGATAAAAAGCCAGGCCTTGTGTTGTGTGAAATGTAATGGTATATTGAATTCTGAGCTGCACCATGCTGCACTTGGACTGCTTCCAACTCACCTGCGAGCAGCCTTTCTAGCAGAGAAGCCAAGAGCTGTGCTGAAAGCTACCTTTGAAGTGGATTAGGCTTGCTTAACTACTGTTTCTTTTGTGAAATATCATTAATTGTGTTCATTCAGCCTAACTGAGAGGCTGGAACTTAGGTCTGCGACTAAGCATACTTGATAGTGTGGTGGAATTTTCCTTCCTACTTACCTGCTGTTTATACACTTCATTTTACAGCACCAGGGTGCCAACTGTGAAACATGATATACAAACAAAGCCTGCAGGACCCAAACGTGCAAAGAAACCTGCCAAACAGACAAAAGCCATTAAAGAAGCAGCATTAATAACCACGGAGGAGTTTGAAAAGGTTCCTGCGTAAGTAACCCTGGCTTCCCTTTCACCCTGGCATGTCAGTTTGGGTGGCACACATAGGTTTGGGGGGAGCGACCTCTTGTAAAACTGGGACTGACAGAGATTAAATATTTCATTATATTATCATGAAATATGATAATAGCTCCAAATAATTTAAATGCAACACTAGAAAACCTGAAAATCTAATGTATGGAATTAATTGGGCTCTTTTTTATGGTATTGGGAATAAGAAAACTGATCAGTTAAAACCCAAGCTTCTTACCTCAAAAGTCATGTAATTGTACGAACAGAGATTTATTAACTTACGGGTGAACTCTCATCTTGTTTTGACAACTGACATTAACAAAAAAGGAGACATCATCTCATAAGGTGAAGGGTTTGTTTACACATAGAAGGAAAAGTAATGATAAATGCAGTTTTTATTTCACCCATCTATTGGTTTCTGAGAACTTCAAATCTTAACTTACCAATCTATTTTGAGACAGGAAAACAAATCAGACTTCTTAAAAGAAAAAAAAAAACAAAAACCCACAAACAAACAAAAAAAACCCCACCACTTTGCACTGAAATTCCCAAATTTCTGGAAGAGAAAGCTTGGGTATTTTCCTCTGTCATCAGGACATGATTAATGGATAACCATGTCTGAAGTCTGACATACAGGAGTAACTTCTTAAATGTCATTTGGGTGGCATGGGTAAATACTTCTGTAAAAAGAGGACATTTCTCTTGATACCTAAGGCTAGATTGTTATTGAGACTCTAGATTCATTGTGTTCCCTGACAATACCTGTTTCAGTAAGAAATACAGTTTTGAGTCTGTACTTTACTTGAGGCTTTCCAACAATTTTTTCTATAGCTTTCAAAATTTTCAGGTGAGTAATGTCCATTTTCTTCTTTATCCTGAATGTTGAGCTAACAATAAGGGACTTCTGGTTACTTCTTAGAAGAGTGTGCACCTGGTATGTTTATTCTGATCACCTCAGGTATTTTGAGGATTTACTACCTTAGGTAGCTCTCTCTTGATGAGATTATGGGAGGATAAAGCTGGCGCATGGGAATTTTTGGTCTTTATCTCTGCTGTGGCAAGAGAAATAGACACAGACCATTCCAGCCAAATACTGTTTTAACTTCCAGTAAAAGCTATGATTTTCCACATCACAAGTGGAAGGACACAAGGTAGAAGGACACCTGGGGACATGGTTTAGTGGTGGCCTTGGCCGTGCTGGGGAAAGGTTGGACTCCATGATCTCAGAGGCCTTTTCAACCTAAAGGAGTTTATGATAATCCTTGAAAGTGGAAGGTTTTCCACTGATGTTCATGGGCATGGAGGATGGGGACAGAGGCCAGACAGTTCCTCTTACTGTTCATTACAGATTCACAAAACCACAGAATAAGCTGAGTTGGAAGGCACCCATTGTGGAAAGGTTGTAGCTTACACTGTGCTGGTAGAGCTCTAGAAATAATTTAATTTTACTCAGATGGGAGAAGCATGTTTGCTCTGTGGAGGCAAATTTACATGAATTTACATAGATCTATTAATCTACCCGTATTTCCGTTGCCTGGCAATGTTGTAGTACAAGATTGAGGGAGTACTTGTAATTTCACATACTGATTGACCAAATCTAAGCAGCAAATTCTCTTACACCCAGTGTAGTCATTTGGAAGAATGAGAATTTGGTTTAGAGGCCAGTTCTTCAGGTGACCACTGGGGGTGAGAGGTGGTCACTGAAAAACTGAGGCTGTTTTCACTTGCTTTGTGCTGAGCATGAAGGAAAATCTGTTCCTAACACCATCAGGCCACTACAAGGGACACACACAGGCTTCAGTGACTTCATAGCCTAGGACTGGGCAGCTGATATTTAACAAAGGTACAGGCTGTGTTAAGGGGCACCTTGATCAAACAGAACACTTTGCACAATAAGTAACCTGCAAATTATCTTACCCTTCAAATGTCTTGCAGGAAGGCACTCTTTGGAGGAAGATAAAGGACATGTCACAGTAACTGTCTGTGTTAACTTATGACTTTGAGGCAAAGGAAAATGCTTGCTTTATTCTGTGTCTAGGATTCTCACTGCTTTCTAAAGCTCGAAGTATTTTAGAATCTGTGCATTCATTATAACTCTCAAGTTTCAGAAGATGGTGTGTTGGGAGGAAACATGGCTCTTTTAGCCTAGCCATTTTTGAAAGAGCAGAGGGTGGCCATCACAAGGTTTATCTCTTTTGGAGTTGCATATATGTGATATATTGATGTTGGTTTCTCTGGTTTTCATACCTATGGAAAAAATGCATTGAAAAAGGGCTTCTGGGGATTAAAAAAAGAAACTGACTGGATTACTTTTTTTTTTAAGATGAGTTCTGAATTTTATTGCATTTGGAATAGTGAGGCAGACTTTAAAGTTATTTTAAATCTAAATTAAATGCCTGAATTTGGAACTTCTCAACTTTGCATTTTTATATTAGTGTATGTATGGACTGAAATAAATGTCAGCATTAACAGATTTGCCAGCCGTGTTTGGGTAGAAATATGAGAGGGTTGTGGGACAGCTAGAGCTTTTATGATCCTTAGTTATGCACAGAATAAAAATTCTATTTGGTTTTGACAGTTTAATTTCAGATTAAAGCATCTTGGATGCCTGAGTGGCTCTCAAAGAGCACTTGATTTTTAGGTTTAGGCAACCAAGTTCTGCCCCTCTGTTTCAGCTTCAGGATGAGCTGAGGTGCTCCCTTGGCTTTATTAAGTGTGCTCACTGTGTGTTGACAGTGGGAGCACAGAAACTTAAATAAAGGTATTTTATACCTCTGGGCTTAGCCTTCCTCAGTGTGCATGTTCCCCTGCAGCGCAGGGAGGCAGAGAGAGCAATAAACAGCAGTTAATGCACACAGGAAAAGCCTTGCTGTGGTTATAGGCTGTGTTTGTGCTGTGGCTGCATTTCTGGGCTGGCAGTGCTGCTTTTATTACTGTGCAAAGCAGACGTTTTTATAACTGCAGGATGGCTGCACCTCCATCGCTGAATTCATCAAAGTATCAGTAAAGTTGAAAGCTGGCTGCAAGTAACTTAGTGGCTACTAAGTTTCAGACTCAGTTTGGAGGCAAAGCAATTGCTTTGAATTCAGTTTCCATACATCTCCTGCAGGCCTGTCTCCGTGGGGGGACTGGCTGCCGTTGAAATCTACAGCACTTATTTTTAGTTGTCAGTTGCAGAATGCCTGCCTGAATTCTGGTTTGGAATACTGAAGTTGTGATTGATTATCTACTTCTGCTTTGAATTCTTCGTATGTTCTCCAAAGATTGAGCTTGTCCGTTCAGATTAAAACAAGGGAGGAACTTGCTGTTCATTGATGTTTTCAGTCTTGCTGTCCCACAGCTTTTAGCCACCTGTTCTACTGACCTAAAGCATTGGTTCTTAAAATTAGTTGTAGGACTTGTGTAATTCTTCATGTCTGCAAACTGATACTGAACCAGACACAAACAACCAGGTTTGGTTTGTTGTAGCAACTGAATGAAGGCCACAGGACTGTGCAGGTTGCAAGGCTGATCTTGCTCTTACTGCCATTTTTTGGGGGAGGCTGTGTTGTATTTAGCTTACTGCCTGTCATTTGAGTTTCAGATTTCATTTTTATATAATGGCTTCTCAGTGTGCAGCACAGTTCCTTTTCCTTGAAGGCATGGCTTTACATCTATAAATACTGAATAGCCTTTCTTGAAAATAATCCAGTGTTCTAGTATTTCCACATCACTTTGTTCTTTATCTTCTGTGCTTCCTGTACCTCTAGGCTGTTATCAACAGATCTTATTCTTCTAGTACTAGTGTTATGAAATGCTCTGAGAGTTCAGAAATGGAGGCTGGTGGTGCAGAACCATATCTGTACAGCTCAGTAGGCAACACAAAACTAGTAGCACTTCAAAAACCCCAAATAAATGACTGTAGCATCAAACACAGGTTATTTGTGGTGATAATATGAACCAAATTGTGCTCCTAGGCAAACATTTCATCTCATGCTGTTTTCTGCAAAGTTACTTGATTTTTCTGTTTGTAGTTTAAGCAATACGCTATAAAAGCAACCTTTATTCCATTTTGAAAACCTTTTTGCAGTTTAAGCACTGAATACATTCTGCTTCTTAATTTAACTTTCTAATATTTTGTCTTTCTGGTTTAGGTTCTGTCATGGCCTTTTTACCTTCAAGATTGTTAAACAATCAAGGAAATGAACAGAATTAGCTACTACCTGTATTCATTAACAAAAAGCAGGAGAAACTGCCTTCAACTAGGAATGGCTTGTTCCATTAAGGCTGATGTAAGAGAAGAATAAACACAGAACTTGGTGACTTTCTGGTTACTGATTCTTATTTTTATTTGTAGGTATATGAAAGGCCGTTTAACATACGATCAGATTAATGCAGTTGTTGCGCAGATTAACAAGGCCGTGGTGGAGAAGTACAAGATCTTGTATCGACCTTTGAAGTCTATGAGTGCACCAGTCAGAAATCTCTACCACAGGTTCATCGAAGAAGAAGCTAAGGATACAAAAGGTATTTCTTTTTCCTTTGTTAGTACCAAACTTGTAACACTTGGATGTTGCAGGAGAAGTACAAAAATACTGGTCATTTTTTTCAGTATTTTTGACTGAAGAGTTTCCCACAGTTATTGGGTCACTTCTTGAATGTTTTTGTTGCAAACATGTCCCTTTGATGGTGTGTCATGGCTGAAACATTCAGTGCACAAACATTTCGTTTTCCAAGTTCAGGAAACTCTTAATTTGATAACCAAACCACAGAAATGCATTCTCAGGTTTTAAACTCAATAGGATATGAACTACTAAAAATTTGTTCTGAAGTTGGGAAATCTTGCTCATTAATTGTGCTGCAGTGGCTCTGTGTGAGAGACGTGTCTATTTGATAAGTTTTCTCCTCTTAAAAGCGTAGAGGGAGTGAGAACCAAAATACCTTTATTTCAATTGAAAAGCAAGTAGTACTTACAGGCCAGTTTTTCAAAAATATGTGGCATGGTAAATCTCTGATATTAAAATCTCCTTTTTGGCATGCCTTTCCTCTTGAGAACAATTATGTAATTATTCTTGGAGGGGTGTACTGCACATGGCAAGCTTGGTGATGTCATTAGAATGCCCTCATGTTTCCAAGTTCAGGCCCAGAGTGGAGCAAACTCTTCCGTCTCACAGAGAAAAAACTGCCTCTGACAATACCATGGCACCCACCTCTCTGTTTTTGCCCTGAACAGAATGCTAGAACTTCTGCCCTGAGCATTCACTGGGAACTCAGGAGTCCCCTGAAGACAAACTGCAACTCGTCCTTCCTTCCTTCCTTCCTTCCTTCCTTCCTTCCTTCCTTCCTTCCTTCCTTCCTTCCTTCCTTCCTTCCTCCCTTCCTCCCTTCCTCCCTTCCTCCCTCCCTCCCTCCCTCCCTCCCTCCCTCCCTCCCTCCTTCCCTCCCTCCTTCCCTCCCCCCTTCCCTTCCCAAACCTTCCCTTCCCTTCCCAAACCTTCCCTTCCCTTCCCTTCCTTCCTTCCTTCCTTTCTTGCTCTTCAGAACTCTGGATATTATAGTATGATGGTAACATCACTGACTTCTGGATTTTAAATGGAGCTTTTCTGTGGGGAGGGAATTCTCATCTGATGAGCATACTGGCACTTTGTTTTGAGATCTGTAAGATAAACACAGAATCACACAATAGTTTGGGTTGGAGAGGACCTCAAAGCCCATCCAGTGCCACCCCTGCCATGACCAAGGGCACCTCCCACTGTCCCAGGTCACTCCCAGCCCCAGCCTGGCCTTGGGCACTGCCAGGGATGCAGGGGCAGCCCCAGCTGCTCTGGGCACCCTGTGCCAGGGCCTGCCCACCCTCCCAGCCAGCAATTCCTTCCCAATCTCCCATCCATTGCTGCCCTCTGCCACTGGGAAGCCATTCCCTGGCTGCTGTCCCTGCAGGCCTTGTCCCCAGTGCCTCTGCAGCTCTCCTGGAGCCCCTTTAGGCCCTGCCAGGGGCTCTGAGCTCTCCCTGGAGCTTCTCTTGTGCAGCTTAGCAGCCCCAGCTGTCCCAGGCTGGCTCCAGAGCAGAGGGGCTCCAGCCCTGGCAGCATCTCCGTGGCCTCCTCTGCCCTGGCTGCAGCAGCTCCACGTCTTTCTCAAGCCGGGGTCTCAGTTGTCATACAAAAGGTGTTGTTGTAAAGGGATTTATTAAAAGCATTCTAAGCATGTGCAGCTGGATAAATTCATGTGACTGGCTTCTGGTTTGGGCTGTGATGGTTTGGTTTCTCTCTAAGCATGTTTTGCCTCTATTGAACAGCAGCTTATATTAATCTGGATTTTTTAAAATAATGGCTTCATCATGTTTAATTTACAACACATTTTTGGTTTCACTGTTCCTGTCCTTAGGACAGTAGTAAGGACTTTGAGCCTGCAGTTGGAGAGGAGAGACTGAACATTAGAAGGGCCCAGTCTTGGCTGCAGTGAAGAAGCCTTTCAAGCAACTTGAGAAAGCTACAGCTGGACAGAGAACTTTCTGTCAGAAAGCTGGGAGGCTTAAGTCTGAAAAACTGAAGTTCTTAAATTCCTCAAGTACCTGAGAGGTGGTCTTTATGTCTTGTTTATCTTGGGAAGTTCAGTTAGGAAACTAGGACATTCAGCATCTGATAGACCGTATGTATTTGTGTGGTTGATGGTTTTGTTTAGGTTTTCTTATGATTAATCATCTAGAAATTCAAGAAAAAAGGCCTGGCACGCTGTCAGATGGTTCTTATCTGGCCAGCACAAAATGATTAAATGTCTTTATCCATTGCATTTTTCAGGATGATGTTCCGCATTCATTGATTTGTTTGCTTAAATCTCTCCTGTGAGTGTCTCTCTGCTTAGGATTCCCATTGGTGCTCAGCGTAGGCTGATTGCCAGCTGACCTCTTCTCTGGTTTCAAGATGAGAGAAGATACTGTCCAGTTTATCAGGGTCACTTCCAGGCACTCAGGAGATTCAGTGAGTTTAACTGGTAGTTTAGCACATGGACCAAACCACCACCCTTCACCCAGCTCTGATTTCTTCACAAAAAAGAAAAGATCCTGCTATGGTAAATGTTGCCACTCTGGATTGTGGGCAAATACAAGAAGGAATCCCCTGGCTTCCCAACACTGTTTGGGTGTATTAGTGTTCCTGGAAGTTGTAAATGGTCTCTTAGTAGTTCTATTTTGAGCAGCAATGCAGTTCTTCTTTCTTCTCCTAGTAAACAAACTTCCTACTTCTCATCTGTATGTGGATTTGGTGGCATTACAGGCTGAGATTCCTGCAGAGCTCCTCTCTGGGGAAAGATCTCTAGATTTTGACACTTAGTGTCTCTGGCAGATTCTACTCCCTGTGAGACTCCTGTGTCACCAACTCTCATGAGTGGCCCAGGCTGTGGGAAAACACGATCTGTTATTTCTCTGCTCTGTCTTAAGCAAGATTTTGGGGGAAATTACGCTTAAAACTTAATTCTTGGACCTTAGTTCTTTGCTGGCAGCTTCAGCTTTCCAGTTTGGATGAGTTATTTCTCAGTGAAACTGGAAGAACTTGATAGGAGGAAGAGCTGCTCCATCTTTTCTAAGATGTCACTGCCTCTGTCTTAAGGATAAAACAAGGAGGGAGAATGCCATCTTCTTTTTCCAAACTGGAACACCCCTTGCCCTTGTGTCCTTCTCATTAGACTGGAAGCCTGCACATAATTTAGGAATCATTTAGTTTGGAAAATACCTCCAAGACCACTGCCAACACAGCCAACAATTCCACCTGCCAACAGAGCACCACATTCACCACTAAACCATGTCATCAAGGAGCATATTCACATGTTTTTTTGAACACTTCCAGGAATAGTGACTCCACCACTGCCCTGAGCAGCCTGAATTTTAATGACAATTTGCTTATGGAAGTAATTAATCGTGTGCAAGAAGGGATGGGCTCTCAGCTCTGATGCAGGACCTCCCTGTGCCATTTTCTTAGAGACACAGGGATAGCACTGTTGCAAGTGGTTAGTTTTTTCCTGTAATTTTCTTAAGTAATAACAAATTATTCTTTTCCAAATCTGAAGTAAGTCAAGGGAATGGTGGGCTGCAGAGCTCTGATGCATGCAGGGCTCTGTCCTTATGGCAGAGATCTAATTCAAGAACCTGAGTGTTTGCTGGGAAACAGAGCTCATGGAGCAGGGCCTGTGCATGAGGCAGTGTCTGAACTTCATGGGAAGGCTGGCAGTTCTTTCTGATGACAAATTCTAAAAGTAGAACTAATTTCCCAATATAGTGTGAGGGCATCCCACTGCTGATTGTAGAATTATGAATTGCAGATTGTGGAATTATGAAGAAGAGGCTGTGCAGTTACTTGTGAAATGCTGCATGTATCCTAAAACAGAGTCGCTTCTGTAAGGAAACTGTTGTTTGTTTTCCAGGAGCATTTTTCGTCGTGGAGGCTGACATCAAGGAGTTCACTCAGATGAAACTGGATAAGCGCTTCCACTGCATCATCAGCATCCTGAGGCACTGTCAGAGAGTGAGAGAGGTTCGCAGCTCGGGGCTGGTCCGCTACATCATCTGCTAACGAGCTCCATGCCTGCCTGCCCAGGAGAGGGACCTGCCACCCGGCAGGCTCTTGGCTCAAGGGCAGCACTGAGGGCCAGGCAGTGCTTTCCAGGCATCTACCTGCCCTAAATTAGGAGTGCCATTGAAATATTCGAGTTTTGTAGTGATAATTTGACAGGAACTACTGTTTTTTGGTAAATTACAAATGCAAACCAGAAAGGCAGCTGGACGTGGGTGATTCAGCACAGTAAAGAGAAGTTCTCTGCTTGGTAACAGTGCTTCTTTGCTCCTTTTGTGGTTTTGGGTGTTGGAGGTTAGGGTTTTTCCTTTTTTCTTTCAGAGAATTTGTCTCCCATTTGCTGCCTAAGAGAATGGGAATGACAGATACTTAAGAGACAAAAGATGGAGGGGAAGTGGAAGAGGGTGCAGTTTGCTACCATGCCTTACCAGGGGGGTTTCTCTTGGGAAATGCAGAGGTACTCTGAGCCTGGGCTGGGAGTCAAAGGCTGGGCTAGGCCCTCGGGTGTGCTCAGGATCAGCAGGGAGAAAGCTGGGAATTCAGAATTCACTGCTAGTGCAGAGTTCTGCCCTGCACTGCTTCTTACCATGGGCAAGCCTTCACTCCTAAGGCTGTTGAACTAGGACCTTTTTAACACCAGTCTCACTGGAAGGGACCCTCACCCCCTCTGGGGTGCCTCAGGGGAAACCCGGGACCCTCACCCCCTCCAGAAGGAGCATCTCCTGGCTGCTTGCCTGAGCCTGCCTGCCATTGCCCAGCCCTGCTGCTCTCTGCTGCTGCTTCAGGCTTTTTGCTACATTTTAACCTGACCTGACAGCCGGTGTGTGCTGCCCTGGGTGTGCCACCCTTCTCTGCTGTCCCACGCTCTGCTCCAAGGCTCTTGCTGCAGCCCACTCCACCATTGCTGCGTGGGGGCGAGGTGGCCGCCACAGCGCCCCTGCAGGCGTGGAGGAATCGCTGCACCTGGCCCTGCCCAGACAGGAGCCAGCAGCGCCCCTGCTGGCTGCGCCTGGAACTGCACCAGGGAAAGGGCCTGAGGCCGAGCAGGCTGGGACTGGCTTTCTGCTTTGGGTGTTGGTTGTTGGATTTGTTATAAATGTTTCATAAGGAACTCTTCTTCTTTCCCCCATGTCTTTGCCTGAGAAACCCATAATTTCACAGTTATAATAATTCAAAGGGAAGCGGGTCATTTCCCAGCTTCTTTTGATGCCAGAATGATTTTTTCCTTTTCTATCCCTTTTCCCCAGCTCTGTGCACCCACAGCATCAGCACAGGTGTAACCCTTCCCTGAGCCTGGTGCTCAGTGCTCTGTGAGTGCCCTGCAGGCCCTGATTGAACAGCCCAGAGCTGCAGAGCCAGGGACACCAAACATTCTGCTGGCTCAGTGTCCTGGTTTAGGGCAAATATTTAGGAGGAAACCTCTGGGGGGGGTCTCCTCTAGGAAGAGCCGATTCCAATCACCCCTCCCCCTACAGGTCCGGGAAGAATTTCCTTAGAGAAAAGTGGAAAAAACTATTTATTTAACAAATAGAATATTCACAAGTATAGGAAAAATTTGGATAATATGAAAACAATGAAACCTGTCCTTTCTCTGAAGAGATGGTAGATTCAGAGTCTGTCTGAGTCCGGTTCAGTTCTCTGGTGGGGGGGCCGATTGCCGGCCCGGCTGTAGAACTCGGGGGGCCCCCCGGGGGTTCCCTGGTGTCCTGGGCCCACGCGATGCCAGCCAGTCCCAGGAAGAGGAAAAAAGGAAAAAATACCCAGCAAAAGAAACAAAGTCTCACCCTGCAAAAAGCTGGGAAAAATCCAAGGAAACCCTCCGCTGTGAGCTCCTCCAGCACCCACACCAGAGAGAGTGAAAAAAAAAAGAAAAAAGAAAAGAGATAACGCTGTCCCCTGGAATGCAGCCTCTCCACTCTCTCTCGGCCTTGGTTCGTAGGAGTAAAGGTATCCTGCAGACAGACGGCGAGTGGTTTTTTTCCTCCACCTTTACTTTCTCTGTCTTTCTGGGACCAACTTAAAGCTGCAGAACTTAATGTCCAGCATAAACAAGAGGACGATTGGGGATACAAACAGGTCATATGGTCAACCCAGGACACCCAGGAAGCCAAGGGCCCCTGGCAGGAGGATTCTGGAAACTCAACCTGAGCCCAGCCCAGCCCCAGCATTGGGCTCCCTTGTTGGATCTGTGAGGTGTAAGGTCTATAACTTTGTGTGTGCACTGTATCACCTGGGTGAGGTGATGCATCCAACAGGATCCTAATTAAACACAGAGCTAACGACCCCCAACCCTCTAACCATGTCTAGCTTCATTTATCTAACATCAGGAAAAAGACATCACTTTGACAGACACCTCTCTTTTAAACCAATACAATGAGTTGGAGGCTAGGTTTAAGATTCTGTAGCTACTCACAGGAAGTATTTGATTCTTTTCTTTCAATGCCTCAAACCAATTTCCAGGTTACCTTTTCTTAATCTTTTTTATGCTAATTGTATGTCATCTATATCTCCTGAACAGGATGATCTGAGGTGGTGCAAAGGCTTCTAGACTGACTGGTAATTCTCTCAATCATGTGCTTTTCCAACTTCATTGTGCAGCCAGAGTTTTCCCTCAGATACTCAGACTGGCCTGAAACAGTAGAGGTTTGAAGTAAAAATATTCACGTTCATCTCAAAAATTCAGGTCAAACTTGTCCTGTTTTTATTTAAAAAGTCATTATTACAGCTTTTGTTACAGAAGGTTGCTTTCAAATTACTTATTAGCATAGTAAGGGTCAGACTAGATCTTTTGTGATAAATATAAACCTACAAGTAATAAAAACTGTTTTTAAAAGAAAAGCTGTGGTCTTTATTTTTCATGAGCCTATATCTGCTGTTATCATAATATCTCATCTAAAATGCCTCCTCTTGTACCCTGTCAGCATTAAAATGAAATTTAATGTGCAAAATACCCCAAATGATCTTTGAATGTTGTCAATAAAACAGTTCAGCTGATTCCCTGGATTCCTTTCTGTGTGTAGGGGTTGCATTTTGGGATTTTGCTCTAGAATGCTGAGATTCAAGCTGAGGTCTCTACTCTGTATTGTATTGGAATATATTTGAGGACCCTAGAGATTGCCTTTTGCTTCTGATGGTTATTAAAAACCAAAACCTAGTAGTAAAGATAATGTACAACGTAACCCTGGTTTTGCCTACTCACTGTAAAGTCCTGTCAGGGTTTTTTCCCTTCAAATGTCACTGAACAGGATTTTTTAATTTTTTAGTTATTTAGTACTTGTTTTGGTCTAGCTAAGCTTGGTTGCTGCATGAATTTATTTTTTCCCCCTCCTTGTCGTGTTTTGTTGCAGGGATTGCAGTTTTTCCTTAATTAGATGTTGGTTAACAGCTTTCGGTCTGTTACTATGGAGTTTTTAATTTTCTAAACTATTTTCCCTCAGGCAGATTCTCACAAATGTGCTCATTAGTTTAATTCCCTGTCCTAACATTATGTTTTCCTTCTTCCAAGGAACTCTGCCCATTGATTGTGGTCACCTACTGTGCCCTTCCACATTTTCTCCCTCCAAAAGCTCACACGGACCTGGGAGCTGGAAAAAAAGCAATTCCCTGATGTCCCAGGGGCTCGGTGAGCATCTGTCTCCTGCCTTGGATGAGCTTTTTTTGGTGTTTCCAAAGCATTTTGGGGACAAAGCCTTCACTTCCAGGAACTACCTCAGGAAATGGTTATTTTCTGCAGGCTGTGCACCGATTTCTGCCTGGCCAGTGCTCCCCGAATCTCTCACCAGCAGAGAAGTGGCCTCAGTAGCGCTGGGTACCAGCCCTGCCAGATGGTTTAATTTAAAACCCTCCCAAAAGCACAGCCCCTGTGCAGCCTTGCGGCGCTCACTCACACCTTGCCAGCCCCCGGGAGCAGCTTCTGAAAACAAGGGAATGGAACTGAGGCAACACCAATTTAATTGCCTGATACACGAGGAGGGAGCTGTAATCTTCCCACTGCCTTAATCCTTTCTCCTCCGCTTGTGAATTCACCCCCGCGGCTCTGGCCCCGGTGGAGAGCAGGACGGGTGGGTGATGAATATGTATTTGGTGAGCAAAGTCGCCTCCTGGGCTGCTCTAGATAAACAGGGACCCGCAGTGCTGGGGACAGTCTGATGCGGTAAATGAAAGAAATGTCTGTTGAATTCTGCCTAGATGGTCAGCAATCAGACCGAGTCCTGTGCAGGGGAGAGGTGCTGAGAGGCACCGAGAAAGCAGCACCGCCCAGCAGGAACGGGGCTGCTGAGCCGCGGGACTGCGCTGCTCGCGGCAAGAAAGGCACCACTCAGTCCCAGGGGAGCTGGCTTTTGTGCCTGTCAGAGGCCCATGCATGCCTCCAAAAAGCTGGGACACCACCAGGTTGGTTTTTGAAACGCTCTTTGTTCCGGCTACTTCGCTGTTTTCTCAAAAAATAAAAACAAAAACAAAACAAAAACAAGAAAAATCCCACTTTGATCTCCTTAA
This sequence comes from Petroica traversi, assembly GCA_025920805.1. NCBI lineage: Eukaryota > Metazoa > Chordata > Aves > Passeriformes > Petroicidae > Petroica > Petroica traversi. The sequence continues at coordinate 215,083 of JAHLSL010013023.1, forward strand.
CTCCCCTTCTGAAGAGGCACTAATGGAAATAATTATCTGTAGAAATCAAGGCTTGGAGTAGCTCGTACCCCTGAGTATTTAGTGCTGCGTGTTGTTTCGGGAGGCAGTGATTTCCATCTGTGAGAGCACATGTTCCCCTTCATAGTGCCCGTGAGGAGGAAGAGAAAAGGAGCATTTCATGTCATTGATGGATCTTTGCTTGCAGGGAGCTGATACTGAGCAGTGCTAGCAAGAACTGTGAGAGGGAACTGGGCAAAAAAGGTGGTAGGTACTGGGGACTGTGACAGAGGAGAATCTGAGCTGGAAAAGGTGTCTCCCCCAACAAAGCTTTAGCAAATTTGTCTTCTTCTCTTTTTTTTTCTTTTTTTTTCTTTTCTTTTTTTTTTTTTTTTGTAAATAAAAGATAGTAAGTTTAAAACTGTGCAGTCTTTTGTCTCAGATGGTGCATGCCCTCGTGGGACTGAATAATCCAAACCACAGTGATTGCAGGCAAAGGTCTGCTTGCCTTCCCCTGCTTGTGAAATTTGGGATCTGTGTGTCACAAACAGGATAATACACAGTTAAGCAGTTGCGATGCTTAATATCTCATAATTAGGCGAATCATTTTCCACAGTAAGGTACAAAAACAATGGTGCTTGCTTATTAAGGGGGTGGGGGGTTTGTTGGTTTTTTTAACCTAACTTTTCTGTCACACAGAATTTCCTGGGAATTGGCATGCAAATAAAATGCAGGAAAACTTGTTTGAACTAAACAATTTCAAACACATCTGGGTTTATGTATAGGCAGAGGCACTTAAACATTTTATGCACCGTCATAAATATGGCAAAAGTTTATTTCTGCATGTTTTGCTTTCAATTTGAATAAAATTCAGTATATTGTGAAGTTGGGATGGAAATCAATTAAGTGGATTTGTACTTCGATGTATCAGGTTGTAGTCTCAGTTTTCATAGATGGAGAATGACACAAGGAAAAGTGGTTTTCCCAATGCCTCAATTTTTCATGCATTCACTGAATGCAAATAATCAGTGGAATATCATAGTGCTGAATAGCAGCACAATTTTTTGTCTATTTCAGTTCAGTGGCATGTCTTATTTAATTGATATGAGATTGGTAAGTGATGATGAGTCCAGGGCTTTTTGTCACTTCCTGAAGGGAGCTGCTTGCACTCTCCCGGTGTTGTTTAAAGGCTGTTTCATGCCTAGTAGTTTTGCAGATTGATCCTGCTGCAAGATTTGCCCTTTGGGGCCCCCCCCCCCCCCCCGGGGGTTGTTTTCCCCAGTTTTCAGGGGGAATTTGTTCCTATGAGAAGCTCAGCTCCTGTTCCCACCTCCTTTTTTTGTGCTGGCCAGCCTCGACTCGCTGGTCCCTGCTGATGCAGCTCCTCTTGCCCTGTGCTGAGCAACAGCCTTTCAGTTATGAGCCAACGTCTTGTGTTTGATATTTATGCAGCTGCTGAGAAACCTAAATAATTAAATTTCCCTGTGGCCCGAGCAGGAGCTGGAGGAGCTGCCTCGTGGATGTGAGCTGTGTAGGATTTGCTGGCAGAGTGGCTGCTACCTGTGCGCTCATTCCTTAATAGAAACTGCCCCACTAATCATAAATAATTCAGCTGTGGCTCAGCACGTCGGGTTAACCTTTGGGAACACGCCGAGGCTGCTGCTGCTACGTGCAACCTTTGTTCTCAAAGCAGCAAAATTGTTCTTTCTGAGCAGGGAGGGACCTGCTCTGTCCATCTGGAGGGTTCACTTTGCGGTGACGGCCACGAGTAAGCCTGACTTATTTGTTGTGCAAGTCTGAGATTCATGCAAAACATTCAGATGTTTGATTTAATAATCCTTATTATCCTAGGTGCTCTAGTAGTCGGGTTTTCTGTGCTGCTTTCAGCCGTGTCACAGGTATGCAGGGATGTCAGGAAGGCTGGGAGTTGCTACAGTACCCACTATGGGAGTACAGGACTGCTAAATCCCTGCCTAGTTACTCATGGATTGTACCTGGGCATTGTCCTTTTCTCAGTTACAAGCAGAATTATCCAGATGTTCAAGGTGCTGTGTTGGTGAAATTTGTTTAAATCCAATATCCCGACATCCCTGCTTCCCTGCCTCACACATTTAACACTGCCTCCCCTTTTCCTCCTGCCACCGCCGGGGGTGATGGCAGGCAGAGATACCCATGGGAAAGTGAACCTTTGCAGGCTGGCAGTGAGTCACTGCAGGCTGGGAATGAGCTGGCCAGCCGTGGTAGGTCAGAGGGACCTCAGGTAGGTCAGAGCAGACCACAGATTAAAGCAGAATCCATTCCTGTGGCTATTGCAAAGTGGGCCAGTAAATACAGATTAGATCTACATTGGGTCTACCAAACTGTTAGAAATGGAAAGCAGTCAGTCAGCCTCCTAATTACAGGGGAGGACTAGGCTTGGACTCTCTCTTTGAGGTGCTGGTTGCCTGGGAGGAGAAATTAAAGAGAAGCTTTAGGATGGAAGTAAGGATGGCTAGAAAGGGATGGAAGGGAAAAGTCAGGATGAGTTCAGGTTTACCCTCGTGGACCTTGAGGCTAATGAAACATGGAAAATGTGAATGCAGAGGAACGATGCACGAGCCCTGGAGCTGGCCATGCTCTAGGTTGCACCAAGCCTGCAAAGAATTCATCACCCATCCTCTCAGACAAGCAATTTCAGAGTCTGCTGGCTCAGGCTAATTGTTCCTTGAATGGGCATGTTCCCCCCTCGCCGTGGCAGCGGCATTCCGGACGTCCTGCCCTTCCCTCTTCGAGATCTGGGGAATAATTGCAAAGGGAGAAGAAGGGCCCATTAACCTTTATCGTCTGTCTTTTCTTGCTGCAATCCAGTTGGTGTTTGTCTTGATGGCGGTAATTACGCAGAAGTATGTAATTGCAAGACAAATGTTTAATTAAGAGCAGGTTTGTTGCTAGTCTCTTGTCTGCTTCCATCTGGGATGAGCGTGGTCGTCTTGGCAGCCTGGATCGAAGGTCTGAGGAGACGGTTCTGCACCCTTGCTAAAGAGGAAGGAAAGAAATTCAATTAAAGGATTAATGGGACCCTTCAGTTCCCTTCTGCCATAAGATTTCCTAATTTCTTTATAATGCTTTTCTCAAGACCCACATGTTTTGATGACGCCCATGGTGGATAAACCAGGGTTATTTTATTAAAATAATTTGGGATGGTGTGTCCTGCCCAGTCAGAGCTTCAGGAAAGGAGAAAAAGTGCTTTTCCAGATGCTGCAGTTATCTGCCTTCAGATGAGTTTAAATCAAAATTATATTTTCTAGCTCTTTAGCAGTGCCCAGTAATGTATTCCTGTAATATCCTAGGAGTCAGAAGGCTTTTAAACCCCAAAAAAACCTTGGGTTGAGAAGGTTTCTTGTTTAAGCATGTCTGAATAAATGGGTTGTAAATCCTCAGCCCGTGCTGCCTCTTGGGAAAACTCACGTGAAGGTGGCCCTATAACCTGACTGCACAAGGAAATGGCATTAAAAATATTCTCCTTCTCATCACTCCTTGGTGCACAGGGTGTCTGGGGCAGAGCTGCCTCCCAGCCTTACAGCAACAGCAGCAAGCATCAGCTGCTGAAATAATTTAAATACGTTTTCCCTCCGGGAAATCACACTGATCTTAATAGAGTTTTTGTAATTAAATAATACGCTGACTGTCGCAAGCTGGAAACACTTCGGGGTTTGTGTTTATTCTTTGCAGCGGCGTTTCCCTCTGGCTGCTGGAGGAGAGAAAGGCTCGGGGATCGCTTCCCGCTGGGGAACAGCCCCGGGAGCTGCGGGAGATGGCAATACAGCTCTGAGCAGCTGCGCTGACTTTCCGGAGGGTCTCGCCGCAGCACACATCCCCAGCCTACGCCGGGGCTCTCCTGGCGAGCCAGCCCCACCGAGCCCCTCTCTTCTCCCCTCCGGGCACCGGGAAATTCGGGAGCGGCCGGGATTTTCAGCGTTACTTTCCCCCGCGGATGATGGAGCGGGTAATGAGGGCAGCGGCGGTTCCAGCGATTGTTCAGAACCCATGGGGCACAAGCGCAGCCCGTGTTCCCCGGGCGCTGGTGAGCCCGGCTGCGAGCCCCGGCCGCGGACGGCGAGGGATGCGGGCGGTGCTGCGGGGCACAGGCTGGGAGGTGCCATGGCAACACCGCGGGCAGGCGCTGCTTGGGTCTGATGCTCACGCACACGCCAATTAAAATTTAAACAGCCTCTGATGCGAGCAGCGAGCCCGTGGGGCGGGACCCCGGTTATGAATAAAATGCAGCAGCGTAAAGGGATGTCTGTGCTGGTGGACACCCGGCTCCCCCGGCCTGCCTGGCCCCGCCGCTGCTTGTCCTTCCCTCCGGGAGGTGTTTGGGGTTCGAGGGGCTTCGGCAGCTCCATCACTGCTGGGGGGCTGTGGGGATGAGCCGAGCTCTCTGCCTGTGCCAGACGCCCAGCGGTTCCCACCCCGCAAAACTGCCACGAATCGCTTGAAGTCGCTGATATTTTGTGCTGCAGTGGGAACCAGGAGCTCTCCTGTGATTATCCATGAATGTCCCGGTGGTATCAGAGTATTATCCCATTGAACAGAAGGGAGAGGAGCCTTGAAGGCATTTGAGTATTTCCCCAGGCCACACCAGGAGAGGTGGCTGAGGCAGCACACAAAGTGCTCCATCCCTGGCTGCCACCTCCCCATGCTCCCCCGAGCTCCAGCCTTGCCAATCCCTGCCTGAGGAGTGATGCTTTTTGCTCACAGACTCCACAAGCTTCACGGTAAAACCACTTGGCTGCACCTTTGCCCCTTCAGCTCAGGAAGTCCTGATGTTTCTGCATTAACAGGAAGAAACCTCTCTCAATACCCAGCTTAAATCCAGCCAGCTGAGAAAAAACTCTTGTTCTGTGCCTGGCCTTGGGGGCTGCTTAGTGCAAGCTCTGGGCCTGCATTTCTCTCTCTTCTCCAAGCCAGACCTGCTCTCCTTCCTTGTCCTGGTGTCTCCTCAGCCAGGGATGCCTCTGCCTTCCCACTTTGCTCCATGGAATTTGGTGCCACCATTTGTAGGGCCAACCATTACAAACCCCACTTATGGTCAGGACACCAGGCTGAAAGGGGTGGATTTTCCATCAGCAACATTTGCCAGTGGTTTGCATCTTTTAATTTAGATCCTTATCTGAGCACACAGGCTGTGCATTTTCTGTGATTTGGGGGTTTTCTCCTTGTTTGTTTTCTCTGGTTCTTTTTGACTGGGACTTTGAGGTGTCTGTGCCCACGAGTGGGGAAGAAATGGGAAGCAGGTGGGAAAAATGGGAATTTTCACCATCTCTGTGGCTCCTTGCCTACAAATCCCATGCAGATGCTGCTGCAGGAGCTCATCCCCATGGGTAGCCTTGTGCCTCTGTATTTCTCCCACCTGAGCTTCAGGTTTGCTCCCTTGGATGTTGTCAGCCCCATAATCAGATTTTTCACAAGCCTTGGGAAGACCTCCTGGAAACAGAGCACAGGAGAGACACTCTGCAAAAAAAAAAGCATCAGAAAACAGCAAAACAGCCTTTCCTTCTGAAGCTGGAGGCACGCAGTGCAAGGTGGGGGCGGGAGACAAACCTGCAGAGCTTTGTGGAGCCAACTTCTGGAGCAGATCAAGCTTAAAATGTGGGTTTTGCAATTCTTTGCTCAGCTCCCACGAGCGGTTTTGATGTTGGTTTTGGTGTTTCCATTCATCTGCCTCAGCAGGGGTATTTTCACCCAGTCAGAGCTGAGGTCCTGCCTTTTAGCAGCACAGGAAGAAACCAGTCTGCCTTGCCTGAAGAACAGGGAGCCATGCAGGGAATTCTTGCCTTGGTGGCTGGAGAAGACAATTCCTGTTTTTTCCACCTCTAGGAAATGCCACTGCAAGGCACAAAGGATGCAGAGGGAGGTGGCAGAGGGATGATGAGATGGCCTGAGCAGCATTTCTTATCCTTCCCTCTCCCGTGGTTTGATTCCCTCCCATCTAACCCTGGTGGGGGTGATGCAAGAGATACCAAACGTTTCCTCACCCCAGAACCAGCTCTGGCTCCTCTCTGGGGCCTGCGAGGGGACCTGGGCAGTGGTGGCTGCAGGGAGGGTTCTTGCAAAGATGGTGAATCCTAATTTATAGAGGCAGGCAAGTGAACTCCCAGCAACTACAAAAGGGGGCTTAGAAATCTCCAGCTGAACCTCTTCATTTTAAAAAATGCACCAATCTGCACCCAGGTCCAGCCACTGAAGGGTCCTTCTTGCCTGGCGTCACCACCAAATCCTCTGTGCTCTGACCCTCAGGTGTGGCCTGGCCTTCCAGGCCCTCGGTCCCTCTGGTTTTCTGGCTTCCTAAATGTGCCCACAGAAACTATCAGAAATCTGATCTGTGTTTCTAGGAGCCTTCTTTATTCCCTTAAAGCCTTAATTAATTTTCTCTGTCTGCTCTTGCTGGGCCTAATATCACTTGAAGGGCTCACTTATGTGAATTAGCTTGATTAATGGCAGCACCCAGACACAGAGCTCCTCAGCCTGCTTTCCATGGGAGCACTTCCAATCTCTCCTTCTCCTGTGCTGAGCCCAAGGTTCAGCCTCAGCTGCTGGAGCAGAAACCCACAAACACACAGAGAACATACAAATACAGTTCCTCAGATGAGATAGGATTTCCTTGGCTGGAAACATCAAATAAAGGATTAATCTGTTGCACATAAAAAAAACCTCGCGGTGCCTTCCTGCTCCTCAGGCCTTGTCATTGGTACTTTGGCCTTTAGTGACAGCAGCACTGAGGTGCTTGGGGTCTTCTTCAGGCTGTCCAGCCTCCATCCTGACCAGGCTCCCTGTCCACTTGGCTCTGGCAGGAGCTCTGGCCGCTGGAGCCTCCTCCAGCCCAAAGGCCCCAGCTGGCACCAGGGCCCAGCTGGTAATTCTAGCTTGTTCTTCAGCTGGAAATGTCTGTGAAGCTTGGGAGGAGCAGGGAGGTGGAAGCAGCCCTGGAGAAGCCTGCAGGGCTCCGTTGTCCCTGTGAGCCAGGACTGGTGCTTTCCTCAGCTCCCACAAAGGCAGCCCTGGCTGACCCAGACCCTTTCCCGTGAGGAACCACGTCCTTGTGAAACTGGGCAGTCCTGACCTGCTCCTGAGGCCACAGCCTGAGTGTCCCAGCCCCCGCACCAGCTGTGCCCCAGGACAGGACACTTTGCCTTCAGACTCCCAGGGAAGGAGAGGCTGGGAAGAACAGGCCAGGTGTCCCTCAGAGCAGGAGCACCAAGGCTTTCTGGCTTGTTCCCAGCACGAAAGCAGAGGCTGGAGCCACCAGGAGAAGACACCAGGGAGCAGTTCCCTCCTCCTCCCTGTTGGACAACTCCTCCAGCAAAATCCAGCTCCAGGCACCTGTCAGCAGGAGGGGATTGGGACAGCTGGGGACCCCAGCCCGGGGTACCACCCTGATTTTGGGGCTCAAGCCCCACAGTGTTGACCAGGGATTGCCAGCCTTGCCCAGGCCCGTGGGAAGGGCAGGTTCTCAGCTCTGTCATCATTAGCACCTCACCAGCAGCCAAATTTTCCTGTGCCAGCAATCCACAGCATCACTGCCTGCATCCCATCCTTGGCCTGCTGGACCTCCTGAAACACCTAAGGTTCATAAATGTTTGTGCCTGAAAGGAGATACAAAAATCAGAAAGTCCACAAAAACTCCTGAAGTTTTGTTGGTAAATTACACACTTGGAGTGTGCATTGTTGTGTTAGTGCCTGATTTCCCATGGTGAGCACACAGCAGTGGGGTTTGGATAAAGGGGCAGGGTTGGATGTACGGTATTTCCCTGTCCCCAGCTTGGGGTGGAAAAGAGCAGCTCTGCATTGCTGCCAGCCTTGCCTTTGTGAACTCTCAGCTAAGAATCCCTGGAAGAGGCACAACAGAATTAATTAAAAGCTCACTTCCATAACTACCCTGGGCATCATCTCACATGTCCTCCCCATGAGAAATTCAAATGGTGCCCACAGAGTTGTGCTGGGAAGCTGCTCTGCGGGGAGGCTGTGGTCAGTGCCAGCTCCTTGCCCCCTTTGCATTCCCAGCTTTGCAGTGTTTGGGGCTGAGTTGTGAATTCCCCTCTGGAATGCAGATGGATACTGCTCAGCCCCAGGATGTCCTGGGATCAGAGAGGTTGCACAGCTTCCAGTGCTGCCAAAACAAGTTCTTCAGCTTTAAAACCAGTGAACAGCAATGCAGGAAGATGGCCAGGCTTGGGGGAGATTAAAAAAAAAAAACCAACTTGCTCTGCAGTGCACTGGTGGTTTGTGAGGCTGGAATGCTCCCAGGCCATGGGATCTGGGGGGCAGAGCGCTGGGGGATGCCTCACCTGGGATGTTCTGGGAGGAGAAAACTTCTGCTGGCACACACAGCCAGCCTGGCCATGACAGCCTGCTGAGGGCACTGAGAACAGAACTTGCACAGGTTCAGGGAGCTCCTTTGTCACTGCCATCCATCCATCCACCCATCCATCCCTCATCTATCCCACCATCCATCTATCCATCCCTCCATCCCTCCATCCCTCCAGCCAACCCTCCATCCATCCATCCATCCATCCATCCATCCATCCATCCATCCA
>JAHLSL010013023.1:234088-251161 GCA_025920805.1 Petroica traversi
TGCTTCTCCGCGCTTCCACACGGGCTCGGTGCGTCTTTGTGTGCCCGGTGGGTTTGTTCGGGCTCTGTGCGCCCTGTCCGTCTGTCCGGGCGGTGTGTGTCTGTATGTGCCTTGCCCGTCTGTCCGTGAGTGCCCTGTCCGTCTGTCCGTGAGTGCCCTGCCTGTCTGTACGTGCTCTGTGTGTCTGTATATGCCCTGTCTGTCTGTCCGGGCGGTGAGTGTCCGTATATGCCCTGTCCGTCTGTCCGGGCGGTGAGTGTCTGTCCGTGCCCCATTTGTCCACACGTGCCCCCTGTCCACACGTGCCCGGCCAGTCCGTACGTGCTCTGTGCCTGCGGTCCCTCTGGGTCTGTACCTGCCCGGGGAGGTGTCCCTGAGTGTCCCCGTGAGCCGTATCCAGCCAGGTGCAGGGCTGTACCTGCCCCGAGTGGCTGTGCATCCCCCGGGGGTCTGCACGGGCTCCGTGGGTCTCCGTGTGCCCCATGGGTGTGTAGGTCCTGCGTGTGCCCTCGCAAGCTCTGTGTCCCCTAAAAGCAGACTGGATGTGGCACTTGGTACCGTGGTTTAGTGGAGTTGTTAGGGCATGGGTTGGACTCGATGTTCTTGAAGGTTTCTTCCAGCCTGGTGATTCTGGGATTCTGGGATTTTGTAATTCTGTGACTCGTAGGTTCGCACAGGCAAACCCGGTGTCAGCGTGCCTGAAGGATCCCCGGACCCCTTCCCTGTGCCCAGAGACAGGAATTTGCTTCTCTCCCTGTCCTTGCTCCAAGGCGGGCTGTGTTTGCTCTCAGTCGGGTTTGTCTCCTCTCACCTGAGCCAGACCCTCGGGGGAGGTGGCCGGTGGTGACAGTCCAGGCTTTACAGGCCGTGCCTGGCATGTGGGGAAGGGGAGTTTGGCTGCGGAGATCCATCCCGGGCTGCTGTGCTGTGAGGAGAACCTGCCCCTGGGCTGGCAGTGGCTCCCGTGGGCTGCCCCAGGAATGCTCCACCCCGAGGTGTGGGGCTGGAGTCCCCAGCTCCGGTGTGCGGGCAGAACCCAGCCTTTTCTGGGTGTCTGAGTGCCGGGTGCCTCTGCCTGTCCGGCTGTGGCCGAGGACGTGGTGGCCGAGGACGTGGTGGCCGGGACGTGGTGGCCGGGACGTGGTGGCCGCAGCAGGGCCGTGCTGTGCCCAGGGTTTCTCCTGCCCGCTGGCTGCAGTGCACACACAGAGCGTGGCGGCCCCGAGGGGGTCTCGGTCCCTGCCCTCAGCTCTCTGCTGCTTGCTCCTCACAGTTAATTAGACACGACTAATCCTGTCTGGCGCTGGGACCTTCCCAGCCTGGAGCGCTCTTCCCTCTCCTGGTCTGCGGCAGGGTCCCAGCCCCTGCAGAACAACGCCTGGGCACTGTGACACCTTTCTCAGCCCCTCGGACACTGTCGGGGTGGCAGGGCACTGTCCTCGGTGTGGCTGGACAGGTGTCCCTCAGGTGGAAGGTGACAAGCCCCGTGGAGGTGTGTGGGTGAAGGATTGCAGGGAGAGAGAGGTCAGGACTGAAATGAGGATGTTGCAGGAATAGGGCTGGAGTTGAAATTAACATTTTGTGGATGGATCTCACACCCAGCAGGTGAGCATCAGCATTCCCCAGCCCTGGGAAAGAGGAGAGGACAAAGCAGCATGAAAATCCCCATTCCACTGCTGCCCTTGTGCTTGGGAGAGCCTTCTGTGTGAGCCTGGCCTGGAGCCGAAGCAGAGAGGAGTCAGGAGTATGAGTTAGAGGTGGGTTTGTCAGTGCAGGGTTAATGCTTGGTGGTCTTGGAGGGCTTTTCCAACCTAAACGAGTCCCTGGCTGTGATTCATGACAGTCCTTCCCCTCCTGCAGCTGAGCCCAGCCTGCCAGTGAGGACTGATAAAACCTGAAATCCAAATCAAATAACCCAAAGGGTGACACTGATCTGGGAACATCTCCGGGCTGAGTCCTCGCTGCAGAGGGTCGTGTTTGCCACGTCTTCAGCCTGGAACAGAGTGAAGAGCTGCCCCCAGGAGCTGCTTGGGCTCTCACCCCACTCCTGCCCCCTGGCACTCCACACCTGGCACTCTGGGCTGAAATTACCTCTCAGTTTGGCAGGTGGTGTGAGCCACACTCGCTGGCAGCGGGAGCTGTTTGTTTGCCCTTGCCTGGGCATCTCAAAGCGTCAGTTCTGAGCTGCACCCCACCAAACGGGGGACAGGCACCTCCCAGTGAGGTTTATTTCCCTCTTTGGAAAGCCTCGTCTGCAGGCCAGGCAAATGCCTTCCAGGGTGCTGGTTCTGATTCGGGTGTCTGAGCTTCAGAGGTCTAAATTTAAGCGAGAAGGATCTCACCCGACGCTCGCAAACCTTGGTTTTTAGACTTTCCGCCTTGATCTTCCCTTTTTTTAGCATGACCCTGCTGTTCTCCTACCACTCAGGACTCTTCCCAAGCATAAGAAATGCTGCTGAAACTTTCCGCCCCCCTCAGGTGGGAGGTGTTGCAGAAATGCAACTGCAGGGAAGCATTTGCAGCTCATCCTCCTTGCAGACACAGAAGCCCGGGTTAAAAAAGCAGCCTGTTAATTCTGTGTTAATGGCTCAGAGCAACGGCGAGTCCCCCGCCCCCTTCCTCCCTACCTTGTGCCAACATTTAATTGCTCTCACTCTGGAGAGATGCTATCTCATTTCAAGGTTGAACTTATCTAGTTTTGACTCACGGGGGGATGTTGTCGTGTCCTTGTCACAGAGGTGACTCGTCACTCCCTTCTCCTCGGCAGCGGCCGGGTCACTCTGCACCTGCTCCTGGAGCCCGGAGGTTTTGTCCCCCCGCACAAAAACCTGCGGATTTTGTGGCGCCCTCGGCGTGGCCGCGCTGCCCAGGTGCCACCTGGGTGCAGCAATTGCTGTCACTCATTTTTGGACTCCTCATGGACGCGTTTCCCATGCCCCCTCAGGGACCATCCCCTCTGGCTTTGCCGTACACGAGAGATGCTCCCTGCAGATCCCAAACCCTTTCCAGGCCCTGCAACACAAGACGTGCTCTGGAGGGCTGTGGGCTCACGGAGGGATTTGGGCCATCGCCCAACCATCGCAGGTTTTCCTGCTGCAGATTTACATTTGTATAATCCCCCGCAAGGAGTCAGGGACAGAGCAGGGACAGAAATCCCCGGGGAAGGTGCGGGGGTGCTGATCCCCCTCGGCAGCCCACGCCTGCTGTGCGTGGGGTTGGTTACACCTGCTGTGGGATTCATCCCCGGGATATTCTGTGCTCTGGAGAAATGTGGGCAAACACTGTGTCGAGGCAGCAGTAATGCCTTCAGATAGATAATAAGTCTTCCAAATAGACCTAATTCCAGGAAACTCGGCTGGCTGATTGGAATTGTATTTTTAGTCTCCAGTTCGTGTATTTACCTGAAATTTCTGTCCTGCTGCTCGAGCTGGAGCTGACTCTGGGCTGCCTGCTGCCCCTGCCTTTTACCCAAATACTCTGACTTCACAGTTTCCGAGCTCCACCAGTTGGTCTGAAAATGCTTTGTTTTGGCAGATGCCTGGCAATACTGACATTTCTGTCCTTATGGGGCTTTAGGGAGTTTCAGGGCAGGTTGCACAGGAGGGTGGTGGGGAAAGCCCTGCGTGGGCACAGGGCGTGCATGTGGTTTCTCTGTGGGCCTCTCTCCTCTCTGGGGGCTGTTCCATCCCACCTCAGCACAGCACTTGCTTCCAGCTTTACTGATGGTACCTCATAGTGAATCTGGCAGATATCTAATTCTCTATTCCCAGCATGCTTTAAAAGTGCCTTATTTTTCAATTAATTCTCTTGGCTGTACAGATTTAATGGATTCCTTTAGAGGTCCCCATCAGTCACCGGCACTGGACATTCCTTTTTCAGTGCCGTTTCTCTCTCTTTCCCTCTGCCTAGAAGGATCACATTTCCATGCATTTTCCGCGTCTCCTTTTTGCCAGATTGGCCTTTTCATTATTTAAATCCTGCTGCTTTTCCAGGTTTGTGACTTTTGGGGTCTCCAGCAGAAGCTTTGAGCAGGTTCCTTGCTTTCACTGAAGCCAGCGACTGCTCTGGGCTTTTAAAGAATTGCCCTTTTAAAGTCATGGGCTGCTGCCGTTATTTTGGGCTCGCCGCTCCTGTGAGGAGCAGGGAAACAGAAAGGAGCTATAACAGAAGAAGATTTGCATTAGACACGACAGTTCATTTTGGCCTCACCCTTGTCACGCAGACCTGCTGCCGCTGCACGGGCAATTAGCGCTGGAACGTGACCTGCTCCTGTGCCAGCAGCGACAAATCCCAAAGGTTTGAGTGCTCCTGGCTCCGGTGTCAGCTGTCCATGTTTGCAGTGTGGGATCTCAGGCTGCCCCCCTGGTGCCTGGGTGTGATGGATGGGGCAGGATGTGCCCGCAGAGCGGGGAAATCGCTGCTTGTGGCGTTTGAGTGTCCCCGAGACACCGCTGAGGGAGGAAATCACTCACTCCACGTGGCTGCATTGTTTTGGCACGCTCAGCCATTGCTCTGTGCCTCGATGTCCTGCACAGCACGGCTCGGACCGGCGAGGGGCTGCCCGGGCAGGAGCAGTGTCAGCTGGAGCAGCCGGGCTTGGCTCAGCACCACCGAGCCCTCCCTGCCCAGGGCCAGGCCGAGATTAAACACTGATCTGCTTCCAGGGCTTTCCAGGCAGCGCTGTGCTGCCTGCGAGGATTTGCAGGAGCCGATTCCAGCCCGGCTGGAAGGTGCCGGGTGACCTTGCCATCACTCCCTGTCCCCGGGGCTGGACCAGGAGCAGGACAAGCTCCCAAATCCTCCTGCTGAAGCTTCCCCGGGCTGTGTGGAGGAATTAGCGCTGCTCGTTCCTGCAGCACTTTCCAGCCGAGCCGAGCGTGTCTTTAAAAAGCAGCCGGCGTGGTTGCGCTTGGAACAGGCAGCTGGGTTTCTATATTATCCCAGCACTCTCCCCGTGGGAAGCCGGGCAGCCCACGCCGCTGCGGAGCCGCCGGCTCTCCCTTCCCACCGGGCGTTCCCGGAGGCAGGGAAGGAGCAGGGAGTGCCCACCGCGGTCCCTGTGCCCCTTGGGGCAGCGCTGTGCCCCTGTCCCAGCCCTGCCCCGAGCCTGCTCGGCTCACCTGCCGTGACCGGTGAACATTTCCCTGGCTGCGCTCCCGGCGGGGACACGGGGACAGGACACGGGGACACTCCGGGGCACGCTGCGCTCCCAGGGACGCGGCTCGGCGCCGCCTCAGCGTCGCCTTGGGACCCCTCCGAATTTGGGGAATGGCAAACCATCCCCCGAGCTGGTTCCTGCCGGTGTCCATCTGTCCCAGGTGCTCGGATTACTGGTGCAATTTAATTCTTGGCTGCCCCTGGTTTTACAACAGGGTTGATTTCACGGTGACTGATACACCTGCAACAATTAAGCTGTGCAAACCAAGATAAAAGGCCAATCAAAGCTCGTCTTTTGCACTGCAGGCAGCCCAAAAACCGGAGGCTTGCTGTGCCTTTGTGAAATCCCTTCCCAAAGGCAGCTCTGTGGGTCATCCCCAGCCCCTGTGCGAGGGGGGAAGCGGGGCCGGGGGGTGCAGCAATGAGCTGTGGAGGTGTGGGACTTTGGGGAGCTGTTTCCCTTCCCCATTTCTGGTGTCTGACCCCTCTGGCAGGAGCTGGGGTGTTCCCAGCCCCTCGCCTGGGCAGGGGACAGAGGCAGGGCCAGGTTGGCAGCCAGGCTGGAAATGCCCTGTGCCTGCCCCGGGCGGGCTCTGTGCCCCATTAACTGCCCCTGACAGCTCTGAGCCTCGCCAAGCGCCTTTGGGGAAAGGTAAATTAAACCCTTTTGCCTGCTGCGAGGGGGCAGGGCTGCGAATGCCGGCGTGGAAATTGGTCCCGGCTTAAAATGGCCTCAAGGACAGAGGGGGAAGGTGCTGGGCTTCTCGGGATCTGATCCAGCTGGGACCAGCTCCAATGAAAATCGGATCAAGGAGAATGGGACGAACGGGGAAAAACGATCCTTGCACTTCTGGCAGTGTTGCAGTTTGAAGGGTTGGGGCTGGGCTCAGAGTTGTGGTCCTGGGGCCACCGAACTTCATCAGATCCCAAAGGTGCTGGAGCTCCTCAGGCCTGAGCAGGAGGGGATCATTCAGAGGAGAGCCACAAAAATGATCTGAGGTCAGCTGGGGCTGTTCCCCTGCACAAGAGAAGCTCCAGGGAGAGCTCAGAGCCCCTGGCAGGGCCTAAAGGGGCTCCAGGAGAGCTGCAGAGGCACTGGGGACAAGGCCTGCAGGGACAGCAGCCAGGGAATGGCTTCCCAGTGGCAGAGGGCAGCAATGGATGGGAGATTGGGAAGGAATTGCTGGCTGGGAGGGTGGGCAGGCCCTGGCACAGGGTGCCCAGAGCAGCTGTGGCTGCCCCTGGATCCCTGGCAGTGCCCAAGGCCAGGCTGGACACTGGGGCTGGGAGCAGCCTGGGACAGTGGGAGGTGTCCCTGCCCCTCTGGATGAGTTTTGAAGTCCTTTCCACCTAAAGCCATTCAGGGATTCTGTCACTGGTTCACTTCTCTCTCACGAGCAGTGGGTGTGCCCTGTGTTCAGGCACCCGTACTTAGGAGAGTATTTCAGATACTTTATTTTAAGAACTGCAGTTCGTTGGTTCTTTGGGAATTCTCCTTTCTCCACAGTTTTTTGTTGTTCGTTTTGTCTTCATTTTTTTAATGTGAGGTTGTAATCACCTTGAGAAAGGGTTTATCCTGAGCTTGGAATGAGCAGGCCAGGCTTAGTTCCCTTCTGTAACCTCCCGTGCTGGGTGTGGCCACAAGCACAGAAACTCCATAAATTAACAATAATTAGGTTTTTAGTAAGGCAGTGAGCAGGCAAGGCCAGGAAAGCTGGGAAAGCAGGGAAAGGGTGGCCAGGGAGCTGTTCCTGGGGAGCCAAAGTAGGAAGTGTTGTGAAGCAGAAATGCCCGGGGTGGAGAGGGGCCTTGGAGTTACTGATGGGTTAAAAGGGCTGCAGCAGCCCTGGGGCCAGATGTGAGTCCATCTGTGCTTGCCCAGGAGCTGGGATGTGCTCCTCTCCCCCTCACCCCTGTGCCACCGCTTTCCAAACCTCAGTGAGCTTCATTTCTGTGCAAATTTGAAGTTTCTCCATTTCTTCCCCCCTGGTGTTTGCTCTACACCTGATGTCAGTTTTGGGCTCTTGGATAGAAGAGTCAAGGAAATGTGCAATTTGGGGAGACTCCTTTAGGAAAATGAAGGTAGAGCTGCAAGTGGTGGCCAAGAAGGGATGGAGATGCAGGAGGTGCCATCTCTGAGTCACCTCCTTTCTGTTGGAGGGAAACCACACAGGGCATCCTGGTGGGCTTTGTGTTTGCCAGAAAATGTCACTGTTTGCTCTCACTGCTGCTGGCTGGGCCTTGCCGTGGGACTGTTTGACAAGGACAGAAACTGCTGAGGGTGACGAGGTGGCACAGCTGCTCCCAAAATCCCTGCGGGGTGTGGGGCAGGACAGGGCCTGTTCTCCTCTGCATCCCTGCCCTGCTCCGGGATCAGATCTGGGGAACACCGAGCGGTCGGCGGGGTGAGGGAGCTGGGGAGGGCTGGGTGTGGTCACTGCACTCAAACTGCCCCTTTCTCTCCTGGGTTTGGAGGCAAATCTGCTTTTGGGAAGGCTTTCAGTGCCTTTCTGTCTCTTTGAGTCCTTGGGAGCACCCCGATCTCTTCTGTTGAAGATGGGTCTAAGGTTAAAAAAATCACATATCTGAGCTGGAAAGGTGATTCTGCTGCTTCAGATGCTGGGTGTTGTGGAAAAGGAGGAGTATCTGGGGTGAAATCCCGATTATAACAAACCCACAGGATCCTTTGGGAATGTGAAAATGCTGTGTACTGCAGCAGGTCCCGGAGCAGTGGCAGGGGTGGTGCCCTGGCTGACCAGGGGGGAAACACCAGGGCAAAGTTTGGGAAGCTCTTTGTGGAGCAGCCCAGGCTGGTGCTTGTGCCCATCCCACCCCTCTCCCTTCCCCGGGGGGCTCTGGGGTGATCTGGCACAGCCCTGCTGGGGCTCCATGCTGCCTGTGCCCCCTGGAGACACCGAACCTCCCAGTGGTTTGGACTCACAGCCTGGAATTTAAGCTCATTTCCCGCTTTGACCTCCTTTATCTGAATAAATCTCACGTGCCTGCTACTACTCAGGCAGCAAAAAATAATCTTTACTGCCGTAATATGTGTGTCAGCTTTTCCTTATCCCAGCAAAGAACTGTAAGAGCTGCAAAATGCTTTGGAAACACGGGGGTTTTTTGAGCAGTGGCGATTGAAAGGGGAGGGAAAAGATTGAATCCCCGGGACTTACAAACCAAACCCCTCAGCCAGGTTTCCTTGGCACGATTCCTTTTACAAAATGGTCATTCTGCTGCCCACTGGGGCCAAATGCGGAGGAAAGGATTAAGGCTGTGAAACTGCTCCCTCCTGATGGCTCTTTCACAGCCCTGGCCACAGCAGGAGGGACGCTTCAGAGCAGTTTTTAGCTGAATAAATGCTGGGCACCGGGGTCTGGAGCCTGAGCTGGGGCACAGGACCTTGGCTGCCTTGCTCTCAGTGAGGCTGTGCATTAAACCACCAGGTTTGGGAACAGAGCAGGGCAGCCCAAAGCACCTGCAGGCTCCAGCTGTGCCTGGAGCTGCTGCCCCGCTCCCTCCCCACTCCTGGGCTCCCAGGTCTGCGTGGGCAGCGGGATCTGAATCTGAGCCGGGCCCAGGTGAGCCTTGTGCAGCAGGCAGGGCTCAGCTCTCATCCCTTGGGGCCCCAGACCTCTGCTCACCTCCTGCTTGACTCACTTTCCTCACCAAATCCCTGGTGGGGGAGCGTTCCTCACTCCTGAGCCAGGCTGCTGATGTCCCACCCCGAGGGAGGAGGCAGCACCTGGAGTCAACAAAAGCTCTCAGGGATTTTTAGCAGATTACACACTTGCATGGGAATTGGTGTGTTGGTCCTTGATCTCCCACACAGCAGTGGAGTTGGGATAAAGGGGTGAGATGAAAGGGAAGAGAAAGGGATGAATGAAGGAAGAGAAAGAGAGAGAGGAAGAAAAAGAGATCATCAGTGCTGACCCAGCTGATGGGTCCTGAGGTCTGGGCTTTGTGGGGCCCTTTTAAGTCTTCCCCTCCCTGGAGAGAAGTTTCTCACTTTCTGTGCAAAGCAGTTCTCATTCACAGCCAGTTCTGTCCAGCCTTTCTGGAAATGGGTTGGAGGCTCTGGGGTCGCAGATGGGCTCGTTCCCCCCTGCAGTCCCTGGCCCTTCTCAGCCTCATCCCTGCCCCTGTGCTGAGCTGGGTTGTGCTTTCCTGCTGGAGCCACAACCGGGAGAAAAGCTGCCCTGAAAGCTGTCCCAGAAAAGCTGCCCTGCCCCGGTATGGCCCCTTCTCAGACACATCCTGGTCTTTCTCATGTGTTTTTACCAACACTCCTTGGCTGTTATTCCCCAAAACCCTCAGCTGGCTCCACACCACCCAGCTGTCGGTGTTCGGGGGGGATCAGCCCCTGCTCCTCCAGGACTCTGCCCGGGGCAGTGCCTGAGGAGCACAAGGCACACGTGGGACAGAGCAGAGTCCTCCACGTTTTGCTGTGCTGGCTCAGGCTCTCTGGGCACGGGGAACAAGAACTTCATGGCTGCCCCAGCCTGGGGGCAGAGGAGCTGCAGGCCTGCCTGGATGTGCCCCCTCCCTCACCACGACCCCATTAAAATTTAAGGGTAAAAGTGGGAGTAATGAAAGAGAATTTTCTATTTCAGGCTTTTAATTCATCTTTACCTCCAGCGTTAGCTGGAGTTTGTGCAAACCACTGGCAAGGCAATTACAGTGGCTTTTTAATGCCTTATTTTTGTATCTTCACCACGGTGGGAGCTGAAAATCCCAGGCTGTGAGCTGCCTGGGGTAGGGGCCATCCTTCAGCTGTGCTGCTCTGATGTTTAATCCCTAATTGGGTTTTATTCACCAGCCCTGGCTGAGTCACAGCGAGGGGGAGAAGGTGCAGGGCTGGCGCTGGGTAAAACCAGGGGAGCAAAATGTCCAGGCTGGATCCATCCTGGAAAGGAAGAGTGAAGGACACTGGAAAATGAAGTGCACAGTTTGTTTTGGGTGATGGCTGTTTGGTAGGGGTAGGTGCCAGGGACAAAAAGCAATGGAAAAACCTGAGAGTTGCTGTGAAATCCTGAGGACTGCTGGCAGGAAAGGAGGGAGGGGAGTGTGGGATTTCCTGGGTGAGAAGGTGGTGCCAGCACAGCAGAGCTGTTCCTGCAGTGCTGGGCAGCTGTGTGAGTGTGGGCATCCCTGCCCTGCGTGGGGCAGAGCCCCCGGTCCCACCCAGCTGGATGGTGCTGTGGAGTCTGATTCCACTCTCTTTTTTGGGGACATTTCCTAGGAAGTGCCCAGCCCCAGGCTCGGGGCTCTGTGTGAGCACAGGGCACAAATCCCAGTGCATTCATCCATCCCGGGCCAGCCTGGCCTGGCTCACTCTGTCCCTGGCTCAGCACGGGGTGTCCTGTGCTGCTGCTCCCCTCCCGAGCCCAGCTGGCAGCTCTCGGGGCAGGAGTGCAGCCTCAGGTGGGCTCAGGAAATGCCTGTGCAGCTGGGCCGAGGGAAGGCAGGGCGGCTCTGTTTCCCTCGTTCATTCATTCAGCTCCTGCTGCACTGACACACCTCTGCCTTGCCTTGTGATCTCCCTGCACCCGGGTTATTTGGAGAAATGCTTGCTAAAAATAGCCTCCCGTTTTTCCGGTGTGACTCTGTGCAGCTCTCAGAAACCTGCCTGGAAAGGCTGTCCAGCCCATTGATGTTTCCTTAAAATGCAGCTAATCCGTGTAATCTCATTATAGCAGTAGGTGATTATACTGACAGCAAGCTTCAGCAGAGGTCCAGCAAAGCCTTTTATTCCACATCTATTATGTGGGTGGCTAAAAGTCGCCGGGAGTGCATTTAGGGTTTGGTCGGTCTGCTTTAGGAGCAGGACTTACAATATTTTTGTTTTAATTCCCTAGAAAATCTCCTGCATTGCTTGTGAGGATTCCAGCACGTTTCTGCCACTGTCCCTCAGCCTTGCTGGCTGCTGGCATCCCGAGGCTGTGCAACAGGGTGTCCCAAAATCACTGGGAACCATTAAAGCAGCAGAGATTTGAGGGTTTTCTGCCAGAGTAGATGGGGAGGAGCTTTTCCATGTGTAGTGTGGCATTCCTGGTGTCCCTGATTGCAGGTGTGGGATGGCCCCACTGTCCCGTGAGCCAGCCCAAGGAGGATTTTGGGATGCTGAGTGCTGGGAGGACATGTGGGTCAGGCTCAGGGGGAGCAGCAGAGCAGTTTGGGCTGGGGGCAGCTCTAGCCCCACTGGGAGAGGGGCACAGCCCGGGACAGGCTCCATCCTGAGCCCCCCGTGCTCGGATCGAGGGCTGGCTGGGCAGCAGCAAATCCCTCAGTGCCTCCTGCTGCATCTGGGGTGCTGCTGGTGTCCCCAAGGCTGGGCAGTCCTGGCTGGGTGGGTTCTGGGGCTCCCTGGGCTCTGTGCTGGCCCTGCCCCATCATCATCAAATCACGGAGTGTCCTGAGCTGGAAGGGACCCACCAGGCCCATCCAGTGCAGCTCCTGTCCCTGCACCCCAACAACCCCACCCTGTGCATCCCTGAGGGCATTGTCCAAACTCTCCTGGAGCTCTGGCAGCCTCGGGACCGTGCCCATTCCCTGGGGAGCCTGGGCAGTGCCAGCACCCTCTGGGGGAACAGCCTTTCCCTGGTACCCACCTAAATCTTCCCTGGCACAGCTCCAGCCGTTCCCTGGGTGCTGTCCCTGTCCCCTCAGAGCAGAGATCGGTGTCTGCCCCTGCTCCTCCCCTCACCAGGACTCTGTAACTGCAGCGAGGGCTCCCCTCGGCCTCTCCTCTTGTGGCCCCTCCAGCCCCTCCCCATCCCCGTGTCCCTCCTTGGATCAGCTGTAAACCTTCCCTGCCCTGCGGCAGCCCCAGCGCAGAGCAGGACAATCCCCCTCCATGGTGTCCCCAGGACAGGGCTGTCCCTGCTGGCTCAGATCCAGCTGGCCATGGCCAGGACGCCCAGGTCCCTGTCCATGGCCCTGCTGTCCAGCAGTGTCCTGGCAGCGCTGTGGCCTTGCTGTGGCACCCATTTGGCCTCAGGTGGCCAGAGGGCTGTGGCAGACAGGTGTCAGTGATGTCCAGCTGCTCCCCAGGCAGGGGGGACAGGAGTGAGGGCTGGAGCTGCAGCTCCCCGAGCCCCGGGGTGGCTGCTGGGGAGAGCAGAGGGCACCGGGGTGTTTGGGGGTGTTTGGGTGGGGACACAGCTCACGTCTGCTCCCCACCTGGCTTTGCCCCCTTTCCGTGGCTGAGGGAGGGTCTGTCCTGCCGTGCTGGGGCTGCCCTGTGGGGAGAGAGGGGAAAGCCTTTTTGCAGAGTGGTTTGTGCAGACAAACGCTGGTTTTCCCCTCTCCATAAAGCCCCATCCTCGTTGTTTGGCCAAGCTGAGCATGCAGATCTGCCCCGGCCCCCAGAATAAACTGGGTGAGATTTGTCAGTGAGCAGAGGATTAGAGGGAGGCACAGCCGGGCTCTGTGCAAGCACTTTTGTGAGATCCCAGAGCCGTGTTTGGAGAGGACACCAGGCTCTCTCTCGCAGAGATACCTATCTCTGGGGCCCGAGGAGGGTTGGAGGAGCTGCTCTGCCATCCCTCTGCCTGCTGGCACATGCTGCACATACCTCCTTTGGGGCAAATTCCTCGTGCAGGCTTCTCGGAGACAGTAAAGAACCTCTGGGGCTGTTTCTGTGTGTTTTGTAAAAAATTATTTTTTTAATAACCATCCTGCTTTTGCTTATCTTCGTCCAGCCCCTCCAGTGATAACACAGGCAGAGCTCTGACCCGTGGCGTCCCGGGGAGGAAGGGCTCAGCTCTCGCAAAAAGTGCCAGGTCAGAGTGGATTTCTAATCTTTTCTCTGGAAGAAAAGGCTGTAGGTGCCAAACCAAAAGGGCAGAGTGATTTGCCCCAGTGAGGTATCGTGTTTCCGCTCTGATTTATGGCGAGGGGAGAGGCTTCTGAGTCATCTGTTCCAGGAACTGCTGTATTTTGGTAACGGAGATAATTCTGCTGGTTTTACATCAATGTGGTGTCAGTCAGCAAGAGCCCATGCGGGATGGACCCGCAGCTGGCAGGAGTGGGGCTGGCCAGGGACTAGGACTGGGGCTGACCAGGGACTGGACTGGGACTGGAACTGGGACTGGCCAGGGACTGGGAATGACCAGGGACTGGGACTGGGGCTGGCCAGGGACTGGACTGGGACTGACCGGGGAGAGAGGGGCTAAGCAGGGAGTGGGATTGGGGCTGAGCAGGGGAGGGCTGAGACTGAGCAGGGGCTGGTCTGAGCTCCAGGTGCCTCGGGCTGCTGGGCCCTGCAGGTGAGGGGTGTTTGGCACACCCTGTGGGATGGGATGGGCTGTGCTGTCCCAGCTCGGGGCTGTCCCAGGGCAGGTGGGGACAGTGGGACATGGCTGCTGGCCCTGGGCACGCCGGCCTGGCCGTGTTTGTTCAGGCAGTGTCTGGTGGCTGTCTGGCTGCAGGCAGCCCAGCCCTGAGTGCTGTCACAGGCTGGGTCCCACCGGGGAGCAGGGCTGGCCCCGCGTCTGGCTGTGCTCAGCCCCTCCACGGCTGGCTGAGCCGCACCAGCTGCCTGCTCAGGGACAGATGGGTGGCTTTCCCACACTGCCTAAAGCCCCTGTGAGTGTCAGCAAGTTCTTCTTTGTTTTCTGTTCTTTCTGTGAGCTAATGAGCGTTGTCTGATTTTTCTTTCTCCTTCTAGTTTTTTTTTTCTGAGTGTAATTTGGCCTGCCTGCAGTTGCCCTCGCTGTTAAGGAGGAGAAATCCTGTTTTCCTGAGTGAGGTTTGGTGGCTCTGCAGAGCTGGGTGATGCTGCTCTGCTTGTTTACAGTGCATGGGAAAACTGTGTGTTTTACTGCTGCTCACGCCAGGATTTGGGGTCGTTTTGTGCCGTTTCCCTTTGGTTTGCCTTTTCCCTCTGGCTTCTCCCACAGGCTCGTGAAGATTTTGCCCTCCTTCTGTGACAGTGCTGCTTGATGCCTTCTGGCTTTCAGCTGGCAGCACATCTGCTCATCTATGAGTTTCTGCCTGGTGCCTGGTCCTGAAGAGTTGTGGATAAGTAGAATTTTCAGAGGAGCAGGAGCACTCCTGAGCAGGTCCCATGGCTGCTGCTGGTACAGCCAGGCTGGGGAGCAGGGACAGCCCAGGAAAACAGGGTTTGAGAAATTCTGCCTGCTCAGGTCACTGAGGGCACCTGTGAGCTGTGCCTCTGCTGCTCTGCTGAGGTGGGCAGGATGAAACCCACGCTCAGAAACCTGGGCTGGTGATCTCTGCGTGTTTGCTGTACCCAGCTCTGGTGTCAGAGGGTCTGAATCTGCCCGGGGGGACTTTGTGCCATGGGGATCAGCAGGAGCCTCACTCAGAGCAGCTCCCTGTGACCCTGCAGCTGCCTCTCAGAGGTCCCAGAATTGCCAGCGTGTCCTTAGGCTGCTGGGGGCTTCTGCAGTGCCAGGGCAGGGTGTCCCACCCGCACAGAGGGGACAGCACAGGAGCACCCCTGGCTCCTCAGTGTCCTGCAGCAGTTTGCTGGCTGCGCTCACACGGGCTTTGGGGGTGTCCCACAGGCCTGTGGGTGGGGGTTTGGGGCCGTGGTGTGGTGGCTCCAGGTTAATGCAGGGACTCGGTGGTCTCGGAGGCCTTTCCTGACACTGATGGTTGTCTCCAGAAGCTTCTGCTGAGGCCAGGCTGGTTCTGTGGGTTCGTGGCTCCTGCCCACGATCTCCTTTTTCCGTGGGGTGTCCTGTGCCACGTCCGTGTCCCGCTGTGCCAGTGCAGAGCCCTCTGTGCGGGGTGTGGGGTGACAGGAGCAGGGACACAGGGCCCCCCGTGTGACAGAGCCCTGGAGCTGCGGGGCTGGCAGGGGAGCAGAGCTGTGCCCCACCTGCGCTGCTCTCCCAGCACCGAGGGCTCTCCGAGGGATGCTCTGCACAGGAGCCCTTCCCTGTTGGGCTCATTAAACCCCGGCCCTGGGGCGCTGGCGTGGGAGCAGAGAGCCACAGGAGCCTTGTCCCTGTCTGCTGCTGCCCCGGTGGCTCCGGCGCTGGGACTGGAGCTCGGAGAGCTTTCCTGGGGCAGGTCTGCAGCGAGCCCGGAGCCACCCCGGGGCAGTGGGACAGAAAAAGGATCTGGGAGGCTCCTGCTGCGGGGGGAGTGCTGGGGGGAGAGAAACGGGAAGAATGAACCTCGTTGTGCCGGAGCTGCCCGGTCAGAGCTGAACTGGCCTGTGGGGCCCGGCCCGGGACAAGGTGTGCGGGCCAGGGATCGCTGCCACCCGCGCTAATTAGCGCCTGCTAATGACAGACATCCTGCTCAGGCTCCTGGGCTGTAAGGCACCCTCACAGCCCGAGAGATCAGTGCCCCTCGGGGCGGGGCTGGTGACCAGGAGAGGCTCAGGTGTCACCCTTGGCTTCAGCACCGAGCCCCCCGAGGGCACCCAGAGCCCCCCGAGGGCACCTAGAGCCTTCAGAGGGTCGCAGGGAGCAGCAAGGCCACTGCAAATCCCAGCAGCATCACCAGGGCAAGCGCTTCCCTTGCAGGAGAGAGAGGAAGAATGGAAGAACAAAGGAAAACTCCCTAATTCTTCCATCCCCTTTGCATTTTGTGGCACTAAGGTACCAATGATAAAACCTCTGTGCCTGTGCAGAGGCAGCTGCAGCAGCATCCTCCGGTGAAAGAGCAGGTGAGAGGTGAATTGAAACTGTAAAATACAGTCATTGTTCATCGGGGGGAACATCTCTACATTTCCTGCATTATTCTTAAATGCAGCGAGGTTTTTTTGGCATTTGGTGGTTTAACTCTGTGTATAAGCACCCCCCTCCTTTCCTGGTCACCTCCCCATGTCCATCCGCTCCCAGGTGGCTGCAGGGCAGGCTGGTGGCCCACGGGCGCTGCTGACCCTTCCCCAAGCCCTGGTGCAGGTTTGGGTGCTGGCCATGGCATGTATTTATTAAATCCATGGCATTCATGGTCTGCACCAAGGAGAATGTTCATGTTTGCCATCTGGGAGCACCCCAGACCTTTCCTATCTTTGAACCAGGACTCAGAGCAAGTGGCCTTAGGCTGAGAATAAAGCTGGCACTCAGATCCCTCAGAAACTGTGTCCCTGTGCTTTGCTGGCTTCCAGCCCCTCAGCAGAGCCCTCTGTGCAGCCCATCGACAGCAGGCTGGGGTGGCTCCCCCAGTACAAACAGCTCAGGTGTATTTTCCCTGCACGCTGCTTTGGTGCAGCAGTAAATTCTGTCACTCTGCTCTCGGTGCCTGTCGTGCTGCTGGACCTGTGGGCTGCGTCCTGCTGTGGCTTTCTCTGGGAGAATGAACCTCGTTGTGCTGGAGCTTTCTCTGCAGCTCCCATCGAATTTGGCTGCTTGGGTGGGTGTCAGGAGCCTGGGGAGCTGCTGGGGCTCTGCAGCTCCATGGAAGTTGCCCACGTTTCCCATCCTCAGGGCCAAGTGCCATCACTGCTGGTCCTGTGGGCACTGCTGGGATGGGCAGTGATTCTCACACTTCATTGCAGCAGGGGAGAGCTGGGGCTGCTGCTGCTGCTGCTGAGCACCCTGGCAGCCCCTGGGCTCCCCGGGGCTGCAGCAGCACTCAGGGCAGGCAGGGCTCATTCCCAGGGTCTGGGCTGCAGCTCTGGGTGACTCGGGAGCAGCACTGAGCCTGGAGAGTCCCTGGGGCCTCTGCTGCCCTGCCTGAGCCAGGTGTGGTTTGGAGCACGGGGGAGGCAGGGAACACAACCTCTGTGGCCTTTGTGCAAGGCTGGTCAGCCTGGTCCTGCTGTCTGCAGGGGAGAGGCAGAGATAAAACCACAGCTGCAGGCAGAGTTTGGTCACTGGGTCACTGGATGGTTTGGGTGGGGAGGGACTTCAGGGTCATCTCATCCCAGCCCCTGTCATGCACAGATACACCTCCCACTGTCCCAGGCTGCTCCCAGCCCCAATGTCCAGCCTG
>JAHLSL010013023.1:253389-287669 GCA_025920805.1 Petroica traversi
CTTTCCTTTCCTTTCCTTTCCTTTCCTTTCCTTTCCTTTCCTTTCCTTTCCTTTCCTTTCCTTTCCTTTCCTTTCCTTTCCTTTCCTTTCCTTTCCTTTCCTTTCCTTTCCTTTCCTTTCCTTTCCTTTCCTTTCCTTTCCTTTCCTTTCCTTTCCTTTCCTTTCCTTTCCTTTCCTTTCCTTTCCTTTTTTACATTTCATTTATTTTCCTCCTCTGAGCAGTGCTGGGAGCTGCTGCTCAGCCCAGGCCCTCCCTCCCAGTGCAGGGTCAGGGTCCCAGGGCAGCTGGGCAGTCCCTCAGTCCCTCAGGGGTGGCAGTGGGGCGAGGCTGGGGGGCAGCAGGTGAGGGTCAGGGGTGTTTGGGAGCAGGGTGGGCCATGCTGAGGCAGGAGAGGAGTCCTTGCCCTCTGGGACCCCACGCAGCTGCAGGGAGATGTGCTGGGTGAGGACCTTGAGCTGCTCCTCCGGAAGAACAGCCCAGCTGTTCCCTCGTGCTGCAGCCCTTTTGTCCCACTCTGTTTCTGAATGAGGTCCCTGCACTGAAAACCACACTGGAAAACTCTCTTTGCTTTGAGGGTCCTGACCTGACTTTTCCCAGCTGTGAGAAGTGGTCCCTTGCCCAGGGCCACCCCTGCACCCTCACCTGTCACTGGAAAAGGATTTTGTCAGGAAGATCCCCCAAACACTGGGATCACCTGGCTGAACCCAGCTCCTCACCCGCAGCAGATGCTGGATTGTGCCCGTGGGGTGAGGGTCTGCTGTGCTGCCAGAAATTCCTGCCACTGCTCACCCAGCTCCTGCTGGGCCCACACTCACCCCTTCCAGCCTCTGAGTGCCTCAGGGGGTGAGAAAACCCATTTCATATCCTCCATGTATAAATATGTGTGTATTTACCTCCTCAGGTCTGATTCAGAGAGGGCCAGGGATGGCATCCCGGGGCTGCTGCTGTGGGGCCTGAGTTTGGGGGTGCCACATCCTCACAGACGCTTCCAAAGGCTTTTTGCAAGCATCACCTCGGTCACCTGAGCATTTTTGGTTGTTAAAAGCTGAAAAGCTCCGTGGCCCTCCCAGCTCCAGCAGGGAGGGTTTGTACCCTCGTTTCTGTGCTGTTCTTGCCATGTGGTTCATGGTTTTACGTGGGCACGACACGCTGATCAGCCACTGCAAATTGCTCCGTACCACTGTCAAATGCAAAAAAGCGAACTAAAGAAAAAAGATAAAGAGAAAAACCCAAACAAACAGCAAAGGGGAAAGGATGAGTTACAGCTCTCTGTGTCTCACACATGGAAAAGGGAACATTAGGCAGCTGATAAATGCTGGTGGTGCTGCCTGCCGTGGGAGGGATAACTGATGATCCTCGGAAAGGTCGAGGTTTTGCTCACAGTTACCCTTCAGCGAGTGCTCCGTGGGCAGGGCAGGGCAGTGCTGGCGTCACATGGATCCCTCCCTCCTCTCTTGCAGGAGTGAGGCCGGACCTGCCGAGGGCTGACCAGGCTGGGCAGCTCGGGGAGCCCTCGGGACACTGGAACCATCGGGCAGCTCTCAGCTCCGCCAGGGAAAGGCACACGGGGAAGGAGCTGCAGCTGCAAACCTGGGAGCTCTCTGCGCTGAAGGCAGCCAAAACCTGAGTTTTGTCCTGCCCAACTCCTGCTGCTGCTGGGCTCAGCGAGGGCTGGTGAGGAGCATGAGGCCTGCCCAGCTGGGAAGGGAGAGGGGCAAAGCTCTGCTGACCCCTGGGGCGCCTGGACAGTGCCTGGGTGTGCTGGGGAAACACTGCCGGGACAGGGCAGGGAGGGTTTGGGGCAGGGCAGGACCTTGGGGCTGCTCCGGGCTCTGCCCCACGGCAGGGCTGGCTGGTGCCCCAGCACTGAGACAGCCCTGGTGCTGGGACATCAGGGACATGGGGGGCTGTGCCACCAGCCCTGGCATTGGGACATCAGGGGCACGGGGCTGTGCCACCAGCCTGGCACTGAGACATTGGGGACATGGGGCTGTGCCACCGGTCCTGGCATTGGGACATCAGGGGCACGGGGCTGTGCCACCAGCCCTGGCACTTCAGCACTGTCTGCACGATAGCGCAGAAGGGAAGCAAAGCAGGGGCTGGAAAACGTAGCAGGGCTAATTTTTTAATCTCGAGAAAAAGAGCCTTTCTGCTTTGCTAGAGACCCCTGGGCTGCATTTCTCTGCGCTGCTTGGCAAGCCTGTTGCTTTCTCAGAACATTTAATGTCTCTGTGTTTTTGTGTGTGTGTGTCCCCTCAGATTCATTCTCACCCCGTGTTGTCCTGAAGTGCCAGGCCCCGAGCGAGACCCCTGCAGCCCCTGCGGCCGATGATGAGGGTGCTGAGCTGCAGCCCCGTCCCTGCGTGGGCGGCGCTGGGGCTTTCCCGGTGAGCAGCAGGGGAGGGCAGCAGCCATGGCCGAGAAGTGCGAGTGCATCGCCAGCGTGTACGGCTACGACCTGGGCTGCCGCTTCGTCAACTTCCGCCCGCTGGGCTTCGGGGCCAACGGGCTGGTGCTGTCGGCGCTGGACAGCCGCAGCTGCCGCAAGGTCGCCGTCAAGAAGCTGACGCTGGGCGACGCGCGGAGCGTCAAGCACGCCTTCCGCGAGATCAAGATCATCCGCCGCCTGGAGCACGAGAACATCGTCAAGGTCTACGAGGTGCTGGGCCCCAAGGGCGCCCGCCTGCGCGGAGACTTCTTCAAGTTCAACGTGGTGTACGTGGTGCAGGAGTACATGGAGACCGACCTGGCGCGGCTGCTGGAGCAGGGCAAGCTGGCCGAGGAGCACGCCAAGCTCTTCATGTACCAGCTGCTGCGCGGCCTCAAGTACATCCACTCGGCCAACGTCCTGCACCGCGACCTCAAGCCCGCCAACATCTTCATCAGCACCGAGGACCTGGTGCTGAAGATCGGCGATTTCGGCCTGGCCAGGATCGTGGACCAGCACTACTCACACAAGGTGGGTGACACTGCAGGCTGACGGGGCTGGGCCACGGTGGATCCTCCTGGGGGAACTGGTCCTTGTGCCTGCTTGGGCAGCAGTGAGCCCTGCTGGGGTGGGCACTGCTGGTGGCCACTCTGCCCCAAGCCACGACTCGTGTCCATGGAATGGTGGTTGGGTGGGCAGGGACCTTTAGAGCTCATCCAGCCCCACTCCCAGCAAGGAGCAGGGACACTTCCACAGGATGGGGATGCTCAGAGCCCTGTCCAGCCTGGCCTGCAGTGGTTTCTGGGCATAGCCCATGCACTGAGCTCTGCCAGAGTCCTCAGGGCTCTGCAGTGCTGCCAGGAGGGCACGGGAAGGGCTCGAGTGCCCTTCAGCTGCCTTTCAGCACTTTATATTCTGTGTATCAAACACATGCTCAGGGGTTTTATTCTGTCTCAGCAGTGGAGAGGCGTGTGTTTGCTTGCTTTGCTCAAATGACTGAGCTCTGTGTTTCTTGCTCTGCTGCTGTCAAAAAGCACAAGCTGCTGGAAGCACGTGGAGAGGGGACCTGGCATGTCCACACCTGCTCTGCTGGGCTTTGTCCTCACTTTGTCACCAATCAGCTTCTTAAAAACATGATTTCGTTTGAATTGCATTAATTTAACATAGGGGAAGAGGAGTGAGACGTTGAGACTCAGTCAGATTCTTTTCTCTGAGGTCCATATCCAAAGAACACGTGAAATCCTTTGCTGTTTGGTACTGGGTGTATCACCAAGCAGGAGCTGAGTGGCCGGAGCTGTGCTGGCAGCAGGTGGGAGGCAGGCCATGGGTGAGAGGGCTCTGTAACTCACAGCCCTGATGCTGATGGGTCTCGAGCAGAGCTGCAGAGGTGCAGAGCAGGGTGGCTCAGAGCATGGAGGAACCTGGCGGGGGCTCCGTCTGCCCCTGGGGCCACGTGTTCCTGGGGGAAGCAAAGTCACTGTGTGCTCTGCAGCTGGCTGCTGGTCACAGTCACTGCTTGGTGCTGTGAGATGGGGTAAAATCTGTTTTCTGGAGCTGGATGTGTGAGGCTGGGGTTCCTCGTGGTCTGTTGTTGTGCCTGTGCCGAGCATTAAATGCACTTTGCATTCACCAGTGGGTTCCCGCTGCTCCGTGCAGGGAGCCAGCACAGGATGGCAAAAGGCAATCTCATGATCCTGGGCTGATTTATTCTGGATCCAACTCTGGGCTGTGTGAAGCAGCAGAGCCTGGGGAAAAGCAATGAGGCAGCAGGAAGCCAGCACAGGGTCCCTGTCGCTGCCGCCTGCCCTTTCTGTGCTCCCTTCCTCACTCATTATTGATGGCCCAGCTCAGCAGGAGCCTCCTGCCTTCCCAAATGTGTGCTGGTTGGTTTGAAGTCAGGTGCCTCCCAGAGAAAAGCCCTGCAGACGAGGCAGGCTGCACAAACAGTCTCTGGTTTAGGAACATGGTGTTGTCAAGGCTGTGGGATCAGGGTGGGAGTCACCTGTCCGTGTCTGCTGCAGAATTGTTGTTATTTCTAAGCAATTCTCTGTTGCCTCAATAACAGCCAGTGTGGTGAAGGAGCTGTCAGGGGCTGCAGCCTCACGTTGGTGTTTAACTCTGCCAGATGCCATTGCCTGAGCATCCTCCAGTTCCTCGTGGGGTGGGAGGCTGGAGCATCAGTGCACAAACCCATCTGAGTGTGCAGAGAAAGCTGGAGCTGCTCAGAGCAGAGCTGAAAATAGCAGATAATGTCAGTTATGGGTGATTCCTGGTGCTGGGCAGGCTGGGTGTGCCAGAGCTGGTGCCAGGCCCTGCAGGGACAGGGGGACACCAGGAGGGCTCAGGTGGGGTGTGGGTCAGCCCTGCCTCTGATGTCCAGTGCTTCCGAGATGAAATAAATTCCTTCCCACAGTTCTCTTTCAAGCTCTGCTCCCCTCCAGGGCTCACAGAGATTTATGAGCTCCATGGCCCTGCTCTGGCAGGAGGCAGAGAATCCCTGGGTCTGGGGCTGAGCAGCCTCCTGGGGCCACCCGAGCACAGCAGGGACCCTCACAGCCAGGGACCCTCAAAGCCCAGAGACCCTCACAGCTCAAGGACCTTGATAGCCCAGGGATCCTCACAGAGCAGGGACCCTCACAGAGCAGGGATCCTCACAGCCCAGAGACCCTCACAGCCCAGGGACCCTCACAGCCCAGGGACTCTCACAGCCCAGGGACTCTCACAGCCCTGAGACCCTCACAGTCAGGGACCCTCACAAATTGGAGCTGCCCCAGAGCAGATGAAATCCCGCACCTGGGTCATTAATTGCCCAAAGACCCCGTAGATCCAAACTTCTGGAGGCAGCACAGAGCTGCACCTCTATCGTAATGGCTCCCTGCAAGCCTTTGAGGCTTTGTCACCTTGAGCAGGTGGTTTTTTTCTCTCTGTTGGCATGTTTTGTGTCTGGCATGTGCTTAGGCTAATGGCTGGGCTCTGCTAACACAAAAGATTGTGGGTTGTGTGGTGTTATTTGTCTCAAAGGTCACATCGCTTCTGACCTGATGTTTCTCAAACCCCAAACCATCCTGCTGAGTGTTAAAATGGCAAATACGAGCCATGCTGGATTGTGAGCAGAATGTTAAACACGGTCAGAATACACTTACCTCCTCAAGAACAGCCCTTGCCTGGCAAGGTGTCTTGTTTCTGTGACTTTCAGCAGGCAAATGTGCAGTTGGGATAACGGGGTGGGAAGGGGGGAGCTCAGCTCTGGGAGATGCTGGGTTGGGATAATGGGGTGGGAAGGGGAGCTCAGCTCTGGGAGATGCTGAATTGGGATAACGGGGTGGGAAGGGGGGAGCTCAGCTCTGGGAGATGCCCTGTGCTGGGCAGGTGTAGCAGGAGAGGCCCCTCAGGAAAGGATCCTGTGCACCCATGACTCTCTCTCCCTCTCTCCTCATGCAGCTGTGCAGGCTGCTTTCTTTGCCATCTCACTGCTCCTTGTCCCGGGCAGTTTATCCCTCTGGAGCATCTCCTGCCTTTTCCCTGGCTGCTGCTGTTGGTGGTTTCAACACTCGGCCCCTCGGTGCCCAGATGGAGAGCGAAGATGGTGGGAGATGGAGAGAGCATTCCCAGCCCCCACGAGGTTCTTGTCCTTGTGCAGGGCAGGCAGAGCTGAGTGTTTCCTGCTCATAACCCTTCAGTTCCTTGGTGTCTGCAGGCACCTCACCTTCCCCCGAATGCTCCACCATGGCCCCTCTGTCTGCAGCCTTGGAGCTCTGCCTGTCCCTGCTCCTGTCCCTGCTCCTGTCCCTGCTCCTGTCCCTGCCTGACCCCTGTCCTGTCCCTGCCTGACCCTGCTCCTGACCCTGCCTGCATGTCTGCAGAGGCTCCTGGGTCTGTGACCCATATCTTCATCAATCCCTCCTCCATCCATCCCTGTCCATCCATCCCTGTCCATCCATCCCTGTCCATCCATCCATCCATCCATCCATCCATCCATCCATCCATCCATCTCTGTCCATCCATCCATCCATCCATCCATCCATCCATCCATCCATCCATCCCTGTCCATCCATCCATCCATCCATCCATCCATCCCTCCATCCCTCCATCCATCTCTCCATCCCTCCATCCCTCCATCCATCTCTCCATCCCTGTCCATCCATCCATCCATCCATCCATCCCCTATCCATCCATCCATCCATCCCTCCATCCATCCATCCATCCATCCATCCATCCATCCATCCCTCCATCCATCCATCCCTCCATCCATCCATCCATCCATCCATCCATCCCTCCATCCATCCATCCATCCATCCATCCATCCATCCATCCATCCCCTATCCATCCATGGGGCACACAGACATTCGCTCAATCTCTTCCCTGGGGTGGCAGGACCATGAACTGGAGTGTTCCACACCCTCCCTGTGTGGCACAAAGTAGTTTATCCCCTCTGGGGCTGTGCCTGGTGCTCTGCAGCGCCTGGGGCCATCTGCTCGGTGTTCCCAGAGGATCTGCTCTCCCTTTGCTGTTGGCAGCATTCATTACACAATGTATTGGCAGAAATTCCACACCACGGAGGTTCCGGGGGAGTTATTTTGGTAAATGCTTTACAGACCATTTTCAAAGCTTTGAAGTCCTGCTTTAGTGCACACAGAATTGTTCCAGGCCGTGCAGTAACAGGGAGCTCCCGGTGGGGCTGAGGTGAGGAGGGGCCCGGAGAAGCTGGGGGTGTGGGCATTGCTTTGTGCCCTCGGGAGAGCCCACCCTGCACGTCCTTGGGCAGCTGCCCGTGCAGGTGCTCTGAACTCCCTGCTGTCCCCTGGCCGGGCTGCTGTGCTGCTCGAAGCCATCTGTGCTCCTGGGATGAACCCCTGTCACCCCCAAACAGAGCCTGGCTCGTTGCTGCAGCCACTCCTGCACACCCGGCATCCTCCACGGCCCTCCCAGCACTGCCCGGCCTGCATTTCAACAAAACGAGGTTAAAAACCCTGCTGTGAAGAGGCAGGAGCCTGTTGCTGTTCGGGATTACTCCAAAAGCTCGGCCTTGTTGCTGTTTGAGCCCCCACCTGCAGCAGGGCTGCTGTGGCTCCCATGGGTGCAGCAGAAATCCCAGCCATGGCTGCGATGGACGCAGGGACACACGGGCTGTGCTGGGGTCCTGGCAGACTCCCACTTTGTGAGCACCTGCTCTGCACCTCGGTGGCTTTCTGGCTGCAGGAAGGGGGATCCTGGTGTGAAACACTGCTGGGAAAGCCTGGGGCTGTGCTGTGGGGGCTGTTGGGTTGCAGCAGGTGGGATCCTGGATTCCTGTGTCCCCTGATCCCTCCAGCTCAGCCCTGCATGGAGGAGGTTTTGGAGCACCTGCAGGCTCAGAGCAGCACCAGGATGCAGCAGCACCTGCCCTGGATTGTTTCTCCTTCTGGTGTCACCGGCAAAACCCAAACTATGTGCTGTGTAAATATTAGAAAAAACGTCCATTTTTCTTCACTTCCCAGTTCCCTCGCTGTGCTGTCTGATACGACCTGACGCTTATCCCACCTGGAGTGAATTCATCACCTTTACAGATTGCCTGAGCTGTTGCCACACACGCAGGAGGAGGAGCAGGAAAATGAATCTTGAAAATTGCAAGGGGAAAGAAAAATAGTGTGGAAGGGCTTAGACTTGAAACTACTTCTATTTTCCAATTAACTCCATTATGTTGCTTTTTAAAGAGATTCTAGTGGTCCTTCAGTGCAGAAAGGGCAGCACTGAATCCACAGAATATTGTCATGAAAATATATGTGCCATCCTAATTAGAACCAATTAATCTGCTCCAGCTCTCAGTGTCCCTGTGTGGCTGAATGTCCATAAATGGTGAAAAACATGCTGGAGCCCTGCCTGGCTTAGGTGATGGCCAGCAGTGCAGGGAGGTTGAAGATGTGTCCAGTCTGAGATTTCTGCAGGGAATTGTCTCCAATGCCTGGGGAGGAAAATGTTTGGTTTGTGGCGGCTTTTGGATGTTTGCAGTGTATTGCTCATGCATTTTGCATGGTGCACACAGCCCTGAGAGCTCAGATCCATCTTGCTGCCAGAGAGGAGCAACATGAACAGTGTTAAATCCATAAGGAGGGTGTCACTCCTTTCCTGGGAGAGGGAAGAAATGGCTCCAGCTATGAATTGCCCTGGATTACAACCCTCAGAGTTTATTTTCGTGGGATTCTCCAATAAATACCAGCGTCTCCATTGTTGGGAATAATTGCAGTAGCTGAGAAGTGGTGGTTTGATCGGATAATGCCCGGGGGCTTTTGTGCTGGTTCTGATTGAGCAGCATTAGCAAAAATATAACAGCATTAAATTAAACTCCTCAGCTAATCAGTCTCCATTACAACTTATCATGAGAAGGCCAAAATTAAAATGTTCTTTTAAAAGCAAGCCCTTTATGATTAAAAGCTTGATGACTCGCACATTTGGGAATTGGCACAGAAACCCGTGCTGGGGGGGAGAAGTGTGATCA
Organism: Petroica traversi; assembly: GCA_025920805.1. Taxonomy (NCBI): domain Eukaryota; kingdom Metazoa; phylum Chordata; class Aves; order Passeriformes; family Petroicidae; genus Petroica; species Petroica traversi. The sequence goes on from JAHLSL010013023.1 coordinate 262,294, forward strand.
GCCCGTGGTGTTTGTGCTGGTGCTCTGCTCTGGTGTTTAGGTGGAGAGATGCATCCTACAGCCTCCTAAGAAATTCTGCACAGCTCAGCTCCGGGTGTATTGCAGCTGAAAACAGACTGTGGAACTCAATCAGTAGGGACGGAGTTTTAACTAAGTTTCTACATGAACTGTGTTCATGCTGTCATTGCATTTTGACATTCTCCAAATGCTTCGTGGCATTTAAATGCAATCCAGCCTTACAACTTAATTTTATTTTGCTGCTCCTGCTGCATTTCAATCCACCTCCTTCTGTTAATGTGTTATATTTAGTAGAGACAAGGCCGCCCATGAATATTGCAGCATTATCCCGATGAGATAACCATCCGTGCCCAACCCCAGCAGGGAGGGGGCCTGGGAGTGCCAGGGTTGTTTGCAGGCTGGGAAATGTCCCCTGGTTCCAGCCAGAGCTGGTGAGGGCTTGTTACTGGTGAGAAATGCCTGGTGAGCTCAGGAGCAGGGGGGCTCCACTTCAGAGAGGTGATGGCCTTTGTGCCGTGATGCTGCTGGGAGCTCCTCCTGTGGAACAGCTCAGGCAGCCCAAATGGGAGTGGGGCTGAGGGTGAGGAGCTGCCCCACAACATCCTCACATTCAGCAGTGGGGCTGAGGGTGAGGGGCTGCCCCACAACATCCTCACATTCAGCAGTGGGGCTGAGGGTGAGGGGCTGCCCCACAACATCCTCACATTCAGCAGTGGGGCTGAGGGTGAGGAGCTGCCATGCCGGAGCCCCAGCAGTCAGTGAGGGAGGGAGGTGATTTATTAGGCAAGGCTCAGGCTCAGTGCAGGCAGAGCAGGGTTTCCCCTCTCTGCATCAGCGAGGTATTCCCAGAAGGGGTTTCCCACTTCTCCCATGGCATCTTGTTGTCAGGAGCTGGCTCAGAGCCCTTGGCAGTTCTGTTCCCTGCACAGACAGCGCTGATCCAGGGGGCTTTCCTTCCACGCTGCACCCTCACCCTTCTGTTCTTCTGGACACTGTCTCTCATCAGGAGGGACTGGGATTTGTAGGATACATGCAGGTGCCCCAAAGGTGACCCGGGATGACTCAGGCAGGTGTGATCTGCATTGCTGTGCTGCTGAAGCCATCTGTCCTGTGCAGAGGATGCTGCACTACCATGGTGACAAACAGCGAGTGAGTGCCTTGCCTGGGCGAGCAGTGAGGCCCCTCTGTGTGTCCTGTTCAGGTCGCTGCTCCCTGTGGGGCAGGCAGCCCAGCCTGCCAGGGGAGCAGCCCTGGTTTGGGGTCAGCATCTCCTGCAGTGTCCGGCACTGGGGCCGCAGCCAGGAGTGACCAGGGCTGGGCAGAGGAGCTCTGCTGCCGCTCCCCTCCTGACCCTCTGTCTCTGCCCTGCAGGGTTACCTCTCCGAAGGGCTGGTGACCAAGTGGTACCGCTCCCCACGGCTCCTGCTGTCCCCCAACAACTACACCAAGGCCATCGACATGTGGGCGGCCGGCTGCATCCTGGCCGAGATGCTGACCGGGAGGATGCTCTTTGCTGGTAGGTTTCTGTCTCCTGCTCACTCCCTGTTTCCCTCCCTCCTTCCTTCCTACCCAGCTCCAAGGCTTTCTAGCCCAGCAGAGGGAATTGCCCTGGGTAAGGACAGGTGCCCTGTCCCAGGAGGTTCGTGCTCTGTGCGTGGATTTGAGTCGTGATTGGTGTCTTTAGGCTGTTTCTTCTCTTCAGGAGAAGGCATTTGAATGCCGCCACCCACTTTAGGATTTACCTGAAGGCACAACTTGCAGCTCTAAGTGCAAGGAAAAGAAGGCAGCAGAAGCACAGCAAGGAGTTATCAGTGCAGTGTGTGAGGCTCAGCTCTGGTGTTCTGGAGAAGAAAATATGTATTTCATGGAGTCCCAGAAATGCTGTGTCAGGGGCAAAGCTGTGCTTCCTCAGCTGGGACACGAGCTGTTCATGCAGGGACAGCTGCCCTCTGCTGAAGGAGCTGCTGCCCTTCCCCACCCCAGGTCTGAGCAGAGCTCCTGGGCTCTGTCCATGGCCTGTCAGAGCTCTGAGTGACGAGGTTTAACGCGCTCTGTGAGCAGCTGTTTGCAGAGTTGTGTAAATAAATAATCAGACCCGTTAATAATGGAGGAGGACGTTTCTCTCACAGATATTTCAGCGCACCACAGAGCCCCACAGCCTTGGCTGCAGCTGCTCTGCTGCTCCCTCCCCACTCCTGCTTGCAGCTTCCGTATTTCTTGTGTGAAAGCTTGAAAATAAGCAGTCAGGACCATTCTGAAGAGATTATTGAGGTTGCCTCCCTTTCCTTCCCTCTTTTTGTCCTCAATTTCACCAAAGCTCAGCTTTGAAAATTGCCTTTAAGCTGTCTGCTCCTGGTGTTTCCATGGGACACGTTCTAGGAGCAGGGACATCTCCTGGTGCCACTTGTCCCTGCAGGTGCAGGGCATTGTCTGATCTTGCCGGGAGATGCTGCAATCTCCATTCTCCCTATTCCTCGTGTCAAACAGCAAAACAAGAGTTGCTTGTCGAGGTCCTTCCCTGGCCATCCCAGCACAGCACCCAAGCATTCCTGGTTTTCAAACTGTGCCTGACCACTCTCTCAGCCCCAGCTTGGGATTTTTTTGTTCTTTGTGGACCCCAGGGTAAAAGTAATGTTGGCTGACACCACTGAGGTATCCAAGGTGGTGCTTTAAGCTCTTTTCATGGCAAGGCAGAGGCAGAAGTGGCCCGGGACGGGATTCATCTGTCCCCTGTGTGGGTGAGACGCCCAGAGCAGGAACCTCCAGGCTGTTTCTGACAGCCCTCAGCAGGTGGGGATCAGGAGGTGGGATTTGGCACACCACACACACCTGCTGTGAGCATCCCTTTTCCTCTGCCTTCCAGCCCACTGAAATCACTGAATAACTCCCCAGGTGCTGGCAGGATGGTTGGTTAAAGGGTGGGGATCAAAACCAAGCTCAAAATGTCAGTTCCTTTTGGGTGGCTTTGGAAATACATCATCATCAGGGGAGGCTCTGGCCCTCTGCCCCGTTCTCCTGGCCTCCTCCTGTGCCAGCAAGGAAGGCAGGGCCCGGGCAGGAGCCTGGCAGCAGGAGGGGGGCTGTCGTGCTTTTATCTGCTGCTGTTCTGGGAGGAGGAGAACAAAGCCCAGCCCCTCGGAGCAGCTGAAACTCACAAACACCTGCACACAGCACGGATTTGTTTTGGCTGTTTCTCTGCTCTTTGCTTGGAGAAGGAGTTTGCCCCAGCCAGCTGCAGCCTCCCTCCCTGCAGGACGAGAGCTCCACAGAGCCCCGGATCACCGTGGGAAATTACAGCAGAGTGATCCAGGGAAAGCTGCAAACCTGCAGCGAGTGCCTTGCCCTGGATAAATGGTTCTTGACTGTGCGTCAGCGGTGCCGTTTAAATGCAGTGCTTAGCATAAATCAATGTAATTAACTCACCAGCCTGTCTGGGGTGCTTAAGCAGCGCGGGTAAATTAGGGTGGTTGTTATTAGGAGAAAATGCCAGTCCCTGCTCCCCTTCTCCCACAGGAATTTCTGGATGTCCAGCAAAAAGGGAGCCCAGCCCTTCCAGGGTGCTGGGGGGCAGGAGCAGGTTTGGATTGGCAGAGCCTGGGCGGTCACAGCACAGCCGGCTGTCCCAGAGCTGACAGGAGGGCAGCACATCCCCAGCCTGGGCTCGGGTTTGCAGAGCTCTGGGGAGCTCCCCAGCAGCAGCGCAGCAAACAGAGGTGTCCGTGGCTGAGCAGCTGCAGCTCCCTCCAGTGTCCTTCCCACCGAAAGCAGCGCCAGTGGAGCAGGGGGAAATGGGGAAAAAAGGAGTCAAAAGGAGGAAAGTTCTGTCCTGGCAGATCAACACGGGGATCAGCAGTAGGGCTGTGCCTGTGACCAAGGGCTAGGAGATGGTGCAGGGGATTTTGCTGTGGGATCAGGGTGAACTCCCAGGGCTTGGGTGCTTCCCTGGGACTTGCCAGCCTGGAGAAGGTTCTCTTGCCCAAGATGTGGTGCAGATCTCCTGGTTCTCTCCCTGGGTAGCCACAGCATGCTGCGTTTATTCCATCTGTAGTTCCTGTTTTCCTTCGCAGGAGTTAATACCTTCAGGAAAAGGTCCCTGGGAATTCCATAAATAGAGGATAATGGGGTTTCTCGAGAGCCATAATTCAAGGCTTCCAGCATTGCATTAGCAGCTTCGTGTGACTAAACAGTGTCTTTTGTCTGCCAGGTGTCTTCAGTATTCAGGGCTGGGGCTGCACTGGGAGGAAAACCACAAAGCCTTTGTGATTTTTATCCCCCTGTAATTTTGATCTTAGTTTGGGAATTAGCCTGACAACATGTTTGTTTCCTGATAGACATCTTTAGCTTCCCCTCGAGTCAGGCCGTGAATCTCTAAATTACCTAAAATTTGTTTTCCTGAAGGAAAGCTCCAGGATTGATAGGGGAAGGGCATCCCTCCCTTTGTGTTTTTGCTTTTCCTGTTGCTTTGTCCTCTCCCAGGGCTCTGACTGAGTGGTCCCATGCGGTGCTGGTGACCACCTGGGCCCACGCCAGCCTTGCTTTGGGGCTGCCTGGGTTCAGTGCCATGCCACTGGGCTCTGCCATCTGGGGTGAAAGGGGCCATGGCTGCATGGAACCAAATTTTGTTGGTTTTTTGTTCTTGGTTGGAGTGGCGAGGCCAGGATGGGAGGAGATGGTTTCCCAACATCAGTGATTGTCCCTCCCTTGCCCAAGAGGGTCGTGTTGGGGGTCAGCTTGTGGGTGTGGGTCTGGGAAACTCCTGCTGACCCACAGGGAGCTCTGGGCTGTGAGGGGAGCCCAGGGACCTCCACGGCCACAGGGTTGCCTCAGGGGAAGCAGTGTCCCCCACCTCCTGTGAGGAGGCCTCCCCGCCCTCCCTGCTGGCTGGTCAGAAGTGCTGGGCCATAAATGAGGCTGACCTTTCCTGCAATGGCTCAGGCAGGTGCTCCTCACCCTTGAGGCAGCCTGAAATCTGTGGCTGGGACAGGAGGGACTTGGTTGCCAGAAACTCCCCGTTTTTTAGGCTTCCCCAGGCCACTCCCTGCCTGGCTGCTGCTCCTGCCCCTCAGGGCAGAGCATTTCTAACCAGCCCTCCCAGCAGACAGAAAATCAATGGTGCAGCTCCGTGCTCCTGCCAGGCTCCTCTCCGCACACGCAGGAGGCTGGAAATCAGCCACAGAGCCCTTGGTGACATCCAAGAGAGCACTGAAGAATGGGATTACTGCTCATTAACGAGGGGCTCTGCTCAGCTCTGCTGCTCCTCTCCTCTCCCTGACAGGCAGCCAGTGCTGACGGGGCCTCGGGGATGCCTGGACAAACACGTCCTGAAAGAAAAGGATTAAAAACACGGACTGGCACACAGCAGTTGTGGGGATCGACTCCACCAGAGCCATGAATGGTGCCCATCAGAAAACACCTTTCCCATTGGGGTTGGACACCTACGAGCCTTTAACGATGGAGCTCTGGGGACCCCTGGGCTGACAGCACCCCACACCGCCCCAGTTTAACCTCTGTGTGCCACCTCAGCACCTGTCTCCTTCCCACTCAGGGGGCCACGAGCTGGAGCAGATGCAGCTGATCCTGGAGACCATCCCCGTCATCCACCAGGAGGACAAGGAGGAGCTGCTGAAGGTGATGCCCATGTTCATCAACAGCACGTGGGAGGTGCGGAAGCCGCTGCGCAAGCTGCTGCCCGAGGTGGACAGCGAAGGTACCGTGCTGCTTGTGGTGTCCTCAGAGCTGTTCCCCTGGAGTGTCACAGCCGCTGTGTGACACTGCTGCCAGGGGCCTGAGCGCTGCAGAAGGGGTGCAGATCCCTGGGGTGTGCAGCAGGTGTAGCTGGCATGTCCCCATGCTGTCCCCTCTCAGATGGCCTGTCCCAGGCCCTGCTGCAGGACAGCACTCACCCCGCTGCAGCTTGCCCACGGGCAGCTCTCAGGGTGAAATACTCTGCCAAGGCCCGTGGAAGGTGCATCCCTGGCTCCCCACGCCTCTCCCCGAGCTGTGGGCGAGGTTCTTGTCAGGCCCCGTTTGTTCCCTTGCTGTGCAGGAGCACAATTGTGCAGTACAGAGAGGCACAGGCTTCTCCTTCACACACATCCCAGCTCCCTGAGATGGCTGTTTCAGACAGCAACACTGACCAGCTGCTCTCTTGAGCTCCTCCTGGGGTTAGACTGGACCTGGCTACCTGCTCATGGGAAGATGTCAAGACCAGGCTCAGCTTACATTTCCTGGTCAAACTCTTCCCATGCCTGGTCTTGGCAACAGGAAATCCATCAGCCCAGGGCACCCAGGGACCACTTCAGCCTTCAGCAAGCAGGAACAGATTTATTCTCTGCCGTGAGTGTGGAGAGAAAGGTCACCCACGCCCCTCACATAACTCATTGTCTCTTTCCTGCCTCTCTGACCCGCAGTACATCGCAATACAGAACCTGTGCTGTGCTGCTCAGCCACGCTCCATGCCCACAGCCAGTGACCTTATGGAGCTATTGATTGCTTCCTACTTAATTAGCCCAGGCAATGAGGTAATCTCACGGGAGACAGCCAGAAATGGGTTAATGTTTGAGCACTGGGGCAGCACGTCTGGCTGTCCCTGCTGCTGAGGGGTTCTGCCCCGGCAGAAACTGTCCCCTTCACAAAATTACACCTTCAAGGGGGTATCTCTGAAGGGCCTATTCCTATTTTTATTGCCTGAAGTGAAAGGAATTTTCTCATCAAAGGATGAGTTGGATAAGCAACAACTTCAGTGGCAGAATTTTACCCTTTCACATAACCTCAATAAAAGGAATCATCAAAGCAATCACAGCAAACTCTCTATGTTTAGATTTAATTGCACTTGAATTTCCTGTCATCATAGAAAGGGTTCATGCACTACAGTCTTTCTAAAATCATATTAGCCACTCAGAATCCTTCCAGTATTAATGGATAAAATAATTTCATAGCATTGGTCACACCGAAGGCTTTCAGAAATTGCAGTAACTCCAATGCACTTCAGGGGCAGGTAAGATGTGAAATCAGTTGTCTGAAAGGCAGTGTGCTTGTCGAATGGATCTGACAGCGTGGAATCAAATCCCAGCAGCATCCACAGGTGTTTTTGGGGTGGGATCATGGCATCATGCTGGGGCCATAGCACTGGGTGTGACGCACCTGAGGATGCTCTGGCAGCCGTGTCCCCTGTGAGGAGGAGGTGACACCTGAGGGCTGCAGGATTGCTCTCCTGCAAGCTCTCAGCTCCCGTGAGGGGGAGGGTGAGGTGCCTGGTTTAGGTCCTCCTGGGATGTGGCCTTTGCCTCATCCCTTGCTCTGAGGGAATTTGTTGTGGGGGCTCCACGAGGCTCGGCGTGGCAGGAAGCTGTTGCTGCTTCAGAGGAATCAGTGAGCTTGTTTGTCTGTGCTGGCAGCTATTGATTTCCTGGAGAAAATCCTGACGTTTAACCCCATGGATCGGCTGACGGCCGAGATGGGGCTGCAGCACCCCTACATGAGCCCCTACTCCTGCCCCGAGGACGAGCCCGTGTCACAGCACCCGTTCCGCATCGAGGACGAGATCGATGACATCCTGCTGATGGAAGCCAACCAGAGCCAGATGTCCAACTGGGACAGGTACAGCACCAGGCCTGGGCTGGGGAGCAGACCCTGCCTCCAGTGCTTGAGGCAGAGCTGGGCCGATCAGGCTGGATCCCACCAAACGTGTTCCACACCCACGAAAGGTGCCTGCGTTTCCTTCCTTTGTGCCATTTTGTAATTCCAGCCCAAGCTGGTGCCTCCCTGAAGCCAACCAGAGGCTCATCATGGATTCCATGGGGACCAGAAGCTGAGCCTGCACATCCTGGTTGCTGAGTACCTTCCTGCTCTTGGTTTAGTTCATGTTGTCTTTATCTGGGTTTGAGTGGCTCTGCAGCCCTTCCCTCTGCCCTCTGTCCCTATAACATAGGTTACAAAATATTGTCATTCTGGCACCTTTTGGGGACAGGGCCTGATTTGGGGTGCTGTATTCATCACTTTTGAAGGTGCAAAAGCCCCAGAGGCCACAGATCTGGGGGCCTTGTAAAAAATCCTGAATTGTGGTGGCGTTTAAATGGGTTGCTGCAAGCTGCACTGGAAGTTTAGAACAGCTCAAAGCCTTGAGCTGAGGTGTCTCAAGTCCTAGGTGATTACCCCAGTTACTGGCACAGTCCCTGAACTGGGGCAGGCAGAAGAAAATAAGCAGCTAAGAATTAACGAGGTTCGGTTTTCTGTAAAGCTCCTTCCAGCTCTACAGGGATGGAATGAGCTGAGGATGTTCACAGCATTGTTCCTCTCTGCATAGCAATTAAATCTCCTTGCCTTCCTAATCCACTAGATTTCACCAGCACTGAAACAATTACCTAAAGGAGCCCCTTCCTTCACTCTCATTAGTCTCTGCCTGAGTGAACAAGTGTCAGGGTGGAGCCTGGGGGGAACAACCAGCTCAACCAGGTAGGGAGGAAGGCTGGAAGCAGGAAATCTGTTTTCAGTGTATCCCCAGAGCTCCATCATCCCTGGCAGTTACAGCCCCCAGAGCTGCAAATCAGTTGCTGGAGGTCACCTTGTCACCTTTTCCTCAGCTGACTCCCTTGATGTGACACAAGAAGCTGAGAGTGAGGCTGTCCTGCCACCCAGCTGGGGACATCTGCTGTAGGGCTGCAGATTCTGCAGTGCAAGCCACATGTTTTGGGGACAAGAGATGATTTTTTTCTGTGTGTTGTGAGACACCTGAAGAGCAGCTTTTTGCTGTGACAGAGCCCAATACCTGGGATAAGGTGTCTTTGAAAGGCATCTCAGTTAGGAACCAGTAAAGCAGATGTCACTTCGAATAGGAATAGCTATTGTCAGGTTATTGCAGTAAGGGAGTTCAGGTGACTTGAGAAACTATCACTTAGCAAGCTGGCCCCTCAGGAATGCTCTTGGTCCTTGACATCAGAATAAATTGGTGATACCCAGTCTCAGTGGGGGTTTAAGTTCATCTCTTTTACTGTTTTGTCACCAAACAGGGAAAAGTCGCACTATGGTACCTGTCTGTGGGCTGAGGGGCAGATTGGTTATTAATGGTGTTAATCATGTTTTAGTCCCAAGTGGAGGGGAGGTGATGGGCATCTAAAGGAAGGGGCCACTAGGTTTGGTTGTTGGGCTTTTATTCCTGCTCCTGGTCCCACCTCAGGCTCTTGATAAATTACTCACCCCCCTGACATGGAGGTTATCTCTGCTATCAATAAGACATTTACCCAGCAAGCAGAAGGCAAAACCAGCAGCAGTTGTTTTGGGCACTGCTGCTGCCAGCAAAGCGTGGTGCCAGTGTCTAACAGCAGCGTGTCTTTGGCAGGTACCACATCAGCCTGTCCTCCGACCTGGACGGGAGGCTCGACAAGCACCATGACATGGACGAGGTGCAGCGTGACCCCCGCGCGGGCTCCGAGTCCACCGCGGAGGAGGCGCAGGTGGACCCGCGGAAATACTCCCAGAGCAGCTCGGAGCGGTTCCTGGAGCTGTCACACTCCTCCATGGATCGAGTGTTTGATGCCGACTGTGGGAAATCGTGTGATTACAAAGTGGGGTCACCCTCCTACTTGGACAAATTGCTCTGGAGGGACAGTAAGCCCCACCACTACTCGGAGCCCAAGCTAATCTTGGATTTGTCCCACTGGAAAAGGGCGACCATAGCACCTGCGGCCGAGCTGTCGCTGGAAGAGGAGCCATCCAACCTCTTTCTGGAGATTGCCCAGTGGGTGAAGAGCACGCAGGCGGGGCTGGAGTGCCCCAGCTCTCTCCCCGAGATGCAGGAGCGGAGCCTGCCCTCCTCTCCCCACCACCTCCACAAGGAGCCCACGGAGGTGCACAGCGAGACCGACCCCGAGTTCGACCTGGACGTCTTCATCTCCAGGGCACTGAAGCTTTGCACAAAGCCCGAGGACCTTCCAGACACCAAGCTCAACGAGATCAACGGGGCCTGCATCTCGGAGCACCCCGGGGACATGGTGCAGGCGGAGGTGTACCAGAAGGAGCGGTGGTGAGGGAGCCCCGCTGCACCCCCTCTGCCTCTGGATGGTGCGGCTGCTGCTCGGGGCTGGGTGGCGTGCGACTGTCACTGAGCATCCCTTTTTCACACTGTACCAAATGCCTTTTTGGGAAAAGGCAAGCACAAAGCCCACGCCCCTTCCGATGCCTTAGAGGTTCTTCTAAGGGAAACGAGGGGTGTGAGTGAAATACTGAGTTTCTTACACTGCCTTAACAATCTTGCCTTGTGATCTCTGGGACCTGTTTGAAACTGAAGTGTACGAGGGGGAAAACGACAGTACATGGTAGGTTTACAAACAGTAGTTAAATCAACTTCCTTTCTTTTTCTATAGCAGCTTGAAGTGACAAGGACAGAGTTAACATTTTCAGTATAGTCAGATACCCTCCTGGTTGGACAGGTTCCTGAAACACTGAGCTCCTCTGAGGCACCTGTGTGGGTACAGGTATGGAATAAAGTGATGCCAGCCATCAGTCAGCGGAGAATGGAACTAGAGGTAGAGTTTGGCCATCAGACAAAAAAAATAACTCTCTGAGAATGTTAATCAGGAAGAAATTTGACCTACAAAATATGGGCCGTTGGGGATTTGTTTTATTTTTCCTGATGGAAGGGACAACATTTTTTGCCAAGTGCATTTTGCTGGTTTGTGGTTTCTCACACCAAAATTTTCCCTTCTGTTGCACGGGGTGCAGCAGGGGACGCACGGGGATCTGAGCTTTCCGAGCACTTAGGAGGGCCCATGTGATGCATTTCAGTGTAACAACCTGGTGCTGCGAGTCCTGCCTGGGACAGCTGCCCATTAGGCCAGCAAAGCTGAGAGCTGGCAGCAGGGTGTCCCATGGTGTGATCCAGCCACATGGACTCAGCAAGGGCACCCACCCAGCTCTGCCACTGGAAAAGGAATTGAAGTACTCCTGGTTTTCCATCTGATGAAGATCTCATGAAGAAAACAACAGTTCCTGTGGCATTAGATTCCTAACTGGCCACTTTGCTCCCAGCTTCTGTGGGAGATACTGGTGCCAGCAGGCAACTGTGTGTAAATAGATGAAGACACAACTGATCTACTGTAACTTCTGTTTTCATCCACACTTCTGAGCACCTTAATAACTAATCAGCTAACAAGAGTTTGTATATGGAAGAAATGTTCTATACTTATATTTAATCCAACTGGGCAGCTTTTTAAACGGGAGATCTGTAAATAGTGCCATACAAGACAGCCTCTGCTTTCCTTGCCATCCTGCTGCTGTGCTGTCCGGCACAGTGGCACTGCTTACATTTGCAAAAGAGAAGCTGCTGTATTTAGTACTGCAAGGCCCATATTTAACTACTCCTATATTAATTATTTCTACCCTTCCAACAAGCAGTCCGCTAGATGCTCTGAGAAGTGAAGAAAACTCGTGTGAGGCTCGGATAACTGAACAGCAGCTTTCACTGTATTAGCCCTGGCTTCTGTTCTTGCTGGGACCAGGTGCAGGTTAAGCTGTCGCAGGCCTTGCCAAGCACAGAAACATTGTCTTACTGTGAAGATCTCACCTCAGGGTGATGGAAATGCCACTGCTCCAGCCGATCAGCAGCACTGGTGTGAAGGCAGCCGGCTGCACAGGCGGGGTGGGGTGCAAGTCCTGGTGCAGGGGTGGAGAAGGCATTTGGAAGGCAAAACTGATGGCGAAGACCTCAGAAAGACAAAGCTGTTTGTCTCTGGCCTTTGCTTTGAGCGCTTGGGTGTCCCCCAGGTGGCTCAGAAAGGGCAAACAGGACAGAAGCAGAGGTTTGGTTCCTGGAGTGTTGCAGATGATTGATATACCTCAACTAAAGCTCAGCACTTTCACTGGTGGTGGGGGACACTCTGATGTGGGGGAGCCGCCGCTGGAGCAGCTCCAGCCAGCCCTGGCAGCCACAGCTCGCTGTCCACGGTCCCATTCAGCCCTGCGGGGCAGCCAGCAGCCAGCAGAGGCTGGGAATGGGATTGCGGGCTCAGGAGTGTGTGCCAGGGAGGAGGTGGCAGCAGCCACAGCTGTGCCCCACGGCCACTCCTGCCACCCACAGAGGAGCTGATGGCGCCCGTCCTCTGCTGGAGGGGCCAGCTCACAGTCAGGCACCAGGGAGCCAGCAGAGTTCAGGCCCAAAGGGTGAGAGCAGCACGGTGAGAGCAGACTTTGGAGACCCTTCTGACATGGAACAGTCCTTTGCTGCTGAGGGGATGAACACGAGAGCTCGGCTTGGTCAAACCACACCAGCGCTCTGCTCACCAGGCATTCGGCCACGTCCCCTGAAGCCAGAAGCCATTTCCCATGGGCTGCTACTTCTTCTCCAGCAGGACTATTTATTGTGGCCATGAAATAAACAGTTTTGCTTTTGAGAATTGTCTTGAGAGCCCGCAGTTAAAGTGTGGTATTGACTCCATAACAAGCAAACAGAGCGTGTTGCCGCTGCTCCGGATTTCCCATCTCGCTTTGTGAGCTCTTATTTGATGTTGTTCTAAAACCCCAGCGTCACATGCTGGGAAAAGGGGATAATAGGGATGGCTTTAATTTGTTACTTGAGTGTGCTTAGCTGATCACAAGCCAGATCTGTCTCTCATTTACAGAAATAAAATGTAAGGCCTAAGCCTTCCTTGCGTGGCAGTGTGTAATTATTTTATCAATCATTATTTGTATTATTATTATTGTGAAATGCTTATTCCAGTACTTGTGTCTAGGTTTCTTTTGCAAATCACAGACTTCATTCAGGCTGGAAAAGCTCTTTAAGAATGAACATGAAGACCTGCATCATGTCAAGATTTGCATTCTGGGGTTATTTGATGTTGAGCTGCTTTTTACCCAGCTTTGTTTTGGTGGGTTCAGGCTGTCTGAGCACTCAGGGTCGCAGGAAGGGCATTTAGGCTTTGTCAGCACCTGCATCTCATGCAGTTTGAAGAATCATTTCAGGGCAAGTTCATCCATCAGGTATTTCAGTACATTTGCAGAAGGCATTTATTGACAGAGATGATGCTGTTGCTGGTGACACTGTGTGGTGGCCCCCGAGGCCACGTGGCCCGGGGTTGGGTGGACACCCTGGATTTAGGGAGGTGGGTTCCAGCTGTTCTGGGTTTTATTTAAAGATCAGCAGAGGGAACAGAAGAACCCTCCCTGAAACTGCAGGAGCTGCTCCTGGTGGCTTCTTGCAAGGATCTGTCCTTCCACTGGCCATGAGTTGGAGCCTGGGGATCCATCAGGGAGATGATTCAAAAACTCCTTTAAATGTCAAAAAGATGCCTCCACCGGCTCTGTTGCTGCCCAGTGATTGTTCCTCCTCAGTCACAAATACGTGACTATTTTTGCTGCAGTTTATTTTTAATCGTGCTGGGACTCAGCAGCTGTTACAGCATCACAGAGCTGCACTCACCAGACCTTCAGAGCTTTTACCACTGCAGTAACAAAAATACTGACTTAGCTGCCTTTCAAAAGGGGCTTCGGGGACGTCCTGGGAAGTTTTTCCTGTGCAAATCCCATCCAGATCCCAGAGTAAAACCACAACATAGTGTCAGTGAATTTTACAAGTGGACTTTTTGGAGACTGGACTGTAAATGATCAATTCTGTCCCTTTGAGCAATTCTATGCCACTGTCTCCAGTTTTTGAGAGCTTGCAGTGAGAACAGTTATAGTGTAGCATGCAGACATTTCAGCTTTCAAATTTTTTTTTTCAGCTGGTTCTAAGAGGAATTGAAGAGAACAAATACACCATATGGTGTTTGCTTGTGAATTGTTGCCTTTGACATTTTGAAAGGCAGAGTTTGGTTTTGAAGCAGAACAATACTCGAGTGAATGGAGTCCCCTCAAAATGCAGCTTCACTTTCCAAAGCCATGCTTGCCATGGTATTTTAAACTGCCATCTGGGCACTGGTGAAGTTGCTTTATAATAATCACATCACTAAGTTCAGAGTAGACTTTTGTTTATTTAAAAAAAATTCTGTCTTAAAAAATACAGCCTTTTCACACAGCGTCTCACTCTGTCTGGTCTTGGGCTGTGGCGGAATAAAGTGTAACAAAAGGATCTCAGAATGGTCGCTTTGATTAATGTTGCGGTGGAAAATAGGTGTTTTAGGAAGTTTATATGAATTTTTATGAAGCTTTGGAGAGAATAAACCCAAGGACATCTTGGCCAGCAGAGGCTATTCTGAAAAACAGTGTGTGTGCCAATGTTGCAGGAAGTGTTTGTGTCTACCAGAGATTTCAAAATCCTGGGACATTTCTGTTAGCCCATCTGGCATTTCAGGAGGGAAGAGGGGGTCAGGGAACAGCCTGAGCTTGGTCAGGTCCCATGGTAGGGGGAGCAGCCATCTGGCTGTGAGCAGGGCTGGGGGATGGAGCAGGTGCTGGCCTCCCGTTTCCATGTGCTCTTAAAGTAGGATGGGTTAGTGTCATACAGATGGGGTGAAATAGTGGACAGGAGGACCATTTAATGGAGAAATAAATATAAAATGTAATATTTCAACATATACATGCTGTCTGCCCCTAAACCCTGCTGGCCACTGTTAATGGCTCCAGTGCCAACAGGAGTGTTCAGTGAGGAGTCTCTGTCACACAAGTTCAGTGGCTCCCCATGTGAAGATCCAGAAGTTATGACATTTCCCAGGGAGCAGTAACATGCAGTAAGGGAAGAAAATATTTTCAGCCTGAAGCATTTTTCCTGTGTTCTGCAAAGCCCTGTGCCCATGAGCAGCTGGGTGCTGGGAGGCCTCCATCCCTCCAGGTAAGTCCTTCTCTGAAATGCTGTACAGCTCAGGAGGGGAAAGGTGACAGGAGACTTGCCACGAGATGAGCTGGACTCAGCCAGGCTCAGCAGAACTTACCTGTGTGTGTGTGTTTCCTGTGCTGAACACCTGGCGAGCCCCTGGACCAAACTCCAGACTGGGAAGGTTTCCAACTCACAGTTCCACCTTTCCTTCTCATCACAAAGCTCAGGCACACCTTCCCACCCTCCTTCACCTGAGGGGATGAGAATTCATGCACTAGGAGAACTCCTCTGGGCTGCATGGGCATAAAGC
This sequence comes from Petroica traversi, assembly GCA_025920805.1. Classification (NCBI taxonomy): domain Eukaryota; kingdom Metazoa; phylum Chordata; class Aves; order Passeriformes; family Petroicidae; genus Petroica; species Petroica traversi. Next base: position 277,365 of record JAHLSL010013023.1, read on the forward strand.
TCCCAGGAGGTCAGCAGGCCACAAATGAAATGCACAGAGCATCCAAGCTGTCCTCACAGCAACCATCTGCTTTTCCAGCTTGCTGGAGGTGGCTGATACTCGAGTTGCTGCATTCCTGAGCAAGTAGCCCACATTACACCCAGATGTACTGGGTGTTTGTGGGTGTGCAGCATTCACATCCCACCGAGGAACACCCATCAGTCCCCAGAGCAGTGCCTGCAGGGGGACAGGACAGCCCCACCTGAGAATGTCTCCTCAGACTCCAGAGCTAATCCTCGGGCACAGCTGGGTGTGAGGAGGGCTGGGCAAGGCAAGAGGGATATGTACTGCTGCTGCCTGTGCACTGTGGGCAAACAGACCATAAACCAGACAGAACCCTCCTGGGAACAGCTAAATCTGATTGGGAGGGGCCTCCAGATCTTCCTTGTGTAATCCCATGCAAGTGTCAGCTGTGAAGGGAAGGAAGGAGAAAAGCATCTCTCTCCAGAGATGGCATGCGATGTTTATTCATGACAGAATGAAAAGTCTGTCACTGCAGCTAAACAAGGCCTCACACTGGAGATTTCTGCCACTAACTCAGCCTGCTGAGCAGCTCTGTGTCCCCAGACAGCTCATCATTCCCTTCTGATGAGCCCACACAGCTCATCATTCCCTTCCTACAAAGGGATGCAGAGAAATCAGCCTTTCTGCCCAAAATCAGCAGCACACGAGGGGCTCATGCTGCTTGTGCATGGCCCATGCCATTTCTGAGCCGCGTACATCTCACCCCACTCTCAGCTTCCACAGCTGCACCCAGCACCTGGGCCTGGGGGAGCTCCTCCATCCCCCTGAAAGAGAGGCCTGTGTGAGGACAGAGATGTTGCTGCCATGTAGTGATGTCTGCAGAGGACTGGGTGGCACTCTGTGTGTCACCCCTTCATCCTCAGACAGGCTGTGCTCTCCCTCAGCCTCTGATGGATAAACAACAGTGGCAAAAATGCAGCCAGTGAGCTGCTGAGGGTACACTGAAATATTTAACCAGAGAGACTGGCAGAGGGGCTGGCAGCAGGAGCCTTGGTGTTTCCTCTGGCTGTGACTCCTGTGTCTCCAGGGGCAGCGCCTGACATTTCACACCAACTGAACTTGGCTCATTAAGAGACAGACACGGGCAGACCTGTTTGTCATCTCTGCACCAGGCGAGGGGTCTGTTCCCACAGCAGGTACTTTGTCGCTCCAAATTATGTCCCTGGAACACAGGAGCTGTCAGTAAATGTTAAGCTGTTTCCTCCTCTCGTCTGCCATTTGGAGCTGCTGCCCCAGGAGCGATACAGGCTCTCTGTGCTGCTGGATCTTCAGATGAGCATCACTGTGCTCACACTCAGCTTCTGCCAGCCAGCCCTGGCATTCCAAATCTGTGTGAGCTGCTCTGGGGCTCGCTGGCAGCCTGCTCCTCCCTGAGGTCTGCTGAGCTCTGTGTGCGTGTCCTCAATCTCACCTGTAAACGGGGGTGATGGAAAAAAGAAGCTTTGAGGCTGACTGAGGAAAGGAGTGAAGTGTGCTCCAGTTTTCTTTCCCCATGTGAAGCTTTTGTAGAGCCGTGGAGTGGTTTGGTTTGGAAAGTACCTTCAAAGGTCACCTATCTCAAGGCACTGAAGTTAAAATGAGTGGCAGCCTGCAGAGAGCCCAGCCCTGCCCCAGCCAGGGCAGGGAAGGGCAGACCCTGGGCCCGCATGCCCCCCCTGCTCTGACTCCACGCCTGGCTGAGATTCCTGCTGGACCCGAGCTCTCTGCTCAGCAACCATAAAAGAGCCAGGACCTGCTCTCTGAGGATAGAGAAAAGAGGCTGTAAGGGAGAAATCCTGAGAGAGAGGGAGCCATGGGAGAAGCAGAGCTGAGCACTGGATCCAGGGACTCCCAGCAGTAGTCGATTTCCATCTGAAGTGTCGGGGGTGCAGCCAAAGGTCTCCTTTCGGAGGATGCCCTCAGGCCAGGGCTGGCACTCTGCAAGGTAGCTCTTTCCCGGCCGCTGGCAGGTGGGAATAGTTGTATTTTCTGCCTAAAATTGTTCAGTTTCAGAGTCGTGAAGCTCTTGGGACCGTGAGCAGTCTTAGGCAAGGACAGGCCGCCCTCTGCAGGGAAATTCATCAAACTCGGGTTCCAGCTTTCCCCTGGATTTGGCTGCCTGGATGAACCCCCACAGATCAACCCCGCAGGGCACCCAAGCTGATGCCACTCCAGGGCTGGAGCTCTGCTCTCGCCTGACATCCTCCAGCAGACTTCCATTACTGTGCCTGAGAAGCACAGAAGATTTGCAGGAAGGTGCACCAGCCGTCGGTGATGTGACACCAAGCTTTTCCCCCTGCTGGGAAAAATAATGGGATCACACCTGCTGGGACATGTGGAAGCTGTAAGGAGCAGGGGCAGGTCTGGGTTTGCAGGGTGGTGAACGCTCCCCGTTTCTGTGAGGAAAGCCAGGAGGTGTTTTGCCTTGCTGAATTGTGTCTGGCAGGTTTTCTGCAGTGACTGTGTTTTGGCACGTCATCACCAGGAAGGTCGGCAAAGTCATTTAAGCCAACTTTGTTGCCTGCATGAGTGTGCACTTTTTTTGTTTGGATTGGTATTTCGGCAGCAGATGTTAGAACAGAGAGAGAAATTTTGCTGTTTCTGGAGACCTAAGCCCACACTGGCCAGGTCTCCTGGGTTCTATCAGTGTGGCTAAAAAAGGTAAGTTCCCATTTTCAGCTTTGACAGCACATTCACTGTCCCCTCTGACAAAGACCTGAGGAATCGCATTCCTCCCCCCAGGTAGGACTGAGTGGATGGGTGTGCCTGCTAAACCAAGTGGCTTTTAAAACCCAAGAGGCTCATTGTTTGTAACAATATTCAAAACTTCGTGTTGCAAGCTGCTTTGGGTCTTACAGAGAGCCAAAATGATCTCTGGGAGGAGCTCAAATTGAGAAGTTGAAATCTTTCTGAGCAGTAACCTGGTACTGGTGCTCTCAGAACTCGGCATCTCCCCAGATATTTGGGACAGGGATGGTGGACAGGTCTCATTCACACAAGTTTACCAGAAGCTGAAAAGGTACAATATCTTGTTGTTCAGGCCTTTGCAGGCACTTCTGTAAATATCCCAAAAGTAATATGTGCAGCTGCTGCTCCTGTGAGCATTCCCTGCAGCTCTGTCCTGCCTCTTAATCCTCACGTATCTTTAGGTGTTGATTCCATTCACCCTCAGCCCAGCTGCTCCTTGCATTGAGAAAAACAAGCTTAAACCAGGAAAGAAAAAAAGAAGCAAAACATGTTAGCTAAGTATGTCTGGATTTTTAAGCGACTCAAGTTTCCTTGCTCTCAGAAAAGAGAAAAATTCTGTTTGTGAAGTTGTCGAGAATTAGAGACTTCCTTTCACAACCCGGTTGATGAAATCTTGATAGAGTTAGGTTCTCTGTAATTTAAACTACAGAAGAGCTTCTTATTAAGTGCCAAAGCTCACTTTATAGCAGAGGTTTTGTAGCTGGCCCATATCTCCCTAACCAGATGTCCCATAACTCCCTTTCCAAGCATCTTGTAACTGAGACATCTGACACTGTCCTAAATCCATATATGTGTGCATTCAGTTAAGTGATAAAATGCACAGTTGATGAAAAGGATTTCTGTGCTTTACTCTTTGTGTGAGACATAAAAACTCATCGTGACATTGTGTCCCCTTGGCCAGGTATTTTCCAGCCTAGAAGTTTCTGTGGTTTTTTTATACCAGCCCTCTCCCACAGGAGGAGCTGGATTTTCGAATTCAGCTAATAATGAGAGTACACACATAATGAAATGCAGAGGAGTCCAGGCAGGACACAGAGGGAACACTGTGGGTCAGCAGCTTTAGCAGAGTCCCGAGGATTGCTGTGCCTTCAGCAGTGCTAGGCAGGGAGTGCTGGCTCAAAGAGCAAAGCCATTTCTCCTCATGGCCAGGATGGTACTCTGCTTATCAGCTCTCTCCTCACTTTGCAGGAAATTAAGTCTTCTTGCACTGGTGAGGATGCCATCCTTGGCTAGACACAGAAAAGCCAGGGCTGAGACGGCGAGACTGTGCTAACAGGCACAGAAAATGCATTTCACAGCTTCTCAAGCCAGTGCCATTTGAGACCTGTGAAGGTTAATGGATCTTTTCTGGCAGGTTTCTCTATCACTTTTGTCAGTTGCTGCCACATGGAGACAAAAGCAGAGTGCTCTCAGCAGCGAGCTTGCCCAGCCTGAGGTATGGGTAGCTGCCTGGGAGCCCAGGCTGAGAGTGAGGTGTCCATCAGATTGAAGTCTGATCTCCTGGAACAGGAGTCAGCGGGTGTGCACAGGCTGAGGGGACTCATCATTTCACCTCCAAGGCTCGTTCTGCCTCCGTTCAGTCTCTGTAAGGTCCATTCTCATCCTGCAGCACACACGCCCAGCCTGTGAGGTGAGAGAGAACAAAAAGCACTGTATGCTGACTTCAAGCTCTTAAACCCGAGTGTAGTGTCACCAGACCCTGCCTATGTGGTTAGACCCTACCCTGAGGTATCTGAGTGACGCCTCTTCCCAGCTGAACGCAGGGACTGGCAAACTCACGGTGATTTTAGCGGGTTTTTGGTGCTTTTTCTCCGCGCTCTGGTCAAACAAAGGCAGGCAGTCGCGGCTTGGCGTCTGCTGAGCGATCAGAAGAGGGCAGTCCTGCCTCTCTGTGCGTGCTCGGCTTTGTGCTCGGACTGTCTCAAAGGCTCGAGTCGGTGCCGCATACCGGTGTTACACTGATCGGGATGGACCCAGCCCTGAATGTCCTTCTGTCGTCCCGCCAGCGCAGCGGGACCGCAGCCACCAGAGGCAGAATAAAACTACACCGTGTCAGGGGAGATGATTCAGAGGGCAGAGCTGGGATGTTGTGGGATGATTTCTGCAAGAAAGCTCCCGGTGATGAGGACGGTGTAGGAAAAGATCCGCTTTGTGTCTGCAGGGGGTGCGGTGGCACGGCACAGGTAAACAAATAAACCTGGTTTAAATGCAGTGAGAAGGGGTTACCGTGACTCCCGTCAGAAAAGCGGTTTATTAGGGGATGAAAGCACTAAAATGGCTGCAGCCTCCCCCTGTGAGAGTCACTCGCTGTGCTACCTGTGGTCTCCACTAGACCAGGATGCTCAGAGCCCCATCCAGTCTGGCCTTTGTTTCCCGGGCGGGACATCTGTCCCCTCTCAGAGCATCCTCTGAGCAACCTCATTAGAAAATTTGCCGCCCTCTTTATAACTTACCTCAATAAATTTACCACACTCACCATAAAAAGCTCCTTCCTTCTTTCTGGTCTGATTATCACCTGGCCAGCCCATCTCAGGTTTTCTCACCACGTCCCTGGCTGTCCAGGAGTTCAGCACATTAGAGCTGACTGATCACCTGAGGTCAAACTGGCCTAAAAAGAGGTTGCAGATCACAAGAAGAGAAAGTAAAATGTAAATTAAAAAGCAGCAGAAGACAAACGTGTTAAACCACAAGGAGGGGCTTACAGATATGTAGGGATGGTGTTCCGGCAATGCCATCCCCAAGCAGGGCAGAATTAATAGTGCCACAAGACGTCCCCAGGAGTCGGGGTTTTGTCACCACACTGTTCAGTCATTAGTGCAATCCCAGGCATAGTTCTGTGCATTTCCCCAGACAATCCCTGGAGACAGAGCAGGAATAGGCACCTTATTCCCAAAATACAGCCTGTGTGTGGACATTGGTTTGGGTGGTGAAGCACTGGGCAGCACGAGTGTGGGCTGCTCCCACATGAGCTGCTCTCAGGGTCAGAGACTCTTCTGCACACACTGGACCCCAAAAAGGCTTAATGAGAAATTTTATGCAGAGATGCTTTAAAACATGGAATGAAATCACAAATCAGAAATCGAATGCAAAACATGGAAAGAGTGTAAACATATTTAGCTATGTTGTTGCTCTAAAGAAGTAAAAAGGGCAAGGGTGGTAGAGAGAAGTAATGTCTTTTAGTGGAATTGATGTAATAAAAGACATTATTTTTCTTCGCAAACTATGCCTCGGGGTATCCATCATCTTTACTGCCCAGTTCCTGCTTCAGTCTCGTGTAAACATGAGGAGTCACTCGGGTCATCCCTCATATCAGGCTTAGCCTGATCGTGCCAGAGTGAACAATCAAAACTGCTTTTTAACAGAAATAAAGAGTAGAAGGTGAAGAGGCCACAGAAACCATCTTCTGAGGGATGGCTTGTTCTGCTACACTGTACTGCAAAGCCTGTACTGCAAAGACTTCTGAGACTGGAGCGAGATAAAACCCAATGTCACTGCGTAAATAATTGTTCTGTGTTAGCTGTATACACACAGCTACATTATCAGTGAATTTGTGGGAGTGACAGAGTAGCACCATGGAAGGAATGAAAGGACAGATCCAGGCAAACAGAACAGAGATTATTTTAGTTTATTTATTTGCATCAAGGATCAGTGGTAGAGAAAACAAGTGCTGGTGACGTTACTTTAAATAAGATATTTGAAAAACTGAAAATGTTACAGAAAGGAGAGGGTCATAACTATCTCAATGATGGGGAACAAAAGCTCTCTATGTACTTTATCAGGCATAAATGGTTACAACCATATGGCTTATCACAAGAAAAATGCAGCAGGAAGTTCTCTTCAGTAAAGAAACAGCAAAAAAAAATCAGAAAAAAAGAGTTTTCCTAGACTTCCTACTAGAAGTCTAGGAAAACTCCAAAGAGAAGTAGAACACAGTTTTAGGATGGTGGAAGTGACTTAAGAAATTACCTTGATGCGATTTAAGAAAACTACCTCCAAAGAGTGCTGATTCTTGGGAGATGCAATTTTAATTTAGCACAGACCACTGGCTCCCTCTGGAAAGGAGCTATGGTAAAATGCATGGCCTGTGCACGCCAGAAATACAGGGTGATCATGACAGAGTCATCTGCTGCATTAAAAATTTCTGAATGAGTTCTCACCCTGCAGTGGGCGAGCCCTGACTCTTCAGGAGGCTGCTCCAGCGCAGTCAGGAGGGAGAGCAGCTCCGTGCTTGCTGGCTTTACAGGAGCTCCCAGGGCTCACGGTTCTTCTCTTGGCAACAGCAAAGCAGCAACATTTTGTGTGCCAGAAGAAACTGAGTGAGCACCAAATACGGTGATAAAAGCCCTGTGGAGGAAGGAGATACAACTGCTCCTCTCGTTCTGTAGCACAGGCAGGGGGCAGAGAGACCCTGAGGGGCTGTAGCGTGTCCAGGGCAGGGAACGGAGCTGGGGAAGGGGCTGGAGCCCCAGGAGAGGCTGAGGGAGCTGGGAAGGGGCTGAGCCTGGAGCAAAGGAGGCTCAGGGGGGACCTTGTGGCTCTGCACAAGTCCCTGACAGGAGGGGGCTCAGGGGGGTCGGGCTCTGCTCCCAGGAACAGGGACAGGAGGAGAGGGAACGGCCTCAGGCTGGGCCAGGGGAGGCTCAGCTTGGACACCAGCAGGAATTTCCCCATGGAAAGGGCTGTCCAGGCCTGGCACAGCAGCCCAGGGCAGTGGTGAGTCCCCATCCCCTGAGCCATGTGGATGTGGCTCTGGGCAGTGCTGGGGAATGGTTGGACATGAGGGTCTGAGGGCCTTTCCAACCCAAATAATCCTGTGGTTCCGTGACCCTGCTGCCCTGCTGTGCCAGCTGGGGCTGTGTTGAGGCACAAAGGGTGCACCAGATCTCCTCTCCACAGCGACCTGTACCTTGGGAAAGGTTTGGGGCCTGGATTTGGGGATGAACAACAGCGGTACCACAGGGCTGCAGGGAGAGCACACAGCTGGAAAGCAGAGGGTGCAGTGTGGAAATGACAGCTCTCCCTCCTGTCCAAAGTGCTGCTGGAGTTTGGGCCCCACAGCCGTGGCAGATTGCAGCCCCTGGGGTGCAGGTTTTTCTCTGCTGTGACTAATTACAGTGCAGCTCTCAGGACAGCCATTCTCTCACAACAAAAGTGTTGCACAGTGTGGCGCAGCCAGGCCTCAGCTGTTCATTAGGTGATCCTGGGGAGTATCCTCCACCGCTCTGAGGCGGCACGGGGTTACAGCAGGAGTGATTTATGTCAGCTGGCTACGGAGCCAGGCGTTTTTAAATGCCTCCAATTTGGGCTATTTTTAGCCCGGCACAAAGGCATGACCTTGCAGGTTATTTTCGCAATCTCCTTTGTTTATAGGTGCAGAGCAGCATTATTCAGAAACGTTTCAAAGCTACCACAGTCATGCTGACAGGGGGGGAAAGCAGCTGAAAATGCTCGTCATGACAGGCCTCAAAATCATAATTAGGAGAGGGGGTTTTGATTATGTAGGTTTACATATTTGATACTGTTACTATAGTGACTCTGCTTCTTTTAACTGCACAGTGCTCCTTTGTACATCAAACTATTTAAATCGTGTGCAGTGCTGGCAGAGAATTAAAATTCTTACTTAATGAAAGTTCCCGTTAAAATAAAAAAGCCGCTTTTTAACTGACAGCAGGCACAGCTAGATGGGATATTGGGAAGGAATTGCTGGCTGGGAGGGTGGGCAGGCCCTGGCACAGGGTGCCCAGAGCAGCTGGGGCTGCCCCTGGATCCCTGGCAGTGCCCAAGGCCAGGCTGGACATTTTGGTTTGGAGTACCCTGGGACAGTGGGAGGTGTCCCTGCCCAAGGATGAGCTTTAAGGTCCTTCCCAACCCAAACCACTCCAGGATCCTGTGATTAACAGTCTCAAAATCTGCAGCATTGGAAAGCATCTGAGTTTGGGCTGGGGAGGAGGCAGTCGTAGGCTGGGATTGGCTGAGGTATCACATTTCATACCTGGGTACTTTCCCTCTCTAAACACTGTGGGTGCTGAGCTGTGGACAGGTATCACTTCTACTGAGGTGAGACCATTGTTGGGACAAACAGCCCAGGGTTATGGTGAAAAGTGATGGTTTGGCTCTTTTCCTCTGCAATTTCAGTGCTGACCTGCAGTATGAGGTGCCTTGATGATTTCTGCCAAGCCTTGTGTTTGAGTCCAAGGGTAATCCAGCCCTCCAGGCTCTGTGAGGCAGCAGACCAGGCAGGAGTTACCTCAGCACTGCAGCTCTACATGTTTTGAGCAGCCCTGATCCTTGCAGGGCATCCAGCACGGTGGCTCTGGCCACTGGGAGCAGCTGCCATCTTGCTTCAAGGAACTCTGTGTGGAGCAACCCCATTTCCCTGCCATCACTGTCTGCTGCCTTCCTCCTGCTTGGCCTTTCCCCCTCAGCCTCCTGCCCAGCAGGACACCCCTGAGCTGCCGTGGTCCCTCACCATCCTGGGTGCCACATGGCACTCACAGCCTCGTCCCCCATGGACCAGACTCCTTATGGACCCTGACTCCTCACAGCCCCATCCCCTCACAGCCCCATCCCCTCACATTCCCCTTACATTCCCCATCCCCTCACAGCCCCGAACCCCTCAAGGACCCCAGCTCCTCCCAGCACCCATCCCCTCACATTCCCCATCCCCTCACATTCCCCATCCCCTCACATTCCCCATCCCCTCACAGCCCCATCCCCTCACCATTCCCTCACCATTCCCTCACCATTCCCTCACCATTCTGTCCCCTCACATTCCCCATCCCTCATTTCCCTCACGTTTCCCTCACGTTTCCCTCACGTTTCCCTCACGTTCCCCTCACGTTCCCCTCACGTTCCCCTCACGTTCCCCTCACGTTTCCCTCACGTTTCCCTCACGTTTCCCTCACGTTTCCCTCACTTTTCCCTCACTTTTCCCTCACCGTTCCGTCCCCTCACGCTCCCATTCCCGAGTCCCGCCCCCAGCTCCGCCCCCGCCCCGCCCCCTCGTGCTGATTGGCTGCCACCCGAACCCTAATTAACCTCCCACAGGCCCCGCCCCGCCGCGCCTGTCCCGCTGTCCCCTCTGCGGGGGCGGGACAAAGCGTTCATTGGCCAAACGTCGCCGTCCCCTGCGAGCTCTCTTGCGTTCTATTGGCTGCACGAGCTGTCAGTCAGAGTCCACGCCCGCCCCCCGGGGTGTCCCTCCCCGGCGCCTCGGTGTGGGCTTCATTCAGTGGCGGGTTCCACGGTGGACGCAGCTCCGGCGGGCGGGCGCTGCTGTCTCTCAGTAGGAACAGGTCCTCGGCCGGCATCGCTCAGCGGGCAGCAGCCGCAGGAGGAGGTAGATCCCGTTCTGGTAACAATTATACAACTGCGGCGGCGCACCACAGGCCTCTCTCTCTTTGCAAACCCGTGTCTGCGGGGCGTCCTGAGGGGCTGGAGGCCGCCCGGGCGCGGGGAGGGGATGGAGCCCGCCCGGGATGCTCCGTGACCCCGGCCCAGCCCCGCGGGGGTAGC
>JAHLSL010013023.1:295840-311044 GCA_025920805.1 Petroica traversi
TTCTGCACTCCCCAGTGTCACCTGCTGCTCCTGCAGCCTGTGGTCCCCTGAGTGCTGTGCTCCCCCGTGCAGCCTGCTGCTCCTGCCAGCTCTGCTCTTCAGTGTCACCTGTCTGCGATTCCCTCTGCTCCTGCAGCTTGTGGTCCCATGGCTGCTGTGTTCCTCAGTGTCACCTATCTGTGGTTCCCTCTGCTCCTGCCAGCCTGTGGTCCCATGGCTGCTGTGCTCCCAGTGTCACCTGCTGCTCCTGCAGCCTCTGTTCCCCTGGCTGCTACCCTCGCAGCCCGTGCTGCTGCTGCTGCTGTACACAGGAAGGGCTGCTGGCACTGCCTCAGCACTGGCTTCTTGTGGGGCTGGCTGAGCTAAAGGAAAGCTTGAGCAGAGAGAAGGTCTGACTTCTGAGTTTGCAAAAGTTACTTCTGAATTCAGTCCTGCTAATGATAGAAAGTGTGAGCATCTCTGTCCTAGCCCTGGGCCTTTCCTGGAAGTCCTGGGATTCCTGAGAACTGGGAGTGAGTCACTTTACCTAAGGAACATCCCTATGCACAGTCTGTGCACAGTCTGAAAGAGCATCTAAAAATAAAGCTTGATTGGAGCTAACCAGGAGGTAGAGCTATCATATTAATTTCATGCATTGAGGTAAACTTATAAGAAAGTAGCTTTTTTGTTCTCTTCACAGAACTGTTCTATTTCCACAAGCCCATCCTCAACCTCTTATTTTTTTTCCCCATGGAGTTGTAGTGGCCTTCAGGAATCTTGAAGCCATTAATGTGTAAATCAAAAGCGGTAAGAAATCAGATGGGGGTTTTGGTGGCTGATCCAAAATGTCTGAAGTAGTCAGGAAAGGTGACAAACCTATCTGTCAATGACAGGGCATTTCCTGAGCAGTGAGCTATGGAAAAACAGGTTCTTTTCCCCTTGCCTTTCCCCCCTGCACAGCAGAGTGCAAGGCAGCTCAGTCCTGCATCCTGAATCCAGGCTGCCTAGAGAGAGGGACAGAGAGCTGTGGAAGGTAGAAACTGGCTGGCTGCAAAAGTAAAATTGAGATTGCTGTGTCAGGGAAGGAGAAAAGAGTAAATTGGTGTGATTTGTCAAGATCAGATTATCTCGAGACTTTCTAAGCTCCAAAGATATTGACATGCCAGTGGAAATTACTTCAACCTCTGTAAGCTTTTCCAAATGCTGATTATGCAACAGTATTCAGAAACGAGAACAATAGGTCATTTCTTACTGTTTTTCTAGTGGTGATAGCCTTCCATTTTTTATTTTTTTTAACCCTGGAATTCTGTGCTGAACTGAGCACAATGCAATTTTTTTTTTTTTTTGAGGAGTAGAGGGAGTAGGGAGCTTTGGTTAATGGTAATTGATTTTTTGAGTTTTTTAATGCCTCCAAGAAGTTACACATGTGAGAGCAAGCCCCATTCTGCATTAGTTTGTCTCTGCTGTATCAGCCTGTCCTTCCTGCTGATGCCTGTTGGAATGGATCAGTAAGCTCTCTGAGTGATACTGCTGGATGCAGTATCTGCATGGAAATGCATTTTGGATATTCAACAGAGACATAATGATTTATTAAACACACTGAGTACTTTACCCCATGTACTTTCCTTGCCCACGCTGCCTCACGTGCATGTGTAAATATATATATAAAAATATATATTATCTATGTACAGGAACAGATAAAGGGTGTTATCTCTTGCTGGCAGCTTGTTGAGGTTATCATGTTTTACTTGATTACATTTAATTGTTACAGTCCTCTATCAGTTCTGCAGAACACTTGGTCTCCCCTAAGCCACGTGTCCCTAAAACAAGAAGGACAGCGTCGGGGCAGGAACCAGCCCTCACCCTTGTGCAATCTATTCTGTTGCTCTTTTCCACTGGAGTAGGCTTTTTTTTTCTTTTCCTGCCCACCCTTACCTGTCTCTTGCAGGTGGACACCACTCCTCCACCAGCTGGTTTGGGTTTTTGTGTTTGAAGGCCAGATTTCAGGTGTTGGTTGTCATGGGGGCTCAAAGAGGCTGCCAGCTCTCTCAGCCATGCCCTTGGTGCTGCAGCCAAACAACTTCTGAGCCTCTCTAACTGTTACTGGCATCCTTGTGTGCTCGGAGCCTTCTGTGATGGGTGATTTCTGACCCCTGACAGAAATTCAAATTGCAATTAATGGGTTTCAGGATGTTCTATTCTGCTGGAGGTCCCTTCTATGCTGAGGAAGCATTTCAAGATTGCTGGACCCTTTGAGCACTATTAGGACAATCTTATTGGTTTAGTGCTGGCAATTAAATTGTTACTGATACTGTGGAGTGCTTCAGATGGGGCAGGGTTTGTTCTTTCAGCACAGAACAGGTGATGCTTGAGGACATGACCTCTGACTTGGGTGAGGTCTGTCCTGCCACGTGGAGTGCCATCAGAGGGTCCTTGTCTCCACTGGAAATGCATGGTATTTGTATGTTTGCTTTCTGTGGCTGGCAGAAAATCTGTGGCTCTGAATACCTGATGACACTTCAGCTGGTGTTTTTGGTCATGGCATCAGTTCTTCTTGTGAAGAAGTGTGTGATTGTTTTTTGTACAGTGGGTTCCATGACTCCCTTTCTGTGACTCTGTTCCTCAAGCTTGTTAGGTTATCACAGAATCTCAGAATCCCTGAGTTTGGAAAAGCCCTCCCGGACCTGTAATTCCTATATAATGTAATTCCTATATAATGTAATTCCTATATAATGTATGATTCCTAGAGATGTCTGCTGGAGCTGAAAATTTGAGTGCCATGTCCAGGCCTTCCTTGGACACCTCCAGGGATGAGGACTCCAAACCCCCCAGGGTAGTTCTTCCTCACCACCCTTTCCATGGGGAAATCCCTTCTGTTGTCCAAAAACTCCTCCTGCACTGACTATGCCTCTCAAATTTTCAGCTTCAGCAGGTGTCTTTAGGAATTATACATGCACATATTTGTGTGTACATGTGTGCCTGCAATTGGCAATATAAATGTGCATGGAAATACGTGATGAAAGTTAAAGAAGCACTCACTGGTGCCAGGTGAATCCCAGACTGATCCTGAGGAACTTTCCCACTGCCTTATCTTCCATACTGAGAATGGTCATCCTCTCATAGGTTATATTTTGCCAAGAGTTTCATAGGTGTTCATTCACAGCTTTTTCAGCCCAATTTATTTTCAGGCATGGCTTACTGAGTACTCCCAGAAACTGTGCTAAATTTACCTTTGTGTAAAGAGACACTTTCCTTAGCAAACTGGTACATGATCTCACTGACTTCTGGGCAATAACCTTAAAGAATGTTTCTAATTGAGAATAAAAAATAAACAGAAAAAATCCAACCAAAGTCAAAGCTTTGGGCAAAGTAGAAGGGATAGGACAAGAGGATGCAAAGAATTTATGAGCTTGGAGATGTAAAAGCAGATGCTCCCTTTCCACTGCCTTTTCTCACCCTGCTGGTTTTGACACATTTAATTTATTTTAATGCCTTTTAGATTTAGGCTGAGTCAGCTGGGCTGAGCAGCCAGGACGTGGAATACGCAGGGCCCGAGTGCCTTCCTGGGGAAACCAGGATAAACAGGATGTGGGGAGGGAATGCACATGGAGATAGTCTGGTTGCCAAGAAATGCAGTGCTTCAAACGTTGCTGATCAGTTTCTGATCAGCCAGAAAGAAAGAGCCTGGGAGGAGGCAGGAAGCTGACAGGAACAGACACCCCCAGCCCAAATGCCCACCACAGCTGTGTGTCCTGCCCAGCTGCTTTGGAGGTGGGGGATTTCTGGATGGCGTTTGCATGGCCATGGCACCTGCAGGTTTTACCAGCTTCCTTGGGATCTGCGTGCGTATGAAAGGAATTAAATGTGGAGAGATGGAGCTGTTAATCTGTAACCAGGTGCCAGAGGTGGTGGGAGGGCCTCAAGCCTCATCTACCTTGGCTCAGGTGTCCAGCCCAGGACACCTGTGGGCTGCTGGGCTGGGGCTGGAGGGAGGAAGGGCGCTGCCTTGGGTGTTTTATTGTAGGATTAATGCCCTTAAAGGGGAGCAGGAGCAGCCTCATCTGCTCAGCTGGAAAAACAGCAGCTTAAAGAGATGTCCCCGGGGTGTTCAGCGATGCCATTTCAATCATCGCGCTCATGATCTGCAGTGTGCAGCTCAGCCATGACCGTGGAAAGTGCACCCAGGAGAGGCTGGGCTGCTTCCTTGGCAGGGAGTGAAGGCTTTCTGCTCCTGGTTTTCCCCTTTTCTGCAGGGGGATGCTTTCAGCTGCGTCCACATCATTAACAACGGAGAATTGTGGGCTGACTGAGCGTGGGTCATCAGCCAGAGTGATTCACATCTGGTTCCAGCCTTGCACAGGGGGTCCAGGGGCTGTGGCATCTTTGCCTGCAGGGTATGGGGGTGTTCAAAGGGCCGGAGATCTGATGGAGGTCCGGGTTATGTCACAGTGCATTGCCCTGCTGTGTCAGACACACCCACCAGGGTACAGACTCAGCTGCTTCTGGGACAATAGGGGTAGAAAACTGAGTTTAAAAATTAAGGAGGAAAGAAATCAAAGGACATTTACATATTCTGACCCTGTTCTCATAAATCTTTAATCTCTGGTAGAGATAACAAAGACACCTTTGATTCTTATAAATGAACTTTATTAATTCGCAGTTGAGGCATCTTGTGCAATAGTGAACTTTGTGTTTAGCCCAAGGGAGCAAAGTCAAGAGAAGCAGCCCACAATCCACCATAAAATCTACTTTATTTTCAAGATGTTTATGATGCTGCTTTAAAGGCTGTGTGCTACACTGCTGAGTCTGTTCTAACAATTATTAGGAGCTACAAGGAAACTATTTTTTAAATCACTGTGAAGCAGAGTAACTGATTTTCCAAACAGTGGTATGTTTGGATATAAATTGCATGTAAATCTTTGTCAGGAGCCCTGGATGGGGTTTTTGCTGTATATGAGAGCATTTATGGTCAGTTAAAAGTTACACATGTTATATATGTGACTGCGAGACTGCAGGAGGGGAAGACTTACCACCACCACTACTTCTCTGCTTGGAAAGCTCTCAGAATTACTTAGTGGTGCTATAAAAACCCTGCTTGTTGGATCCAGGCTGCTCCATGCAAAGCAGGCAGCTGGAATTTGTGTATGCTGGTATTTATAGCAGCCCTGGCTTTGTGTGGTGGAGCCGGGTTGCTGCGAGGTCCCAGTGCCAGGGAGCTCGTGGATTAAAGTTTGTGGTGCTTTCAGTGTGAGCTTCTCTGAACTAAAATACTGCCTGCATTTCACTCTACTTGCGTTTTTCATTCCCCCTCCCAGCAGAACATGGTTTTTGTAGCAGGGGATTTGTCTGTTTACTGACGCTTAATTAATCTGTGGGCTCTGAGGTGAGCTGGGCTTCCCCCTGGCTGCGCTCCCTGCTTTGTCTGACACCTGTTTGTTCTGAGCTGTGAGGAGGATTAAGGAGATTTAATCTGGGTGAAAGTCAGCACTGGGGAAAGGACACCCGGCCTGCAAAGTGTGATCCTGCTGCTTAAACCCAGACTGCAGCAGTACTTATGCACTTAATCCCAGGGAAAACCAGAATTCAGCCCTTAGTGCTGGTTCTTAGGTGTCTTTGAGGACATCAGTGCCAGGCTGCGTGGGCTGGGATCCTCCCGATGACCTGGGGCTGCTCCAGCCCTGCTGGGGTCACAGAGGGAGCTGGCACGGGGATAAATGTCTGATACTGCAGCTCCCGGGCACAGCAGCTCAGGGGCAGCTCCATCCTGGGAGACACTGGACGGGAAACCCCAAATCCTAATCTAATTCCAAATCCAGAACAGCTCATGGTCATGGACAAAGATAATGAGCTGGAATACACCAAGTGTTAGAAGGTCTCAGTGGGTTTTATCTCACTGCTCTGGACTAAACTTGTTCTGTTGCATTTGGAGCAAGGACTGGAGTTCTGTGTGAAGGCTGATGTCATTCTGACTCCTGAGTTAGGCCTAGGCAGAAATTAAAGCCTCTTTGAATGCGGTGAGATGTAATTGTCATGTAAATCAACAGCTGAAAGTACTTAGTGTCACTTAAAAATTCACCATGTTTGATGTTATTGTATCTCCAGGGACACTGAAAACCCAGGTTGCCTACAGACAGGAGAGCATGTGAATAAACCGAATAAAGATGGGTCTCTGTTCTGCTACAAGCTAAGTTCAGGGCTCTTGTTAGGGGCCCAGGTGGTTTCAGGTCACAGGTTCCACTGTACAGGGAGGTTGGGAAAAGCCACGTTCCAGTGTCATGCTAATAGTGGAAATCAGAAATCTGGTAGCCTTTGTTTTTATGGGCCTTGAGACTTTCTGGGGGAAGGATGTAGGTTTTGCTGCTGAGGTATTTCTCTTAGTTTACTGCAAAGTGTCAGTGTAGCCAGTGTGGCTCCACTGGGGGGGCCCTGGCCTTCCGCAGGCTCTAAACCCCAGTGGCCTTGCTGGCTGGAGACTAAACTTCTTTTTTCCTTCTTCCTCCTCCTCTAAACACTGTAAATATTTTGGCATAATTTTTGTTTTTGTGGTGTCTAAAGTGACAGTGAACATACTGCAAATGTTTACCAGCTGTGCTCGGCCTTGCGGCCCAAATCACCCCACTGCCAGCACAGTTTGTGTGGAGAAAGGGCTGTTCTTAAAAGGTATTTAACTGTATTTAAAAGGTATTAAACTGCTGATGGCAGCAAGCAGGATTGCTGAGGAAAAGGGAAGAAAGCTGAGGGGTGTTTGTGTGGGCCATGTGTTTCTGCTCACAGAGAATTAATATTTCTTGTGAACTATGCAGAAGTGGAACTAATCCTTTGTGAGATGCAAAAACCTTCTGTGGCACCCAGAGCGTGGTTTTCTGGGGTTTTCCCTCATGTCAGTGCTGTTTACATGGTTGTGTTCATGGAAATGTTGGATTATTCAGATCAGGTTTTTGAAAAAAAGTTCCACTAAAGTGACTGTTACACCCCACAAAAAAAGAGATTAAAAATCAGCCCCAAAAAATCAGCGGCAAAGTTAGAAACTTCAAGAATAAGCTGTCATCTGAAAGTTATTTGTATTTGGTTTCGGAAGAATACTGGAGCATAACAATTAGATTGGGAAAGAAAACAGTGGTTTGCAAGTGACTCCTGACTACTGGTAGAAAAACTTCACTATCCTAGTAGTAAAAGGTTAAATTGAAATCGGTATTTAGTGCCAAATCTATTTCGTGGAAGGTGGGCAGTCAAGAAAATATATACAGATACATACATGAAAAGAAATACAAATTTATTTTAGGGCTAAATATTTGGCATTTTCTGCGAGAAGGCAAAACACTGAAGTTTTTTCATTTTTTTTTCTTGCATTCTAACTCAGGTATTTTATTACTGTAGAGCAAAGTGTAGAATGAATACAGAAAAGCAGGTGGACTGCTTTAGTAAATGTAGTCAAAACAAGTGATATTAAATATTATTTAAATAAGGAAACAGAAAAATCACGTGAAAATAGTAATTATTTTAATAATGGGATTTTTTCCTCTAAGGAGTATTGTCATTCAAGCATGATGAATTACACTACAACTGGACTCTTTTTAGAGATTTTTGTTAATGGTTGTGCTTTCTACAAATACCTGTGAAGAGTCTGTTCTCACATAAGCAGAGATGAAAATATTTGCATTCTAATCTAAACTGATGTCTTTTATTGTCAAGTGGAAAAGAACTGATGTTTTTCTCTTGTCACTTCAGGAGTTGGATCTCAGTGATCCTTGTGAGTCCCTTCCAGGTCAGGATATTCTGATTCTCTGACATTTCTGATGGCAGGAGGAATTTGGCATAAAGCAAATCTTGTAAAGCTTTTTTAAATGGTTTTTTTTTTCCTTAACTTGGCAGTAAGAATCTGAAAGGTGAGGAACAGTTCAAATTAGTATTTAAGTCACAGTAAATTTAAACTCTTCATCCACTCTCTGTCTCGCAAATGGAGAAGAATGGGAAGTTTTTGCAGTTTAACTCTTCTGATTTGCTACCAATGAGGCTTTTTGGTACTATGCAAATAGATGAGATCTAATCCTGAGTGAAAATGAAGTATTTGGGTTAAACTGTGATCTTAACAGAAGAGTTGGGGCAATTCAGTAACTTGGGCATCAGGCTGCATTACTGAACGCGTGTGGAAAAAAGCAGCAAATGGAGGATTTCAGATAAAAATCCGTGGACTGAATGTCACAGTCTGTGACTGTAGGGACCAGACCCACATGAAACAACTGAAAAAGCAGCTGTTATTTCACTTTTAACCCGTTTGCAGTGGGACCTCTGAGCTGCTCTCCAGTTTCACAGAGGAAAATGAAGCCTGGCCAAGAGCATGAGGGATGTGGGCGAGCTGTGGTGGAGAGGAGTAGCCACAAGTCATGAGGGAAACCCCAGCAGAGGCAAAACCACCCACGCCCTGCCTGCTGCAGCACCTGCGTGGAGGAGAGGGAGCAGTGGAACACAATTCCTGCAAATCCTGGGGCCAGGACTGATAACTGCTTCTCACCTCTGGTTTTCAGGGCATGGCCTTCACGTTACACGAGCGACAGATGCTCGGGCTGCAGGGCCTCCTTCCTCCCAAAATAGAGACACAGGACATCCAGGCCTTGCGCTTCCACAAGAACCTGGCGAAAATGACCGACCCCTTGGAAAAGTAAGCGCTGCTCCAGCCTGGTCCTGTGAGAGGGAATATTTGGGGTGGGAACAAAGGGGAAAAGTGAAAGTGCTGTGCGGGGATGGCCAAAGTTTACAGTGCCTCCACTGAGTTTTTCAGTGCTCGGGTGCTGTTTTTGCCTTGGCACAGAAAACTGCTTTCATCCTGAGGTTAAAGGAGGTTGGGGAGCTTTTTTTCTTTTTTTCCTTTAATATTCCATGGTCTTAAAACAGCAAAAGTGAGGATGTGAAAGCCAGTAACAGAGCTGCAAACCTGCCTGTAACCTGTGATATGTATTTTTGTGATGTCTAAGATGGAGTGGCAGGTTGTTGGAGCTCAGGAGGTGGCATTCAGCCAGTTTTGTAAAAATGTGTGATAATGAAGGTAAATTGAGCATTTGAGATACCAAAACCAGTGCTTAACATATAGAGTTGTTACTGCTAAAAAGGAGCCACCACAGTAGCATTTTAAGCCTCATAATGTGTATTTTTTTAATACCTTTTATTACTTAACCCACTGGTTTGGTGAACTGCAGAGGGTTTTGCTGTGTTTTATTTTTAGGGTGCTGTGTTTTTAGCATCCCATTACTGTTTTCACATAATCTTTATGTATCTCTGCCTGTAAAAATACACAGTCTCCTGCAGGCAGGAGGAGAACTGGAACTGTCTGGGGCTCACTGGACCACATCAAAGCTCTTTTGTTCTCATCAGAACTGAGAGATGGCTCTTAAATCCACATCATGTCACTTGCTGGTCCCAGAGAGTCGTGTCATTTGTATTGGCCAAGTGCCCAGTTGCCGTAGCCCAAGGCAAATTGCTAATCCATTATCTTCATGTTGGGTCAGCAGGACTGGGTATGGGTTGGTACACCGTAAATTAGTGGGTAAATTTGCAGAAATTCAGATTTAATTTGCACACCCACCTAAGTCCTTCAGAGTGAGCTTTGAGTTAGGACTCAGTTTGTTTTGCCTGTGTGTGGATGTTTGGGTTCACAAGACACATTTTTTGGATGAAAAATTCTTTCGCTGTAATTTTGTTTATAACAGTAAGGAGACTCCAAGATGCATCCTGCAGTAGACCCATGGGTTGTCTTTAATCACATTGTGTGCATTACCTGGCCAGCACCAGTATTTCTGTTTCACCTTTTTAGTACTTCTCCTCTCTGTATTTCAACTTTCCTTCAGCGCTCGAAGCCTGACTTGAGGGGGAGTGGGAATTTCATGAAGAAATAAGCAGGAATGGGAGGCAGTAAGTGGTGTTTTTACTAATTCCAGGTACATCTACATCATGGGGATCCAGGAGAGGAATGAGAAGTTGTTCTACAGGGTGCTGCAGGACGACATTGAGCGGCTAATGCCGATTGTGTACACCCCGACCGTGGGCCTGGCCTGCTCCCAGTATGGGCACATCTTCAGGAGACCAAAGTAAGGGCAGCCAACACTCACTGCTGCTGCTTCTGGGGTCCTCTTCTCTGCGTTCCTGCCCCAGGGCTGGCAGTGGTTTGCTTCATTTTCATCGGCTGGTGCCAATTCATGGCAGAAATAGCTGGTTAAAATATATCTCAAGGCACGGTTTATCTTGAGAAACCAAATGTTTGAAAGCAGACACAGAGATGGGTCAGATAAATACCTCAACTACAGGGCTTCAGCCCCATTTCCAGCTCTTTTAGGTGTCATACCAGGGCAATGTGTGGCAATTCCAGGGGAATTTCCCTACCTCTGAGTTCCTGCTGTGGGACAGCAGTGTAGATTGAAAGGGGTTTCTGGACATCACTCTGTCTTGTGTTGAAAAGGGCTGATTTGGGGTGGGTTCCTCAGGCCCGTGCCCTGTCTCACTCCCTGTTGAAAAGGGGTGATATGGGGTGGGTTCCTTAGGTCCCTGCCCCAGGCAGGAACAGATATTGTCCTTTGAGTGATTTATGTGAGTGGCTGTAACACTTTGAATTTTAAATTGTCCTGTTTGACATTGAGTTTTACAAAGCAAGGTGAAATTTCTAATTGTCACCCATAAAATATTTCTGGTTTGTGGTTTTTTTTTCCTTTCAGAGGATTATTTATTTCTATCTCAGACAGAGGCCACATAAGGTCAATTGTGAACAACTGGCCAGAGAATGATGTTAAGGTACTGTCACTTTGTGATTTAATTTCTGACTGTTACTCTGTCTCAGCTGAGCTCTTTAAGATTTACTAGTATTTGATGGAAACATAAATATTAAGTAATGTATCCTTGGCTCTTCAGTGGTGATGGCAAAATGCAGCTGATTAAGATAATGCATATCTTGAAGATCAGTGTTTTATCCTAAATAACAGTTTTATGGGGAAAACATTATTGAGGAAAACATTCCTTGTAATCTGTTCTTCATTTGACTGTGCAATAATAACTCAGTTTTTGCCTGTGAAAAAACCACAACTGGTATTGATCTAATCTTTATAAAAACTCCAGTGATTATATATGATTTCACCTGCCTTTTTTTTTGGTTTTGCTTTTTTCTTCAGGCTGTTGTTGTCACGGATGGAGAAAGAATATTGGGTCTCGGAGACCTGGGGGTGTATGGAATGGGAATTCCAGTGGGAAAGCTGTGTTTGTACACGGCCTGTGCAGGGATACACCCGGATAAATGCCTGCCTGTGTGCATCGATGTTGGGACTGATAACACGGTGAGTTACCCCTATGAAAAGGGCCTTTCTTAAAGAAACCTTCAGTGCTGTTAGAGAGCATTTTTATTCTAAAGATAAACCCAAATATTTTATGCAAAAGAATTCACCCTACAGTGATTTAAAAGTGCCCATTAATTTGTCCATGAAAGGGTGCATCTGGAAATAATTGGGCTGCTGGAACGCTGCAAAGCAGGCAGTCAGTTTTGACCTGAGTTTTAAGAAGCTGTAAATGGGAATTAGATTTATTGAAGCAGTTTATTGTTCACAGTATCGATTTGTTCCATTTTGAAAGCAGCCATCACCAGCCCCAGGTGCCAGCTGGAATTACAGAGCCCTGGTCCAGCCTGGAGGCTGTCACAGGGCTGTAAATGAAATGTGCTCCTGTGAGCTCTGCAGGCAGTGATTGATCTGCTGCCCTTTCTGGATGGTTCTCTTGCAGACGCTGCTCAAAGACCCCTTCTACATGGGGCTGTACCAGAAGAGGGATCGCTCCCAGGTCTACGATGACCTGATCGATGAGTTCATGGAAGCCATCACTGACAGGTATGGAGGAGTGCTCTGCTCAGAGCCAGCCGAGCACGCTGCCCTTGCAGCCATCACCTAAGGGTGGGGAAAGCACAGAAGCTGAGGCAGGCGTGTCTGTCCCTGGAGTGACATCCTCAGTGACCTAGAACACGCTGCTTGTGGTTATCTGCAAATGGGAACAGCTGCTCAGCAGCGGGGACAGCCTGCTTCCAGAGATAAGTGATGGAGTGCAGGGTTGTTGTTCTCCTTGTCTCTGTCCGGTGATGGGGATGTTTGCCATGTCCTGCAGGTATGGCCAGAACACGCTCATCCAGTTTGAAGACTTTGGGAACCACAATGCTTTCCGGTTCCTGAGGAAGTACAGAGAGAAGTACTGTACCTTCAATGATGATATCCAAGGTAGCCCCTGGTTTATGTTCCTTAATGCCCAGCAGGAGCTGTTCCCAAAGCCACAGCTGCCATGCAGAGGTGTTTAGGTGGCCTCAGATGTGCACTGCTTTCACAGGGACAGCCTCGGTGGCCTTGGCAGGACTGCTGGCAGCTCAGAAAGCCACTGGGAAACCACTCACAGACCAGAAAGTGCTGTTCCTTGGAGCAGGAGAGGTGAGTCCTCTTCATGGCTCGAGAGCAGCAAGACATATTTAAAATGTGTGTTTTCTCATTGTGGAGATTTGTGTTCTCTGAATTCCATTACACAACTTTTCATGTTGGGCCAGCTGAAATGCATCAGCAGAAGGGGCTCTCTGCTTAAACAGGACTGTGTGAAAGGTGTTTTAACATTTGCAGGGACTCACATTTTTCATTTTCTTGCACGGCCTTGAAGAAAGCATCAGGGACTTGTGTGTATTTGAAGGGAAACCCACCATAAAATTATGATGTAGTGAGACCATCTCGTTAATTTTTATAGCCCCGGAGGGAAGTGCAGGGAGTTCTTCTCAGCAAGGTGATTCAGTTTGGAGCAGGCACCAGTCACTGGTGCTGCCGTGCCAGGAGCAGCACTGTGCTTCTTGGTTCATCAGCACAATTGCTCCTGTGGTGCTGACAAAATAACTTAATTATCTGAGCAGCTCTCCATCTGGGGAAAGGCCCTGGTGGCAGTAATTGGCTGGTGCTGCACTGAGCCCTGCTCTGCCTCTCACCAGCCTCGTTTCTCCTGCCAGGCTCAGCACTGCAGGAGCAGGGAAGCGACATGGGGCCAGCCCCAGCCTCATCTCGGGGGCAGGGGCAGGTTTGGGGAGCAGAGGGAGGGCACGCAGCACTGGGTGGGTTTCTTGAAGGGCTGAGTCCTCACTTGTTGTCCCTGTTGGGTCAGGCTGCCCTGGTGAGGCTGCTGAGCTGGCCCAGGCGCAGCTCCCAGGGGAGCTGTCCCTCTGGCTCTGCTCTGCCATCCCAGGAGCCTGCCCCTGATCCAGGAAACACTGGCTGTGCCTCAGAGCAGGCTCACGGGGGTTCCTGTGGGCTCCTCAGCGCGTGGGGCTGTGGTGGCACAGCTGTGACCTGCACAAACCCAAGCCTTTCACCCACCAGGCTGCCCTGGGAATTGCCAACCTCATTGTGATGGCCATGGTGGAAAGTGGTGTTTCCTACGAGGAGGCCTCCAGGAGGATATGGATGTTTGACAAGCACGGTTTGCTGGTCCAGGTAGGGTGGCAGCACCTGGAAATCCACAGCACAGGTGAACCCTGCCTTTCCTGTCCTCTCACGGGAGCCACCAATGTTCTGTCTGCAGGGCCGAGAGCAGAAGGTGGATTCCAACCAGGAGCCATTCACACATCAGGCTCCAGAGCACATACCAAAGACTTTCGTAGAGGCAGTGAATGTACTCCAGCCCTCAGCTATCATTGGTAAGGGAGGTTATTTTTCTATCTCTTGGTTATTGGCTGCCTTTAATTTGCTAATGTGGCTCCAGAGAGCTTGGTGACAGAGATCTGCATTTCTGCTGGTGCAAATAAGATGAAAATGAAGCCAGTTTTCTGCTTGAAAATACACTGAGGAGTGTTGCTCCTTCTGAACCTTGTGTCCTTAGTGACCCAGAGCAGCCACAACCATCACATTGTCTGCTCTGCACGAGTTCCCCAGCCTGAGCAGTTTGGGTGTTTTCTGACCTTCTGTCCCCCAGTCTCTGGTCAGACTCAGCCAGCACCACAGCTGGAAGGAGCAGTTCCATTCTGCAGCTCTCAGGTCCCTGACATCTGTAGGTATTTATTTACAATTGTGGCTCTCTGCAGAGAACAGACAGGATTACAGGTATTTTCTGGTGTGACTGCAATTTCCTTGGCACATGATTTATTTGAAAAAGGAAAGGGGTTTTCTGGCTGAATACCCTGCAGTTTGTACAAATATGTACCACAGCTGTGTGTTTGCACCTCTGGATTTGGGTGTGCTAACATCCAGCTGGGATGAATCATCCACAAAGCACCTGGAATTCCCACCTGCTTAGCCAGGACAGAGTTCCTTGTATGCATCAATACCAAGGAATAACGTGAAACAGGCTTCTGGAGCAGAGTCAGTAGATGTTCCTGTGAAAATTGTGACTTTCAGCCAGCCAGGAGCGCTGCCTGGTTTCCATCCCCAGCTGCCGGGGGAGCTCTGCTCTGGGTGCTGACCTGAGGGCTGACAGGAGCCTTGAGGCAGCTGAGCAGGGATTGTTTTGTGTGTTTCCATCCCTCCAGGAGTGGCAGGAGCAGGGCGTCTCTTCTCCCAGGACGTGCTCAAAGCCATGGCTGCCATCAACGAGAGACCCATCATTTTTGCACTGAGCAACCCCACGGTGAAGGCTGAGTGCACAGCAGAGGAGGCCTACACGCTGACAGAGGTGTGTGAGCTCAGAGCTGCTGGGTGCTGGGGCTGTTTGTGAGTGCCTGAGCACCACAATTCAAATGGTTTTGTTTGTGCTTGGCCTTAGTGACGTAACAATACAGTTCTTTCTCTCCTTCTGGCGAAAGTAAATGGGAGTGGTTTGAAAACATGTCTTAATTTTTAGGTAACAACATTTTGCAAAGCTTAAAATAGCCTGAATCTTATTACCAGTTCCTTAAGAGAATGCCCAGCAGTACTGTTACGTGGCTTTGATCAATTAACTGTTTCCCACCACTCTTTTTTGTTATTTTGTGTTTTAATGAAGCACTTTGGCCTCACAGCAGAGACCAAGTGCAAGCTCTGAAATGGAAAGGCTGAGTCCAGTCCTTGGAGCAGGTGATGGCCTTGCAGCAGTGCAGGAGCTGTGCTTTCCCTCGGCCCTGCAGTGCCATCAGCAGTGACCCGTGGAGCCCTGTGCTCCTGGGGCAGGGCTGGCCCTGTCCCCGTGTCCCCGGGCAGGGCTGGCTCTGTCCCCGTGTCCCCGGGCAGGGCTGGCCCTGTCCCCGTGTCCCCGGGCAGGGCTGGC
>JAHLSL010013023.1:336044-347468 GCA_025920805.1 Petroica traversi
CTTCGCTTTTCCCCGGCGAGAAAACAACACGAACCGCCCCCTCCCAGTACCAAACTTTTCAGTGTTATGGTTTCAGCTCTGAGCAGCCGTCCCGTCCCCGGCCGAGCTGTCCCCGCTCCTCCCGCACGCTGCGAAAGCCCCTCAGGGTTTTGGGGGGCTCTGCAGCCCTTTGGGCTCTGCCGTGTTCTTTGGGTCACAGAGATCGGGCTTGCAGGCGTGGGGCCGCACAGAGCGCCGTTAATTCAGATTATTCCCCTTTGCTGGGCTCCCTCCCGTCCCGTCACTGGGTGTGAGCTCGGGCAGCTTGGTGCCCGCTGTAGCCGAGGCTCAGAGGTTTCTCCGCAGCTGGGAGGTTGATTTATGGGCCGATCCAGCTGCGGCTGGGGTGTGTTCCTGGAGCCCAGGCTGCGCTGCTGCACACACCGGGCAGGACCGTGGGCTCGCAGCAGCACTTCCCGGCTTATCTCGGTCTGGAGCGGGCAGGAGGGAGCTCGGGGCTCCCTGTCCCCTCCTGAGCTGTGGGGCTGCTGAGCCGTGCTGCAGCCCCTGCCAGGACCCTCCTGCGCCACCGACATCCCGAGGTGTCAGCCTGGCCTGGCCCTGCCCTGTGACTGCCAGGAGTTTCTCCCTGCTTTGCATCCGTGAGCCTCCCTGGATTTGCTTGTTGCATAAGCACGCATGTTTAATATTGATTCAGGAACTTTATTTCAAAGAGCCGAGGCCCAGGGAGAAGCACCGAGTGCCTCACGCTGATTAGGATTCTGTTTTTAAGTAGAGAGCACTTTACATAATGCATTCAGGCTGAGCCGGCACAATGGGGATGTGAGCTTTGGGAGGAATCGACTGATTTGGTGAGAACAAAGGTGCTGGGAGCAGATCCTGGTGAGGAGCTGCCTGTGGAGGTCCTGCTGGGATTTTAGGGCTCTGTTTCTCCCTGTTGTTAACCTGCTGAAAAACTACTTTTGGTCGGGGCTGGGATTTGCCATGCTTGGTGTGTCCAGCGGTGATTTTTCTGTTAAGCTGTAACAAAGGCAGGGAAGACTATCCCTGTGCAGATGTTATCTCACACACCTCTAGCTGGGCTATCCAAATCTCACCGCTCCAGTGCAGGCAGGGCTCCACTCTCGCTTTCACTGCTCCCTGCAGCCGCGGGCCCTTCCTCTGCCAGGGGCTGGGACAAATTCTGTGTGACAGAAACCTCCCGGGAGGCTGGGGTCCTGCGGGATCCTCCGGGTTTGTTCTGTCCTTCCAGCGTGGGGAATTCCACCCCCTCCGCTCCCTGAGTGTGGCCTCTCCCGGGTTTTCATGTCCTGCTCACCCTCGCTGTGTGGGACACTGGGGCTGCCCCTCGGGGTGAGGTGTGTGGCTCTGAGTGCCAGAGGAGTTCATGTGGTGTGATGGGCAGGTCCTCCTGCTCTGACCATACAGGAGCCTGTGCTGGGAAAAGGAGGCTGAGTGCTTTCTCAAAAAATAAAAATTGAAAAGACAGGAGAAACGTGTAAAATTAAAACTTCTGGGATTTCAAACAGGTGTGTGTAGTGGCATCATTACAGCACGGTCCTCTCGTGTCCTGCCCCCGTGCACTCAGAGGGAAGGTGGGCTGTTGGTGTGGTGTTACTGTTGTGTTAATTCCTTGGACAAGAGTTAGACCCCCATCACCCTGTGCAGGAGAAAGCTTTGTTCCTTCTGGGGAGCTTGCACGGTGCTCCTGGGCAGAGCTGGGTGCACAGGTGGGAGCTGGGAGGAGCAAACGTGCTCAGAGCTGCTCCTGGGCAGCACCTCCACAGCAGCCTCTCTCACGGAGAAATTGCTGCTCCGGCTCCTCAAACGTGAATTTATGTCAAGACAGAGCTGTTGCCACT
Organism: Petroica traversi; assembly: GCA_025920805.1. Lineage (NCBI taxonomy): Eukaryota > Metazoa > Chordata > Aves > Passeriformes > Petroicidae > Petroica > Petroica traversi. The sequence goes on from JAHLSL010013023.1 coordinate 337,907, forward strand.
CAGAGTTTTCTCCAAGCTCTTCTCCAGCTCCTTTTATGCTGCCATGTGTCTTAAATTTCGGGAGCTGCTGGCAGTGAGATGAGGAGAATTGATACTGGAGATTCAGCTGCAGGCACAAAAATAGTGTTCTGGGGAGGGTTAGCCCTTGCTGCGCGGAGCAGTGGGAGTGTGGTGCCTTCCCAGTGCTCTTCCCCTGCTCTTCTGCGCTAATTGTTCTCATGTCTACAAACATTTTGCTGCGGCTCACCCATCGGGCAAGTAGATAATGGTCTAATGTGCTGGAAAGTATCTGCAGTTTAATCACTTATTCATCTCCTCGTCAAATCACGAGCTGCATTTTGTTTTATTGGTTTATGGATTTTCCTCTGTCCTGTTTATCATAAAACTTCTGCCCTTGCATTATTAAACAGCAAAACTCTGTAGTAATGTTTTGGTGGTTAAAAGCCATCAAATGTGTGTGCTGCTTTCCTGACATCTTCGTGTTTGTCTAATTTTGGAGGCAGCAGCTGATACAGGAGCCATTCTTGTCCTTTATTGGTGTGAAATGTTCTAGCAAGATGTCAATTTGCACGCTATTCTAATTAGCCAGTTCGTTAGTGTCGTGTTACTGCCTGGTATCAAAATGCTGGAAATCTGTCTGGGATGGCTGTCGCTCATAAATCACGCTCCCAGAGCATCCATGGCAGCTTAAGCAAGCAATTCCTGTTTTTTCCTAGGTATGTTTTCCCAAATATTGCCTTCACAGTTGCAACTTGGAAATCCAGTGTTGTTCTTTGAGGTGTGTTTTGCATTAATTTGTTTCCCTGCTCACCCCGAATCTGCCTGCCCAGAATTGCATCCCCTACTTCCTTCCTTTGGCATCATGTGGCACCACGAGCCTTGACCCGGCTGCTCCCTGTCTTTGCCACTTTGTTACACTGTTCGTGACTTTATTTCCCTTTTTTACGGGGAAGCTGGGTTTTTTGGAGATCGCAGTGGTAATTTCACCAGGCCGTGGCTCCTCGTGAAGGATGTTCTGCTGCTCAGAGCCTTCATGGGGTGGTGATGGGGGCAGTGGCCAGGTTGTGTCAGGGTTTGTGCCAGGAGGGCAGTGTGGTACCTGGTGAGTGCTGTGGGACACGGAATTGTGTCACACCCACTGTCCCTGCTGTGACACAGGCCTTGCACGGATTTACTGCGCCTGGAGATGCTTGGGCTGAGGGTTTACACTGTGTCACAGGGCATCTTTGCAAAATGCTGCTGGAAATCCGCGGAATAGAGAGGGTCAGTGGGACAGGAGCTAAGGACCTGTGCTGAGGGTCCTGGGAAGCGCTCTGGGGTGGCACCGGGCTGTCCTCGGAGCAGTGTGCACACAAACAAGGCACTTCTGTCTCTGACTTGCTGCTCAAGGGCTTCCTGGGCCCCAAGTATTCCACAGGAGCAGAGGAAAACCCTCTTTTCCTTTGATTTTAAGTTCACAGTCTGGTTGGGCTTTCATCACAGGGGTGCGCTCGGGCCCCTTGTGCACCAATCCGTGGTGGGTTCTGCACTCTGGAGTGTCAGTCAGTGTGTGCTGTGCGTTCCGTTTGTGTTTGCCAGCTGTGCCCACCAGCCCCTCTGCCCCGTGTGTGCATCTGGAACCTCTTCTGAGATCTACAGGACTGCTTCCCTCTCTCCATCAAACCCTTTCTGGGGGCCACGGCAGCCCTGATGCCTGCAGGAACTGTTTTTCCAGTTGTGCCAAGGCTGTGCTACGTATTTTAACCTTTTTTTTGTTTTCTTTTTTCTTTAGCACAGCGCTCAGCATCTTAGTTCTTCGAACAGAATGTTACATGATGCCTCCTGGTCTCACTTCTCCAGTAGTTTTCCCTCTAAACAGCCAACTCTCCCAGGTGTCCCATGTTTGGGCAGTACCTGTTTTGCTGTAGGAAGTGAAGGAATGGAATGCACACACCCGGAAAGTGACACAGAGGGGGTGTCGGCCTCCTGCCTGTGTCCTGCAGCAATGTCCCAGTGTCATTGGTGCTGTCACATTTTTAGCCGGGTTTCTCGGCGAACCCGATCCCTGCGCAGCTGCACTGTGAAGGAGCGGGGCTGAGCAGGGTGCCCGTGCCTGGATCGAGTTCTCCGGGCTGTGCCCCATCCCTGACCGCCTGCTCGGGCTGCTCCTGCCGGCTGGGGCTGCTGGCTCTCCCCAGACTGCAGCGAGTGGCTTCTGTGGGAGGCCAGGGGGAAGATGAGCCTCCTCTGGGTGTGAAACATGTTTGTTTAAGGTCGCTTTTAACGTGAAGGAAAGGATGTGAGCGTTTTTGAACGGTCTGGATTTGTAACTTCAGATTAAATCTCAGCCAGATCGCAGTGTTGCAAATGGGAGTTGTTTGGATGAAGGGATTTTTCAGCTGAGTTTTAAAATTTGCATGGCTGAATGACCAGAGCACTTTGACAGGCGTTTAGCAAGGTTTTGGGGATTTTTAGCAGCCCCTGCCCTTATGCCTCAGAGGAGCTTCTGCACAGCTGTGGAAAGCTGCACACCTTCATAAAAGCAAGGAAGTGAAATTCATGTGGGTTTTGTTTTCTAGCCATGAAAATCAGATATTTTTTCTCTTTCTAAAAGCCTTGTACCTTCTCCAGGCTGTGTCTGTGTGTGTACCTGCCTGTTGTTGTGCAGAAGAATGTCGAGCTGAAACGCACCTCAGCAACTCATGGGCCTCAAGCGAGGCCGTCCAAGTGATCCTATCTCCTAAACACCTAATTTGCTGCCTGAAGAGTTGCTGTGAATGTTTGGAGGCCGTGTTTTCCTTACCCGTTTTTTGGCATGTGAAAGCACTGGTTCTTAGGCTGTGGTAGCCTGTAACGCTGTCTTGCTTTGCAGCTGAGGAGATAGCGACGCACAGGGTGGAATATTAAATTTCTCTTCTGCAAATGCATTGCTTATCCCTTCATCTGCTTTTTGTACATTGCCTGGTGCTCTCTGGCTGGTCAGGACCACCTTGGTGCCCCTGAAGGGAATGTCCTCCCACAGCTCCTGCAGAGGATGCTGATGTGGAGCCTTGTCCCTGTTATCTGTCACACCAGTAAGATAAGGCTGTTTGGAGAGAGCGTGTCCCAGCTGATCCAAAAACAGTGGCACAGTCTGGGTCAGCGTGGGGCTTGTTTTGCATTCCTGCCCCTCAGGCCAGTATAAGTGGAGGGAGGGCAGTGGCCTGGCAGCTCAGTGGGGCTCCTTCTCCCTCCTGGGTAAGTCAGCGCCGTGTTTGATTTTAGTTCTGTGAGGCAGCGTGCTGGGAGACAAGCTTGCCTTTTGGAACCTGTTTGTGTTGTTCAGGTAACAGTTTTTGGCAGAATTATCCACAGGCGTTAGTGAGGCATGTGGCACCAGTGCTGTGTTTTCTGTTTTAGACAGCTGCTTCATGTTTTGCATTTTATGGCACGGGCTGAAGAGACTCCTCTCCCTTCAGCCAGGCAGAGTGTGTGCAAGAGTAATGGTGTTTGTTCAAGTCTGCGTCTGTCGGTGAGGAAGGAGCAGCTTTTAGCAGTCAGTTTTTGGTTCTCTCAGATAAAGTTTACTGCAGATTGTCAGAGGCGATTTTAATCACCTGGCAATCTAAACTTCTTTTGTCTTTCAGATTTACCTCCCCCTCGGAGGTTCTTGTCCTTGTTCTGATGCTTAGGTTACCTGGGACGCTTTTTGTTGTTTGCTTGCTTTGTAAAATGCTCGTTAATTCTTAGTTAATGAAACAAATTAGTTTATGTAGCATAGAATCACGGACTTGTCAAGTTTGGAAAAGACCTTTAAAACCGTTGAGTCTGAGTGACTTTCTATAACTTTGTTATAACTTGTGAGATTTTTACAGCCGCTTTTCCCTTTTTTGTGTGCTGCCTGCTGCCTCTTTGGGAAGGAGCGTAGTGAGGAGGGGCTGAGGCTCCTCTCCGTGTGTGACAGAACTAAAGGAGGGCTCCTCCAGCTATTCTGCGAGAAACTAAATTTGTGGGGTGTGAAAACTGGCACATTGCTGCTTCTGGAGAAACACGTCACTGCATTTATCAGTACTGGTGCCCCCTGCCCTCACCCCTCTTTGCAGGGCTCTGGCACTGACAGAATTCCTGCTGGGGGACTCACGAATTGCCAGGGGGCTCCCAAATTCCCGTGTGGTCACGCAGCAGCAGCACCCAAAATCCTGAACAAGTGGCTGGGCTTTCAGAAGTGCTGAGCAGTCAGAAGCTCCCATTGAGCTCACAGTGGCAGCTGAGGGGTGACTCAACATTTCTGAAGATCATTCCACCTTAAATAAGGTTTTATTTGCTTGATCTGAACCTTCTGAAAGTCAGCAGAACAAAATTCTCATTCGTGGTTTTAGGGTTGTGGGAGATAAAGCTGCGTGTCTAATTTTAATCATCTCTTTATTTAAACCTCTTTTAGCTAATAGAGTTATCAGGGCATTTATTTGTGATTACTTATGCATATCTATCTGGGACGGTGTTTTGTATTTAAGGAAAATTATGTTCTATTCTGTTTTAGCTGGCAGGCTTTTACAGATTAGTGTGAGTTGCCATAGAGAATGACTGGCAGGTTAAGCTTGACTTTTCAAAGGGGCTTATTGAATTGAAGCACAAAAAAACCTCAGCACAGAGGGAGAAATTCTAATAGCTAGGTAAAATCCATGATCCCACTCAAATTTAGAGCTAATTGTTTTCCTTTGGGAAACATTCAGTGCAGAAGCATCCTTACAAAAGAAGAAAAGGCTTGGAAATGGGAGGGAGGGGGAAGGATTTGCACTGTGTATTTTTTTCAGGTATACCAAAGCATGATGTATTCCAGTTAAAATTATAGAAAATATCAAATAAGGAAGAGCTTGTTTCCTTTAAAAATTGTGCTGGGTTTGTCTAACAGCATTCACTTTACAAGGAGGGAAGCCATGCGTTCACACTGCGTGATGCCATAACTTTCTAAATTAACACCCCACTCTTATTTTTGTGCAACACATTTGTTTCCAATAAATAGCTGCTACTTCAGTGCCTCTAATAACATGGAAAATTCCAGTGCAGTTAACAGGTCTTTGACTGGATGTGTTCCCCCTCAGATAGTGTGACAGGCTTGTTTTCCCCTGAACTCTTGAAATCAGATATATTTTATTTACGTGGTTGAGAATGACGTGGTGGTTTTCCAAAAGGCTCGTATTTTAAGCTTACTGAGAAAACGTAGTAAAATCACTTCTGTGTTTTTGTTGCCAGTGTTTTAAGGAAGTCAGAAATGTCCCAGTTGGTGATCAGATGGAGCCAGGGTTGCCTGAAGAACCAGAGCAGCTTTTTGGCAGCATCAGCCTCCTGCTCTGTGGAAGACAAGTGGGAAGGGCTTTTTCTGAGTGGGTCTGGTTGGTTTGTCTTGATCCAGAAAAGGCAAATGTTGGGATTTCCACATCTAAAGATACACACGGTACTGATTTACATAGATGTGCATTAACAGAGTGGCCAGGTACAGTTTTTGCCTTTCTGGTTTGCAAAGAGAAATAGTCTGAGGTCAGAACGCAGCTGAACTACAGACAGGTCACTGAGTACAGGTGACAGATGATTCCAGTGTGCATTCCTGCTTCCTCACTGCTCAGGGTTTCTTTAAATCTGTGCCCCTGGGTTCCCAGTCAGGATTTTCAGTGGATTCTATCCTGCCAGTGTAAAACCTAGGAATTCAGTGTCATTGTTCTCCTTTTCCTGATTCATTTACGAATCCCTGCCTTTCTCTGTGCACATACTAGGCATACATGCATATAAACTGTGACCTGTATTTAAATACTGTTACTAGGGGAAGAATAAATCTTACATCTAAAACTGTGCGAGCAGCCTCTTAGGCATGTTTTAGCTGTCATGGGACAAGCAATGCAGCTTTTTCATGTGCTTTTAATATCCTGCACTTAGCTCAAAAATAAAAGAAGAAAAAAGCCACAGACTTCCTTAGAAACATGATCTGCGATTTGTTAAAAACAATTCTAATGTAGATATTTTTTCCTCCTAGGTTTTACCAAGGGACAGTACATCTAACACTTAACTTGGATCATCTCTTGTTCATCAGCTTGAAAACCATAACAGCCCCAAAACTGACATTTGATCCGAAAGAAAAAGCTGTGACAAATGGACAATATGTCTATTACTAACACACCAACAAGTAATGATGCTTGTCTGAGCATTGTTCACAGCTTGATGTGCCATCGACAAGGTGGAGAGAGCGAAACCTTTGCGAAACGCGCAATTGAAAGTTTAGTTAAAAAGCTAAAGGAGAAAAAAGATGAATTGGATTCTTTGATTACAGCCATAACCACAAACGGAGCTCACCCTAGCAAGTGTGTTACAATACAGAGAACGCTGGATGGGAGGCTGCAGGTTGGTACCAGTGCAAAGCAGAGGTTTTCCTCCTAGGGCAGCTGCCCCGCGGGGTGGCAGGCACTGCTGGGTGCTGAGGGAGAGTGGCTCTGCCCTGGCACCCTGGCTGCGGGTTGTTCTGGGGCTGCAGCTCTGGCCTGTGGCTGCAGTTACCCTTTTTCTGCAAGGGGTGCTGGCCAGCCATTCTGAGGAGTGTGTGTGTGGCAGTGCAGAGCAGGGTCCTGTCACCAGCCCAGCTGCTGATCCTGTGTGTCCCTGCTCTGTGTTGCTCAGCAGTGTCGGCAGGCTGTGTGAGGATGTGCATTAGCCTGTTCCATCAGGACTCAGTCCCTGCCCCGTGGGCTGGCATCTCCCTGTTCCACATGGCATCTAGGCTGGGTAGCTCTCTGTCTGCCCTAGAAGCATTTTTTAATTTTTATTTTTTTAATGGATTGGCATTCCTCTGCTTGTAAATTCCTGACAGTGTAGTTTAGCACCTCATTCCTCTTCTTCTGGGGTAAAGCTCCTGCACATCCAGGATGGGGAAGGTGACGTGAAGAGTACCTCAGGCACAAGTTCTGCTTCTGCCATTTTGCATCCAGTATTTTTTACCTGAGAATCACAGCGTTGGCTTAAGGGTGGCAAAACCCAATAGAAATTTGTTTCTGTTGGGCACAGAACTTGGGGAAACCATACACAAACTCTACACTTCTTTTCCTTTTTTTTTGTTAATATATTTTGGTGACGGAGGGGGAGTGTGGTGTAGGTTGTCCCCTTTTTGGCTCTGGCTGTGTGAAGTGCCGTGCCCTGTGACTTTCCAACCAACCTTTGTGTCTGGCTTTTTAGGTGGCTGGCCGCAAGGGGTTCCCTCATGTGATTTACGCCCGTCTGTGGAGGTGGCCTGATCTTCATAAAAATGAACTCAAGCATGTTAAATATTGTCAGTATGCTTTTGACTTAAAATGTGACAGTGTCTGTGTAAACCCTTACCATTATGAGCGTGTAGTGTCGCCTGGCATCGGTAAGTACACCTTGGAATTGCAGTGGGATGGGGGGGTGAAATGGGAAATGTTTCTGGGCATAGAAAATACAGACCTGAATTAGAAACATTAATTATTTATTACCTGATTATAAATTACCCTCAGGCACTCTTACCTTCCCTAGTAGAATTATTCTTTTACCTTTGTTCCAGATGTAAAGGAAAAGCGTGTGGCTTTTGTTTGAGCCTTTCTGGGGTTTGCACACAGTTCTTGTTGTAAATCCTAGGAATAACTTAGAGTGAGGCTTGTCTTGTGGTGGAAGGGGTCTGACAAATAGTTTGCAGTACTGATTTTTAAAGGCTGATAAATGTTCAAACGTGTTTTAAGATCTCTGAACACATTCCTCTGCACCCCCCTTTTCTCTTTCTTCTCTTTAAAGATCTCTCGGGACTGACACTGCAGAGTTCAGGTGAGTAGCTGTGTTTGCTGCTGCATTTCTGGGGGCACAGCTGTGTTACACCCTCCAGGGCAGGCACAGGTCATCCCTCTGCCTGTCTGGGAGGCCTGTAGAGGTGCTTTTGTCCCTCTGCCTTCCAAAAACCAGCTAAATGCCATGTCAGAGGCAAGTGTTGATGGATTCCTCCAGCCAGGCCTGTAGCTACGTCCTGTTTTCATTGATCCTCCCTGTGAAACACAAAAGAAAACCAAAAACCTCACAGCTGAGTGCTGATTAATAAAAAAGGGACAGCCAGAACTGCGTGCACCTGTGTGATACACTGATTAATTGGATTGGGAATGCTAAGTGATTTAATGCGTAGGATAAGAAGAAAAAAATAAGAATTCTGTAATTAATACGCCATTGGATGAAGGAGTCTGATATTCTTGCTTTCCCTGACATTTGGGAGAAATTGGACGTGAAATCTCACACGTACATTATTCAGAAATGTGAGATTGTACAGCTGGTAACCCCTTTAGTCAAAACTGATTTTATTCTTCTCCCAGAAGTTCAAAGAGAAAGAAATTTGTGTGGTGCAGTGATTTTAGCACATTAGTAGAAGTATCCAAGCAAAAAATGAACTAAAAAAACCCCACCGAACATCCCAACAAACTTACCTTGACAAGCTTTAACCCGTGGTGCTCACCTCTGCTAATTTGCATTGTTGCCTGTGTCGTCTGAAAAATTAATCTTCTGTACAGAATCAAAGCTGATTCTCCATTATTTTATAAAATTATTTTATTGTTTAATGCCAGCATCAAATTCCTCATAAGTGTTCCCTTGTCCTGCTCCTGGTCTTGCAGCAGGAAACAGATTTTAATGTATTTTAGGCTGCTTTGAAAACGAGCATGGGAGGTAATATGCTGTAGAAAAAAACTGTTATATAGAAATAAACTGTTGTGGTGGCAGTGGTAGTAATTCCCTAGCAGTGGGTGGAATATTCTGAATTACTAGTGCACTGCTGAACTAGAGTAGTTTCCTGTGGTCTTTGAATGTGCATTTGATGTTTCCAGCCAGTTTGCACGGGAGCTGCCTAAGATTACTCCAGGGACACATGAAGTTTATGTGCCATGCTCACAAATTTGTATTTTTCATGGGAGCTCTGTGTGTGTTCCTGCTTGTGTTCCAGAAATTGGCTGGTTAGCTGCTGCCTTAACACACAGTCAGCTGCTTGGAAAAAACCACATTTTTCCCTTGTATTAACCGTGTCCAATCACCCAGTGAAGGACTGGGGAGCGAAATGCAATTGAAGTGTGCTGCTGTGGGGCTGAACTGCTTGTTCCATAGCATTAAACAGAATAAACAGCTCGCTTTCCCATCCGTTACACCTCAAATTCTCCTGCTGCTGCCTCAAGCTGTTTATCTATGATTTAGGGAAGTGTTTTAGTGGTGTTTGACCTCATCACTCTCTACACTCCCCGAAGGGTGGTTGTGGTCATGTGGGGTTGGTCTCTTTCTCCAGGCAAGAGCTGACAGAATGAGACACAGTCTTAGGCTGGGCCAAGGGAAGTTTGGGTTGGATATCAGGAAAAAGCTTTATCCTGAAATGGTGATAAAGTGTTGGGATTGCCTGCCCAGGGAGGTGGTGGGGTCACCATCCCTGGGTGTGTTTAAGAAAAGATTGGGTGTGGCACTCAGGGCCATGGTTTAGTGGAGGTGTTGGGGCACGGGTTGGACTCGATCTTGGAGGTCTCTTCCAACCTGGGGACTCTGTGTCTTTGGGGTTCTGTGTCTTTGGGGTTCTGTGTCTTTGGGG
>JAHLSL010013023.1:374864-386788 GCA_025920805.1 Petroica traversi
GGCGGAGAGAAGGCGCGGCTTATACGTGATTGACAGCTCCCGCCCCTCGCTTGTCGCAACCGCATTGGCTGAGACGATGAGAAGGCAGGAACTACGGATGATTGACGGATCCCGCCCCGCAAGCGATGCAATCTCATTGGTCGGGGAGAGGAGAGGGCATGTCCCGCGAGTCTGTCAATCACTCCCAACCCCGCCCCATCAGTGTGGGGGCGGGACTTGTAAGTGATTGACATATTGGCCACGCCCCCGCCTCAGGGCCGTGAGGGGGCGGCCCCGCCCCCAATGGTTTGGGTTCCCTTCCCGAATTTTTGGGATTCAAATCTCGATTTTTTGGGATTCAAATCCCTATTTTTGGGATTCCAATCCCGATTTTTTGGGATTCCAGTCCCGATTTTTTGGGATTCCAATCCCGATTTTTTTGAGTCTCATGCCCGATTTTCCATCCGATCCCGATTTTGGGCCGTGAGGCGGCCCCAGAAAGTGCCAAAAATTTCCTCCAAACGGCGTGAAATGTCTCCAAAACGCCACAAAAAGGGACAAAAAAGATCCCAAAACACCTCAGAAAGTGCCTAAAATGCCTCTGAAAGGGCCAAAATGCCCCAAAGGAGCCCAAAAGTGCCCAAAGGAGGCCAAAAATAGCCCCCCAAAAAAAGAACCCAAATAAGGGTCCAAAAAGGGCCAAAAATGCCCCCCAAATGCCCAAGAAGGGCCCAAATGAAGGGGCCAACACTCCCCAAAAAAGGTGCCAAAAATGCCCCCAAAAGACCCCAAAAAGGGCCTGAAAATGAGCCTAAAAACAACCCCCAAAAAAGGGCCCAAAAATGCTTCAAAAATGCCCCAAAAATGCACCAAAAAAGGATTCAAAAAGGCTTTAAATGTCCCCAAAAAAGGCCCTGAACGGGCCCAAAACACTTCAAAAAAGGCTGTTAAATGCCCCAAATAGGGCCGAAAATGTCCCCCAAAAAAGCCCAAAATTCCCTCAAAGAAGGCCTGAGAAACGCCCAAAATTCCCAAAAAAAACCCTACCAAAATCCAAAAGGGCTCAAAAAGGGTTCAAAAATGCCTCAAAAGACCCCCAAAAGCTTCAAAAAGGCCCCAACATTTCGCAAAAATCCCAATTTTGGGGGATTCCCATCCCTAATTTTTTTAGGCTTCCAATTCCAATTTTTTGGGGATTCCAATCCCCATTTTTGGTATTAAAATCCTGATTTTTAGAGGGTTCTAATCCAAATTTTTTTTGGGATTCCTGATCCAGAGAGGGGAGAAACCAAGGAATATAAAAACCCCAAAGGATTTGTTGAGAAAAAAAAATCTCCTTAAATAATTAAAAAAAAGGGAATTAATTCCTTCATTCCATTCGGATTAAAGGGATAAAGGAGGAAAATCCCTGGTTAAAAATTCCCTATTATCCCCGAAGGAAAAAAGGGGTGGAAAAACCTCGGCTCTTCCCAATTTTTAGGAGAAAAACCCCCATTTTTGGGGTCCCGATTCCCCATTATCCTAATTTTTCCCCATTTTCCCCCCACATTTCCCCAATTTACTCCATTTTCCCCTTTTCCTGCTATTTTATCCCTTATTTTTCCCATTTTCCCTAATTTTTCCCAATTTTTCCCAGGTTTTCCCCCCATTATTTTTGGTTTTCCCATTTTTTCCACATTTCCCCCCAATTTTTCTCCAATTTTACCCAAAATTTTCCCAATTTTCTCCAATTTTATCCTGATTTTCTCCAATTTTATCCCAATTTTTATCCCATTTTTTTCCCTATTTCCCTCAATTTTTATCCCATTTTTCCTCCCATTTTTATCTCATTTCCCCCACATTTTTTTGGAATTTCTACTTGGAAAAGCAGCAAAAGAAAGAAAAATCATGGAAAAGCAAAAGGAAATGGGAAAAAAAAATGGAGAAAGGAAAAGATGGGAAAAATTTCAGAAAAATTGGGATAAATTTGGGAAAAATTGGGAAAAATTGGGGGAAAATGGGGGGAAGAAATGGGAAAACAAAAAACAATGGGTGGAAAACCTGAGAAAAAATTGGAAAATGGGATAAAGATGGGGGAAATGAGGGTAAATGAGATTAAAATGGGATAAAGATGGTATAAAAATAGGAAAAATAGGAGAAAAAAAGAGATAAAAAAGGGTGGAAAATGGAAAAATGGGGGAAATGGGATAAAAATGGGATAAAAAGGGGATAAAAATGGGTTAAAATTGGATAAAAAAGGGGGAATGGGGAAAATAGAATAAAAATTATAAAAATCGGAGAAAAAAGATAAAAATGGCAAAAAATGGGATAAAAATGGGGAAAGTGGGGAAAAATGGGAAAAATGGGGAAAAAATGGAAAAATGGGGATAGTGGTGAAAAAATAGGAAAAATTAAGAAAAAAGGGAAAATAATTGGGAAAAAATGGGGCAAATGGGGAAATAATTGGGAAAAATGGGAAAATAATTGGGAAAAATGAGGAGAGTGGTGAAAAAATGGAAAAAATGGGAAAAAATAAGGGAATTGGGGAAAAACCTTTTGTGAGGGAAAAAAAGTGTAGGAAAATCTTTCGTGAAAGGGGAAAAAAAGGAAAACTTGGGGGAACTTGGGGGAACTTGGGGGAAATTGGGGAAAACTGGGGACAAAAAGGATAATATGGGGAAATAAGGTAAAATGGAGACATATGGGGGAAAATGGAGAAAAACTGGGAAAAATTGTGGGTAAAGTGGGAAACAATCAGGAAAAAAGGGGGAAAACCCCTGAAAAAAATCCTGGAAAAATCAGAAAAAAATCAGGAGAAATGGGGGGAAATTGGGAAAACTAGGGCAAACCTAGAAAAAATGGGAAAGTGCGGGAGAAATGGGAAAAAATCAGGAAAAAATAGGAAAAATGGTGGGAAACTGGAAAAAGAAAAGGGAGGGAAATCAGAAAAAAATACCAGGAAAAATGAGAAAAACCCAGGAAATAACCAGGGAAAATTGGGGCAAAAACTGGGAAAAATATGGGGAAATTGGGAAAAAATGGGGAAAACCTGGGAAAAAATGGGGAAAACCTGGAGGAAAACCAGGAAAAAATGGGGATGAATGGAAAAACCAGGAAAAACTGGAGAAAAACAGGGGGAAATTGGGAAATAATGGAGAAAAACTGGGAAAAACCAGGGAAAACTTGGAAAAAACTGGGAAAATGGGGGGAAACATGAAAAATGGGGGGGAATCAGGGAAAAAAATGGGGTAAAATGGGGGAAAATGGAGGAAAACCAGGAAGAAATGATAAAAAGTGGGAAAAACTGGGGAAAATTGGGAAAACCAGAAAAAAATGGGAATGAACCCAGAAAAATGGGAATAAACCCAAAAATAAAGAAAAAAACAGAAAAAATGGGAATAAAGCCAAAAAAAGGGGAAAAAACCAGAAAAAATGGGAACAAAACCCCAAAAAAGGGGAAAAACACAAGAATAACGGGGGTAAACACAGAAAAAATGCGCATAAACCCACCAAAAAATGGGAATAAAACCAGAAAAATGGGAATAAACCCCCCAAAAATGGGAATAAAGCCAGAATAAGCCGGGGAAACCCGGAAAAAAACTGGGAATAAAGCCAAGCACCCCTCCCCCCGTCTCTTTTCCCGAAAAAAAGCCGGGAATTCTCTCCAGGAACCGCAGGGGTCGCTCGGGAGCGGCCCCCGCCCCGCGGCGCCTCCGCAGAGCTCGGGTCTTTTTTTTCCCCCTCTCAGCTTTTTTTTTTTTTTTTTTTCCCCCAGCTTTTCCTTGGAATTTTTCCCGCATTTCGGAGCTTGGAGCCGAGGATGGAGCGGGGATGAATTCGCGGTTTGGAGGAAGAGGCGTCGGAGGAAAAAATTCCAGGTTTTTTGGGGGGTTTAAAGGGTTTTTTTCCCGCGGTTTTTCCCATCAAAAATTCCTTTTTTCCCCTTCTTTTCAAGTCATGAATCCCGGGATTTTTAACCCCAAAATTCCCGGGATTTAACCCCAAATTTCGCTTTTCCCCCCACTTCCTTGACCCCAAAATTCTTGGATTTTTAACCCCAAAATTCCCGGATTTTTAACCCGAATTCCCGGATTTTTAACCCCAAAATTCCTGGATTTTAAACCCCACAATTCCCGGGTTTTCCCCCCTTCTTGACCCCAAAATTCCAAGATTTTCCCCCCTAAATTCCCCTTTTTTTTTTGCCCTCTCCAAGGTCCCGAATACCTGGATTTTTTACCCTCTCCAGGCCCCCCAATTTCCCGGGATTTAACCCCAAAATTCCCATTTTCTCCCTTTCCTTGATCCCAAAATTCCCGGATTTTTAACCCCAAATTTCCCGGAATTTCCCCCCCCGAAATTCCATTTTTTTGCCCTCTCCAAGGTCCCGAAAAATCCCTTTCTTTTTTCCCCTTCCAGGCCCCAATATTTCCCCTTTTTTCCGCCGCTCCAAGGTCCCAAATCCCGGGTTCTTTAACCCCAACAATTCCCTTTTTCTTCCCTTTCTCAACCCCCAAAATAGCCAGGATTTCCCCTAAAAATTCTCGGCTTTTGTCCCCTCTTTGACCCCAAAATTCCTGGCTTTTTCTCTCTACAAGGTGCCGAAAATTCCCATTTTTTTCCCTTTTCCTGGACCCAAATCCCGGAATTTTTAACCCCAAAATTCCCATTTTTCCCCTCTCCCGACCCCTCAAAACCCGAATTTTTTCATTAAAAAGTCCTGACTTTTTTTCCCCTTCCAAGGCCTGAAACCCCGAGATTTTAACCCCAAATTCCCAGATTTTTCCCTCTCCAAGGTCCCGAAAATTCCCATTTTTTTCCCCTTTTCCAGGCTCCGGATTTTTAACCCCCAAAAATCCCATTTTTTCCCCTTCCCAAGCCCCAAATCCAGGATTTTTAACCCCAAAATTCCCGGGATTTTTTCCCTCTCAAGGATCCAAAATTCCTGGATTACCCCCCTAAAAATTCCCTTTTTCCCCCTTTCTCAACCCCAAAATTCCTGGATTTTTTCCCTAAAAATTCCCATTTTTTTCCCTTTTCCAGGCCCCAAAATTGGGAATTATGGATCAAATTCCATGGATTTGGCTCCTGATTTTCTTCCCTATGGCTCATTCCCATCCCAGAATTCCCGGTAAGTTCCAAAAATTGAGTTCCCTAAAAATCCCCCCCAAATCCCCCAAAATTCGCAAAAAATCCCGCGAATATTCCCAAAAAATTCTCCAAAACTTCCCCCAAAAGGCCCAGAAAATTCCCCCAAAAATCCTCCAAATACTCCCAAAAGATTCCCCCAAATTCCCAGAAAATTCCCCAAAAATTCCAGATTTCCACCAAAATTTCCAAAAGATTCTTCAAAAGTTCCCAAAATTCCCGAAAAAATTCCCAAAAAACCTTTGCAAATCCCCCCAAATTCCCAGAAAATAAAAAAAAAATTCCCCAAATTTCCACCAAAATTCCCCCAGAATTCCAAAAGGGTCCCAAAAGTTTCCCCAAAATTGCAAAAAAATTCCTAGGAAAAAAAAAATTCCTCTCCAAAAATTCCCCCCCAATTTCCCAACATTTCCCTGGAAATTCCCCCAAAATTTAAAAAAAATCCCCCAAAATTCCAAAAAACTCCCCACCAGATTCCCAGAAAATTCCCCAGAAATTCTCAAAAAAATCCCTAAAAATGCATAAAAACCCCCCACAAAATCTCCCCCAAATTCCCAGAAGATTCCTCAAAAAATTCCCCAAATTTCTGACAAAATTCTCCCCAAAATAAAAAAAAAATCCCCCCAAAATTTCCCAAAAAATTCCCAGGAAAAAAAAAAACTCCCCTCAAAATTCCTCCCAACATTCCCCCCAAAATTTTCACAAATCTTCAGAAAAATTCCCAAAAAATCCCCAAAATTCCAGCCCAAATCCCCTAAAATTGTCCAAAAATGCAAAAAAAAAAAACCAAACCGAACCCAAAATTCCCACCAGGTTCTGAAAAATTCCAGAAACATTCCAGAAAATATCCCCAAAATTCTCAAAAAATCCCCTGAAAATTCCCACTTTTCCAGCGATGTTTGGGGAAATTTTCCCCAATTTTTTTTGTTTTTCCCATTTTATTCCCCAAGGATTCCATGAAAAAAGGGCCAGGGTCTTTAACAAGGAACAGTGGGAAGAGATCCAAGAAAAACCAGGAATTTTAAGGGAATCATTCCCAATTTTTGCCAGGAAAGAACCTGAAAAAATCAAGGAAAAAGTAGGGGAAAATCCAGGAAAAATTGGGGGAAAAACCTTAGGAAAATCTGGGAAAAGTCTGGGAAAAATCGGGAAAAATGTGGGAAAATTTCAGGAAAACTCTGGGAAAAATCCAGGGAAAAAATGGGAAAAATCAGGAAAAATCAGCGGAAACCCTGGGAAAAATTCAGAGAAAAATCTGGACATTTCCCAGATTTTTCTTGGAAAATTTCCTAGATTTTTCCTTGATTTTTCCTGATTTTTTCCCCCCCTAGATTTCCCCCAAATTTTGCCAGGATTTCCCGGGATTTTTCATGTAAAAAACCTTGCGAGAAACTTTGGGAAAATTTAAGGAAAATGGGAAAAATTCCCTGTTTTTTGAGGGAAAACTCCTAAATTTCTCTAGGAATTATAGCGCAATTCCCAGGATTTTGAAGAGGGGAAAAAGTTGGGAAAAAAATTGGGAAAAGCAAGGGAAAAGTGGGGAAAATTTGGGACAATTAGGGAAAAAAGGGAGAAAATTTAGGAAAATTATAGAAAAATTGGAAATAATAATGGAAAAATAGGAGGAAAATCGGAAAAAGTATGGGGAAAATTTGGAATAGTTGGAAAAAATGGGAAAATTGGGAAAACCAGCATAAAAAGTGGGGAAAAATGGGGAAAAAATTGGGAAAATTAAAAAAAAATTGGAAATAATTATGAAAAAATAGGAGGAAAATCAGGAAAAGGACAGAGAAAATTGGGAAAAATTGGGAAAATCAGGAAAAAAGCGGGAAGATGGGGAAAAAGGGAAAAGTGGGGGAAAAAGGAGAAAATTGGGAAAATAGGGGATAAATGATGGAAAATTTTGTGAAAAATTGGGAAAAGTAGGAAAAAATGGAAAAATAGTCAAAAAATACGAAAAAATTGGAAAATAGTCAAACAATGGGGAAAAATCGGAAAAATTTGGAAAAAATCAGGAAAATTTTGTGAAAAATGGGAAAAAAATTCGTAAAAAAATGGGAAAAAGTGGAAAAATAGTCAAAAGATACGGGAAAAAATTGGAAAAATAGAGAAAAAATAATGGAAAATATTGAGAAAACATGGAGAAAAATAGGGAAAAAATTAGGAAAAAAGAGAAAAAAGATGGAAAAATTTTGTGAAAAATGTGGAAAAAATCGGAAAAAATTGGGAAAAATGGAAAAAATAATGAAAAAATTTCATAAATATTGGGAAAAAAATTTTAAAAATAGGGAAAAAATTCCCATAAACATTGTGAAAAAATGGGGGAAAATTTTGAGAAAAATAGGAAAGAAATTGGGAAAATTTTGTGAAACATTGGATAAAATTGGGAAAAACTTGGGGAAAAAAATGGAAAAAAAATGGGAAAAAGTTTGGAAAAATTGGGAAAAAATTCCATGAACTCTCCCTAACTTTTCGTGCTTTTTTTTTTTTTTCTGGTAGCTTCACGCCTCCATCCCTTCGCCTCCCTGCAATTCCTGCGGGAACCTTCGGACGTGGTGGTCGCCCGCGGCTCCGATGTTGTGCTGGAATGCGCGGCCGAAAGTGGCGTGGGGATCCCCGAGATCCGCTGGAGGAAAGACGGGGAATTCTTGGATTTGGGAGAGGACGAGAGGAGGCGGCAGCTCCCGAACGGATCCCTTTGGATCCGGAATGTGGTGCACTCAAGGCACCACAAACCCGACGAGGGAGTTTATCAGTGCTTGGCGGATCTGGAAGGAGTGGGAGCGGCCGGGAGCCGCAAGGTCAAGGTGGCGGTGGCAGGTGGGGAACGGCAGGAGAAGTGGGAAAAGTTTGGGGGAATATGGAGGAAAGATGGGAAAGAGTTGGAGGAAGATTGGAGAAAAAATTGGGAAAATTTGGCGGGAAGAAATGGGGAAAAAGTTGGGGAAAAAGGAGGAAATTGGGGAAAAATGGGAAAAAGTTGAAGGAAATACAGGGGGAAAATTCGTGAAAATATAGAGGAAATATGGAGAAAATTTGGGGGAAAATTGGAAAAAATCATGAAAAAATTGGGGAAAATTAGGGTGAATATGGGGAAAATTGGGGAAAATATGGAGAAAAAATGGGGAAATATGGGGATGAAATTGGGGGACTGGCAGAGAAATTGGGGGGAAATTAGGGGAAATTTGGGTAAAAATTGGAGGAAATAAGGAGAAAAAATAGGGGAAATATGAAGAAAAATTAGGAAAATTCTGGAGGAAATAGGGGGAAAAGTATGGGAAAATTGGGGGAAATATGGACAAAAAAATGGGGGAAATACTGAGAAAAATTGGGAAAAATAAGGAGGAAATTGGGGGAAATTTGAGGAAAATGGGGGAAAAATTGGAGAAAAAATTGGAGAAAAAATGTGGAAAATTTGAGGAAAAATTGGGGGAAAATGGGAGAAAAATTGGAGAAATAAATGGGAGAAAAATTGGGGAAATAAATGGGAAAAATTGGTAAAATATGGAAAAAATGGGAAAGAATTGGGGAAAATGTGGAGAAAAAATTGCAAAAAATTTGAGGGAATGGGGGGGAAATTGGAAAAAATGGGGAAAATTGGGGAAAATATGGAGAAAAATGGGAAAAATTGGGGAAAATAGGGAAAAAATTTGGAAAAAAACATTGGGAAAATATGGAGAAAAAATTGGGAAAATTTGGCGGAAATGGGAGAAAAATTGGGAAACAATTGGGGAAGACTGGGGGAAAAATTAGGGAAGATATGGAGAAAAAATTGGGAAAAATTAGGAGAAATTTGGGGGAATGGGGGAAACATTGGGGAAGAATTTGGGAAAAAAAGGGAAAAATATGGAGGGAAAATTGGGAAAATTTGGCTGAAATGGGGGAAAAACTGGGGAAAATTGGGAATAGTAGGGGTACGTTCAGAAAAAAATAGGGAAAAGTTGGGGGAAAATGAGAAAACAAATGGGGAGAGAAATTGGGAAGAATAAGAGACAAATTTAGATAAGATCATGAAAAATATTGAAGAAACATGGAAAATTCCCTCCAAAATCTCATTTTCCTGGGAAGTTCGCAGGATTTCCCCTGATTCCAAAAATGAGAAAAATCCCAGTTTAAATTTCCCAAAAAAATCTGAGCTTTTCAAGTATTTTGCATGAAAAGTTTGATTTTTTTTTTTAGGAATTTTGCTGAATTCCCTCTTCTTTTTCCCCTGCCATTCCAGGCCCTCTGCGCTTCCTTTCCCAAACGGAATCTGTGGCCGTTTTCCCAGGAGATTCTGTCCTCCTCAAATGCCAAATCCAAGGGGATCCCATTCCCCAAATCCGCTGGCAACGACAACAGGAGGATTTTCCTGGGAAATTTGACTCCAGGATTGCCATCCTGCCCTCGGGAACGCTGCAAATTTCCCGCCTTCGGCTCGAAGACGCCGGGAATTATCGGTGCCTTGGTGGGAATTCCCGAGTCGGGAACGAGGTGGAGCTCAAGGTGTTGCCGGGTAGGAAATTTGGGAATTTTCTGAGTTGGAATCGTGAGATTTTTTTTTTTTTAAGGGTTGGGGTTTTTTTCAGTGTGAAATTGCAGGGATTTTTCAGCTTTGAATTCTGGAATTTTCACGGAGTTTTTCCAGGATTTGGATCCTTTTTTTTTTCCTGGATTTTTTTTCTGGCATTTCCCTCAGAATTTTCCTGGAATTTTCCCAAAATCTTTCCATCTTTTCTATTCCTAAATCCCATTTTTTTTCTGGATTTTTCCCCCCAGAATTTCAGTTCTTTTCCAATGGTAAGTCCCCAAATTTTCCCAGGATTTGAGTTCCAAAATTTCCCAGGAACTTTCTGGAATTTCCCAGAGTTGTCAGGATATTTTTTTTAACTGGAAATTTTATTTTTCTGGATTTTTTCTGGAATTTTCCCCAGATTTTTTTCAGGATTTCCGTCCTTTTTCAACCTTAAATACAAAAACTTTTCCAGGATTTGGATCCTTTTTTCTGGAATTTTCCTCAAATTATCTGTGATTTCTAATGGAATTTTCCCAGAATTTTTCTTGAACTTTCCTGGTATTTTTCATATTTTCCGGCCCTGAATACCAGAATTTTTCAAGAATTTTTCTGGAATTTCTGTCCTTTCCCAGCCCTAAATCCCAAATTTTTTTCCAGGATTTGAGTCCCAAAATTTCCTCGGAATTTTCTGGAATTTTTCCTGCAATTTTTCTAGATTTTCCCCAGGATTTTCCCACGATTTTCCATCTTTTTTCCTCCCAAAATCCCAAATTTTTTTCCGCATTCGAAATATCTGATTTTTCCCTGTTTTTCCAAGCCCAAATCCAGCAGAAAATTCAGGAAAATTTGGGATTTGAGGGAGGAAAGAATTCTGGATTTTCTTTCCAGATTTGGGCTGGAAAAGTTGAAAAATCCAGGAAAACTTGGGGAAAAATGGGAAAAGTTTGGGAAAATTTGGGATTTAGTGGAGGAAAAAATGTAGGCTTTTCCAACAAGATAGGGGTTGAAAAAGCAGGAAAAATTGGGATTTAAGAGAGAGAAAAAAATTGGATTTTTCTTCAAAATTTGGGCTGGAAAAAGTGGAAAAAATAGGGAAAAATTGGGGGAAAATTGGGAAAAAATGGGAAAATTGGGGGAAAATAGAGAAGAAATTGAGAATAATTGGGAAAAATTGGGGAAAAAAGGAAAAAAATTGAGTAAAAAAATGAAGAAAAATTAGGTGAAAAAATGAGGATAAATTTGGAATTTTACCGTTCTTTTAAAACCCAATTTTCCCCTTTTTTGCTTCTAGTTTTTTTTCTTGTGATTCCAAGTTTTTTGAATGGAGTTTTTCCCCTCTCCCAGATCCCGGAATCCCGAGGCCGCCGCTTTTCCTTCGGCGCCCGTCCGACGTCAGCGCCCGGGAAGGCACCGAGGCCGTCTTGGAATGCTCGGCCTCTGGAATTCCAGAGCCCGTTTTCACCTGGCTCCGAGGGGGTGATGTCATTCCTGTCAGGTGAGAGGGTTTGGGGGAATTTTAGGAATTTGGGGGATTTTTGAAAAACGTTCTGTTATTTTTTGGGGGAATTTCTTGGTCGTTTTTTGGGAATTTTTTTAGGATTTTTTTGGTCATTTTTGGGGAAATTTTGGTCTTTTTTTAGGATTTTTGGGGAATCTTTTAGTATTCTTAAAAGAATTTTTGTCAGGGATTTAAAAATATGTTTAGAGGAGTTTTTCAGATTTTTTTTGGATTTTTTCAGAGATCTTTTAAAGGATTTTGGGGGTTTTTTTTTAAAGCTTCTTGGAAATTTTTGGGAATTTTTTGTAGATTTTTGTGGAACTTTTAGGTTTTTTTTGTTTGGATTTTAAGGGATCTTTTTAGTATTTTTTGGAGGATTTTTTTGGATTTTAATGGAATTTTTGGTCATTTTTACAGGATTTTCTGGGAATTTTGAAGAATTTTTTGGGATTGAAAAAAAACTTCAGAGATTTAAAAATATTTTTAAATTAGTTTTTCAGATTTTTTTTTTTAAATTTTCAGGGATTTTTTTTAGGATTTTCAGGAGATTTTTGGGAATCTTTTTGGACTTTAAAGGAATTTTTGGTCATTTTTAAAAGGATTTCCAAGAAATTTTTGGCAATTCTGTGGGAATTAAAAAAAAAAAAAATCAGGGATTTTTAAAAGATTTTCAGGGAATTCTTTTGCATTTTTTATGGATTTTTTTGAAATTTTTGTGAAACTTTTTAGGGTATTTTTGGTCGGATTTTAGGAATTTTTGGTTTTTCTTAAAGGATTTTTTGGAATTTTTTAGAATTTTTTAAGATTTAAAATTTTTTTTTTCAGGGA
>JAHLSL010013023.1:415844-439974 GCA_025920805.1 Petroica traversi
GGCTGTGATTGGTCAGTGACTGACTGTGATTGGTCGCTGACTCGCTGCCGGGCCGCGATTGGTCGCTGGCCGCCAGCGGCCGATCCCTGATTGGCCGTGGCTGTCTCCCAGCGTACACGGTGTTCTACTCCCCGGACAAGAGCGCGCCGCTGTCGCTGTGGACGCCGCAGGCCGTGGGCCCCGAGCGCCTGTCCCACCTCATCCCCGACCTGCTGCTGGATTCCGGGTACTTCTTCCGCATCCAGGCGCGCAACGCCAAGGGCGCGGGGCCTCTCTCCGAGCCCCTTTTCTTCAGGACTTCCAAAGGTGAGGCCTTTTGGGAGTTTTTTGAGGACTTTTTGGGGTTTTTTGGGGATTGTTGAGTTTTATTTTTTTATTATTATTCTGGGAATTATTTTCAATTTTTGCACTTTATTGGGTGTTTTTGGGATTATTTTGTGCTTTTTTGGGATTTTTTTTTAATTTTCTTTGGATTTTATAGGAAATTTATTGGGGATTTTTTTGGATTTATTTGGGCTTTTTTGGGATTTTTTTGTGCTTATTTTGTGGATTTTTGGGTTTTTTCAGATTTCTTGGGGAGTTCTTTTTTTTGGGATCTTTTATGAATTTTTTTAGGGTTTATTTCAGATATTTTGGGGGATTTTTTTAAAATTCTTGTTTATTTTTGGAAAGGATTTCCTTGGATTTAATTTGATTTTATTAGGGGGAGTGTGGGATTTTTTTTCAAATTTTTATTATTTTTTCCAGGTTTTTTTGGGATTTTTTTTGGGATTTTTTGAGGATATTTTTGAGAATTTTTTGAGGTTTTTGGGGATTTTTGAGGATTTTTTTCGGAATTTTTTTCAGACTTTTTGGGGATTTTTGGGGAGTTATTGGGCATTTTTTGGGATTATTTTGTGGGTTTTTTTGGAATTTTAAGGGATTTTCTGGCTCTTTGGGATTTTTTGGGTACTTTTTTGTGGGTTTTGGGGGATTTTTGGGGATTTTAAAAAATTTTCCTCGGGATTTTTTTTGTTTTTTATTTAAACTTTTCTGCCTTTTTTGGATTCTTTTATTTTATGGGGGATCTTATTGGATTTTATTGGTGGAATTCTGGGATTATTTTGGGATTTTTGGGGGATGTTTTGGGGGTTGTTCTTCGAATTTTTTTGGGGTTTTTTGGGATTTTTTTGTGGAATTTAGTGGGGATTTGATTGGATTTTAATGGATTTTATCAGGATTTTTTGGAATTATTTGGGGATTTTTTTGGATTTCTTTCAGATTTATTTGGAATTTATTTGGGATTTTTTTGGGAATTATTTGGGATTTTATTGGATTTTATTGGCGGAAGTTTTGGGCTTTTGGGGGGATTTTTGGGGATTTTTTTGGGAGTTTTGGGATTATTTTATGATTTTTTGGTGGGTTTTTTGGTGGGATTTTATTTTGGTTTTAGGGTTGTTTGGGGGATTTTACGTGTTGGAAATAATTGGATTTTATTTGATTTAATTGGATCTTTTAAAGAATTGTTTTGTGTTTTAGGATTCTTTTGGGATTTGTAAAGAATTTTTGGAGGATTTTTTGGGGTTTTTTTCACATTTTTCGGGGGGATTATTTTTAGGAATTTCTTGGGAATATGTTGGGATTTTCAGGGATTTTGTGGAGAATTTCAATCAATTTTTTTGGGACTTCGGGATTTTTTGGGAGTTTCTTTTAATTCTTTTAGTTCTTTTATGGATATTTTTGGGGTTTTATTTAAGAGTTATTTTGGGATTTTTATAGAACTTTTGGGGGATTTTTGGGGTCTTTTTCAGGTTTTTTAGGGGTATGAAGGGGGATTTTAGAGTTTTTATGGGAATTTGAGATATTTTGGGGGGTTTTGGTGCTTTTTGGGATTTTTATGGGATTTTTGGCTATTTTTAATGGGATTTTTTGAGGTGTTTAAGGGTTTTTGGGAGGTTTTTTGGAAATTTTATGGGGAAGTTTTTTCAATTTTTTTTGGTTTTCTGGGAATTTTTGGGAATACTTTTTTATTTTTTATTTTTTTGGGGGGAATTCTTTGGTTTTTTTCTGGAATTTATTTTGGATTTTCGGGGGATTTTCGGGGGATTTTTTGGGATTTTAAATTTTTTATAGGATTTGTTTGGGAACTTATGGGGATTTTTTGTTGGGTTTATTTGGGTCTTTTTTCAGATTTTTAGGGTTTTTTAAGGGGAATTTTAAGGTTTTTGTGGGATTTTTGGGAGGTTTTTGGAGGTTTTTTGGAAGTTACGGGATTTTTTGGGAATTTCTAGTGCGATTTTTTTGAGGTGTTTGAGGGTTTTCTGGGGATTTTTTAGAGTTTTTTACTGGAATTCATTTAGGATTTTGGGGGGAATTTTTGGGATTTGACATTTTAATCGAATTTTGGGGGGTATTTGTTGGCTTTTTTTTTACATTTTTTTGGTCATTTTGAAGGTTCTTGGGGATTTTTGGGGGACTTTTTAGGATTATTTTGGGAATTTTTTTTTATTTTTGAAGAGTTTTAAAGTTTTCTTTTAATGGGTATTTTTTGAGGTTTTTATGGGGAATTTTTGGAATATTTTTGTGGGTTTTAATGGATTTTCCTCCTAAAAATCAGAAAAAAAACCAACCTAAAAATCCCGAAAATTCCTGACACAATTCCCAAAAGCTCCCCAAAAAATTCCCTGAAATTCCTTTTCTAATCCCATCTTTCCCCCTTTTTTTTCCAGCAGAAGTTCCGGACAAAATGCCCAATGACCAAGGTAAGAAATTCCCCAAATTCCCCAATTTTCCCCCAAATTCCCAAATTTCTGGGATTTGTTTGTTTGGGTTTTTTTTAATGGAATTTTTTTTGTGGGGGGGTGGTGTTTATGGAATTTTGAGGGATTTTTATGGATTTTTGAGGGGAATTTTATGGAATTTCTTGAGATTTTTAATAAAATTTTAAAATTTTTGTTTGTTTTTAATATAATTTTATGGATTTTTTCATGGAATTTTATGGGGAATTTTGGGTTTTTTTAATTGAATTTTTGTGAATTTTTATTAAATTTTTTCAGGAATTGAATTTTGGGTTAATTTTGAATTTTTATTGAATTTTTGTGGATTTTTATGGAATTTTTTTGTTTTTCATTGATTATTTTTTGAATAATTTGGGGTGGAGTTTATTGTTTTATGGAAATTTTAGGGGTTTTATGGAACTTAGAAAATTTTTTTGGTGATTATTTTTTGCGTTTTTAAGGAATTTTTGGGGGAGTTTTATGGAATTTTTGTTGAATTCTTATTTAATTTTTGGGGATTTTAATTGAATTTTTGGGGGATTT
This sequence comes from Petroica traversi, assembly GCA_025920805.1. Lineage (NCBI taxonomy): Eukaryota > Metazoa > Chordata > Aves > Passeriformes > Petroicidae > Petroica > Petroica traversi. The sequence continues at coordinate 419,144 of JAHLSL010013023.1, forward strand.
TTGTGGAATTTCTGGAGATTTTGGGGGTTTTTAATAGGATTTTTAATATTAGGGTTTTTTAAATAAAATTTAATGATGTTTTTAATGGGATATTTTTGGGTTCTGTAGAATTTTAAAGATTTTTTAATGGAAATTTCTTGGAATTTTTGAATTTTAATAGAATTCTAAAAAATTTTATTTTTATGGTTGTTTAGAAATTATTATTGTTCTAGAATTTCATAAGATTTTTCACGGAAATTCCCTAAAATTTTCCTGGAATTAGTAGAATTTTTTAAAATTCTTTTAGGTTTTTTATGTGTTTTTTATTGTGCTTTTATAGATTTTTTTTTAGTTTTTCTCTTTTAATAATTTTTTTCCTTTTTTTATTATTAATTAATTGAACAATTAATAATTAATTCTTCTAGGTCTCCACAGAGATGGATCCTATTGGCCCTTGGACCTCGACCGGAGCAGCCTCAATGGTAAATCCCAAAAATCTCCCAGAAATTCCCTAAAAATCCCCCCAAAATTTCCAAAAACCCTTTAAAATATCACCCAGAAACTGCAAAAATTCATAAAAAAATCTCCCAAAAATTAGAAAAAAATCCCGAAAAATTCCCAAAAAATCTCCCGAAAATCCCATCAATATTCCTAAAAAACCTTCCAAAAATTCCATAAATTCTTAAATAAGTTCCATCAAAACTCCTAGAAAACCCCAGAAAAATCTTCGCAAAATTGATAAAAAAATCCAAAAAAGTCCCCAAAAATTTTTTTAAAAATTGTATAAAATCCTTTAAAAATCTCCCAAAAATTCTATAAAACCTTGAATAAATTCCATAAAAACCCCTAAAAAAATCTCGGTATATCTTCCCAAAATCGATAAAAAGCCCCAAATATTCTAAAAAAATCCCCAAAACATTCCCAAAAAGTCCCTAAAAAATATCCAATGTGTTCCATAAAACTTTAAAAACCTTCCATAAAAACCGCTAAAAATCCAGAAAAACCTTCCATAAATCCATAAAAACCCCCCAAAAAATCTTCTTAAAATCCATAAAGAAACCCCAAAAAATCCCCCCAAAATTCTTAAAAAGTAAAAAAATGTAAAAAAATCCCCAAAAAATCTCTCAAATGTTCTGTAAAACTTTGAATAAATTCCATAAAAACCATTTTAAAAATCCACAAAAATCTTTTCCAATCACAAAAAAATTCCAAAGAAATCTCAAAAAAGTCTCCCAAAAATTGCATTAAACCTTAAATAAATTCCATAAAACGTTCTAAAAATACCCAGAGAAGTCTTTCCAAAATCAATAAAAAACAAAAAATCCCCAAAAATTGCTTTTAAAATCACCACAAAATTCCAAAATAATCCTTAAAATATCCCCTAACAAATTCCAAAAAACCTTGAATAAAGTCCACAAAACCCCCTAAAAAATTCCAGAAATATCTTCTTAAAATCCATTGAAAACCCCAAGAAATCCCAAAAAATTTCTAAATGAATCCCAGAAAAATCCATAAAAATTCACCAGAAGATAGCCCAAAAAAATGCTCTTTCTTTTTCCTCAGATGACCCCATTGGGCAGAGAAATCCCTCGGCCGGGAGTGGTGCTGTATTCCTGATCCTTGGAATTTCTGGAGGCGTCTCTGTCGTGGCCGCGGCCGTCGGGGCCTGGATTTGCTCCAGGAGACACCTGGAAAGGAAGAGGAAGTAGGGAAAATTCCCACATATTTTGGGTATTCTGGGGAAAAATTAGTAGAAAATTTAGGGAAAGTATTGGGGCAAAAAAATGGGTGGAATTTGGGGGGAAATCGGGAAGAATGGGAATTTTGGGGGGAAACTTGGAGGAAAAACAGGGAAAAATTTGAGGAAATTGGGTGGAAATTTGCGGAAAAATTGGGTATTTTGGAAGGAAGTTAGGAAAAATTTAAGAAAACTAAAAAAATTGGGGGGAAAAGGGTGGAATTCGGGGAAAAATTGGGGAAAAATGGGAATTTGAGGGGAAAAGAGGAAAAGGTTAATGGGTGTTTGTGGGAATATCAGGAAAAATCGTAGAATTTCGGGGAAAAATAAAGAAGAATTGGAGACAATTTTGAGAAAATTTAGGGGAAAATTTCGGGGTTAAAATGGGAATTTTGGAGGGAAATTTGAGAAATGTTCAGGATTGTGGGAAAAAATGGGAATTTTGGGGAAAATGGGGAAAATTTGAGGAAATGTAGGGAAAATTCGGGGGAAATGGGGAATTTTCAGGGAATTTTGCTTGAAAATGGTGGGAAATTGGGAATATTTTGGGGAAAGATCTGGAATGGGGGAAAAATTGGGGCAAGATTTTTGGGAACTTCAGGGAAAAAAAGAAAATTTTTAGGGAAATTTAGAGAAAACTGGCAGGAAAATTGGGAAATATTTGGAACTTTTTTTGGTGAATTGAGGGAAATTTTTGGGGGAAATTTGGAAAAAAATGAGGAAAATTTTTGGGAAATTGGGGAGAAAAATAGCAGATATTTCAGGAAAATTTTGAGATTTTCTGAAAAATTGTCAGGGAAATTTTACAAAAACAGTGGGAAAATGCAGGAAATTTCGGGAAGAAAATTTGGGGGAAAATTCCAAAAATTTGGGGTGAAAAATGGGGAAGTTTTAGGGAATTTTTGGGGAAAATGTGGAATATTTTTGGGGAATTTGGGGGGAATTTTAGGGAAAATCTTCAGTGGAAATTTGGGGAATGTTGGGAAAAGGGGAAAAAATTGAATGAAAGTTGGAGAGAAGTTTTGGGAAAGCTGGAAAAAATAGGGGAAACTTTCAGGGAAATTTGTAGGAAAATGGGGGAAAACTCCAGGAATTTTGGGAAAATTTCTGGGGAATTTTGGAGAAAAATTGGGAAAAATTAGGAGAAATTTTTAGGGTGGTTTGGAAAAAAATTGAGGAAATTCAAAGAAAAAAAGGGAATTTTAGGGTTTTTTTCAGGGAATTTTGGGAAAAATATGGTAGTTCCAGAGAAATTTTCATAGAAATCTGGGGAGAAAATGTGAAAAAATTTTGTTGGTCTTCGGAGAAAAATTGGGAAATTTTGGGGAAAAAAGGAAAACTTCCAGGCCATTTTGGGAAAAATTGAGGAGAGTTTTAATGGAAATTTGGGGGAAAATTTGGAGGAAATTTGGGAACAATTTTTGGAAAAACGGCGGAATTTGCAGGAAAATTTGGGCAACTAAAGGGGGAAAAATCAAGAAATTTTGGGTAAAACAGGAGATTTTTTTGTGAATTTTAGGGTCAAATGGAAAAGTTTTGGGAAAGTTAGGGGAATTTTGGGGAATCTTTTGGGGAAATTTCAGAGAATTTTGGGGAAATATAGCAAAAAATGGGAGAACTTTCAGGGAATTTTAGAATAAACTGGGGAAAATTTCAGGGAGTTTTGGGCAAAAATGGGGGGAAATTGAGCAAAAAATTGATTAAAATTTGGATTAAACTGGAAAAAATTGGGAAAAATGGGATAAAAGTTAGGAATAAATGAGGGGAAAATTTAGGAACTGAAAAAACATAGGAAAGAAATAAGGAAACAATTTGAAAAATGGGGGAAAAAATAGGGAAAAACAGGATAAAAATTAGGAATAATTGGGGAAGAATTTGGGGCTCTTTTTTTGGAAATTGCTAAAAATATGGGAGACAAAAACCCAGGAAAGTTTGGAGAAAATTCTAGAAAAAAAACGGAGGAATAGGAGGAAAATTGGGCAAAAAATCCCAGGAAATTTTGGGGAAAATGGGGAAAATTTCAAAAAATTTGGAAGAAAATGAGGAATTTGGGAACGTTTTGGGGAAGAATTTCTGGGGGAAAATGGGAAAAAATTGGGGAAATTTTTGGGAAATGTGGGAAAACTTGGGGAAAAATTGGGAAATTTTGGGGTAAATGGGGAAAAATTTCAGAAAGTTTTGGCAAAATTTTGAAAAATAAGGAAAAAATTGGGAAGAAAATTCTAGTAAATTTGGAGAACGTGGGAAGATTTTCAGGGAAAATTTTTGGGGAAAGTTTGGAGAGGAAAATGAGGAAACAAATTTTATCAATGGGAAAATTTAGGGAAAACTCCCCAAAAATCAGGAAAAAAAATCCCAAAAAATCCTCAAAAAATTCTTGAAATTCCCCCTAAAAATTGCTAAAATTCTATTCTTCTGTGAATTTTCCAACAGAAAACAAGGCAAAAGAAAAACCACCCCCAAAGACCCCAAACCTCCGGATTTATGGATCCACCATGAGGAGATGGAGCTGAAAAACTTGGAAAAACCTTCGGAATCTGCTCCTCCTCCCCGAGAATCTCCGGCTCCAAATTCCCAAGAAATTCCCAATGAACCCAAAACTTCAGAATCTCAACCTGGGACCAAAAATCTGCCTCAAACAGGTGAGAAATTTCGTGAATTTTGGGAAAAATTTGCATTTTTTAAAATTTATTCCATGCAAATTTTCTGGTTTTTGCAAATTGCTCCCTTTTTCCCAAGTTTTCCCCCAATTTTTCCCTTTTCTACCATTTTTCCCCAAACTTTTTCCCATTTTTTTCCCAGATTTTTTCCTTCTTTTCCCATTTCTTTCCCAAAATTTCCTTGCATCTCCCCCAGTTTTACACTAAATTTCCTCAAAAATATTTCAAAAATTTTTCCGAATTTTCCCAAAACTTTCCTCATACTCCCCCCAAAATTCCCCATTTTTTGCTCTCAATTCCCAAAAATTCCCCCCAATTTTTTCCTGTTTCTTATCCAAATTCCCAATTTTTCCTTAAAAATTTTCCTTCATTTCCCCCAAAATTTCCCCCAATTCCCCCAAAAATTTCTCAAAGTTTTTCCAACTTTCCCCAAAATTCTCACATTTTTCCAGTTTTATTCCAAATTTTTCCTCAATTTTACCCAATTTTTATTCCTCCACCCCTTTTTTTTCGCATGAAATTTTTTTCCAATTTTCCCCCAACTTTTCCCCCATATTTTCCCTGGATTTTCCTATTTTTGGATAATTTGAAATATTTTCAGATTTTCTTTTTCTCCTTGAAAATTTCAGATTTTTCAATAAAAATTTTGGTAAGTTTCCATGAAGATTCAGGAAATTTTTAATTTTTTCCATGGAAATTCCAAGATTTTTTTGTGTGATTTTGCATTTTTTGGGGGCAATTCCACAGTTTCCTTAAAAATTTTGAGATTTCCCATTAAAATTTTAATTTTTTTTTTAATCCAAATTTTGGGATTTTTTTCTCCTTTGTCATAAAAAAACCTTTGGGATTTGTTTAGGAATTCCAAGTATTGTTGAAAAAAATAAATTTTTCTTTAAATAGTTGGGATTGTCCATAAAAAATCTGAAATTTCCATGAAATTTCTGGAATTAGGGTTTTTTGTAGGGAATATAAAATTTTTCCATAAAAACTTCCAATTCTCACATGAAAATTTTTATTTTTTCCATGAAAAACTTCAGTTTTCTGTCAAAACTTGCAATTTCTCAATGAAAATTTATAGTTTTTCCATCAAAATTTTGGATTTTCCATTAAAATTTTCATTTTTTCCATCAAAATCTGGATTTTCTTGCCATGAAAATGTCTAAATTTCCAACAAAATTTAGAATTTTTTCCACCAAAACTTTGAATTTTTCCATCAAAATTTTAACTTTTTCAAGAAAACTTGGGATGGAAATTTTCACTTTCTTTGAAATTTGAGGTTTATTTAAAGAATTTTAAAGTTTTTCACAAAAATTTGAATTTCCCATACAAAATTCTATTAAATTTAAGTTTTTTCATTGAAAATTTAGGATTTTTTTTCAGCTTTTTTTGCATAAAAATACTGGAATTTTTTTCTGGGAAGATCCCTTTCTTTTCTTTTTTTTTAAAGTTCTCTATTTTTTTTCTTTAAAATTTTAGAAATTTCCATAAAAATTTGGAATTTTTTTTTTTGCAGCTCCAGAACCCGATGAGGTCGGAAGCGGTGCCGGGACCTTGGAACGTTCTGGAATTTCCAGGAGGGCCAAACTTTTGATTCCCATCAATTCCAATGCTGGTAATGCCATCCTAAATTTGGGATTTGGGGGATTTTTGGGATTTTAGTGAAAATTTGGGATTTTTAGGATAAAAAATGGGAAAATTGGGATTTTAGGGAAAAAGAGGGTATAAATTCAGTATTTTTGGGAATTTTGGGATGGCGTTCTGGAAATTTAGGATGGAAATGGGAAAAATTTGGGCTTTTGGGGTGAATTTCTGGTATTTTTGGGATAAAAGGGGAAAATTTCAAGATTCTTTGCTCTAAAAAGAGGGGAAAAATTTGGAATTTTTTGTTCCAAAAAATAGGGAAATGTGATTTTTTGCTCTAAAAATGGAGAAAAATTGGGATTTTTGCTCTGAAAAAAAGGGGAGAAGTGCTGGGATTTTGGGATAAAGAAAATGGGAAAATTTCTGAAATTTTTTGCTTAAAAATGGGAAAAATCCAAGATTTACAGGAACTTTGACTCTAAGAAAAGTGACAAATTCCCAGAATCTTTAGCTCTGAAAATCTGGGGAAGGTCAAATTTTTTGCTTTACAGAACTGGGTAAAATTGGAATTTTTTGATAAAAAAACGGGAAAAATTATTGAAACTTAAGGGTAAAAATTGGAGGGAAAAATCCAGAATTTTGAATCTGTAATTCCTGGCTGTTGGAAAGAAAAAGAGGAAAATTCCATGAATTTGGGGTTTCAAACCCCAAAAATTTGTGGATTGTTCACTAAAAAATGGGGAAAATTTGGCGTTTTCCCTCTAAAAAATAGAAAAACTCCAGGACAAAAAAGGGAACAATCCCAGCCTTCTACCTCTAAAAAACCTGAAAATTCTGCATTTTTGGACGAAAATAATGGGATTTTGTTTTTCCCTAAAAACCACCAAAACCCCATTTTTTTTGGGTGGAATTTTTAGATGGAATTGTGAATTTCTCATGGAATTTCTTTTTTTCTCTTTTCCAGCCGTGGTCAGCGCCATCCCCGTGCCCACCTTGGAGAGCTCCCAATATCCTGGGATTTTGCCTTCTCCAGGCGCCTTCCCGAATTTCCCGCTGCGCCCGGTGCCCTTCCCGAGCCTCGTCGCACGAAGTCAGTGACAATCCCTGCTTCTTCGGGATTTTGGGGTCAAATTGGACTTTTTTCCTGTCTTTGGGGGGGTAATTTGAGAGGATTTGTCTAAAGATTAGCAGTTTTACCTAAAAATGGGAAATTCTGGAGGAAATCTGGGAAATTTTCCTGAGATTTGGGGGTTTTCGCCAAAAATCGGGGAATTTTCCCCAAAGTTTGTTGTTTTTTAAAATAGGGGGAAAACTGGTCTAAAACCAGGAATTTTTCTTGAAATTTATGAAAAATCAGAGTTTTGGGGTTTTTTCCTGAAACTCAGGAATTTTGTCCAAAAATCTGAAAAAAATTTGTCTTAAACTCCAAGAATCCCAAATTTTTTTATCTAAAAATGGAATTTTTTCCTAAAAATTTGCAAAAAATGTGTCAAAAGACTCCTGAATTTTTGCTAAAAATGGGGAAAAGTCATAGTTTTGGCCAGAATTTGATGGAAACACATCCAAGAAATGGGAATTTTTTAGGAAAATGTTGAATTTCCTTTTTTTTTTTTTTTTTTTCTTTCCAGCTGTTGCTGAATCTCCTGCCCCAGAGCATCCCAATCCCGAGGAGATTCCCAGCAGGACAATTCCCACTGCCTGCGTCCGGCCCACGCATCCGCTCCGCAGCTTCGGCAACCCGCTGCTGCCTCCTGCCATGAGTGCCATGGATCCCAAAATTCCTTACACTCCTCTCTTGTCCCAAGGTAAACCCCAGAATTACCAGAATTCCAGCATTTTTCCCCCTTTTTTCTTTTGCATTTTGTTTTCTGATTTTTTCCCAAATGTTTCCAGTTTTTTCCTTTTTCCCCATTTTTTTCCAATTTTTTCTGCAATTTTCCCCCGATTTATTCCTGATTTTATCACATTTTTCCTCAATTTTTCCCAGTTTTTTTCCCCATATTTTCCCTGCTTTTTCCCTTTCTTTTCTTATTTTTACCTCATGTTTTTCCTGGTTTTTTTTCCATTTATTTCCAATTTTTTCCCATTTTTCCCAGATTTTTCCCGTATTTATTCCTAACTTTTATCCCATTTTCTGCCCTTTTTTCCAATTTAGTCCAAATTTTCCCTTTTATCCCCAGTTTTTTTCCCCCATTTCTTCCCCAAGTTTCTTTCCTAATTTTTCCTTTTATTTCTCAATTCTCCTCAACTCCTGCTCTTTCCCCTCATGATTTCCCTGCCCTTTTCTCCTGCCCTTTTTTTCCCACCCTTTTTTCCCCTCACCAAAGGTTTTCTCCCAGTTTCTCCCCAATTTTTTTTCCATTTTTCGTTTTTTTGTCCATTTCTTCTTTCCCCTCATGATTTTCTCGCCCTTTTTATTCTCCGCCTCACCAAATTTTTTCCCTCATTTTCCCCCAAATTTTTCCCAATTTTTTCCCCATTTTTCCTCCATTTTTCTCAATTTCTGCTCTTTCCCCTCATTGTTTTCCCACCCTTCTTTCCCCATTCTTTTTTTCCCCACCCTTTTTTTACCATCATGAAAGCTTTTCCTCCATTTCGCCTCAATTTTCCCCAAATTTTTTGCCCACTTTCCCTTTTTTCCTCAATTTCTACTTGTTCCCCTCATGATTTTCCTGCTCTTTTTTTCGCAGCCTTTTTTCCCCTCACCCCAGCTTTTCCTCCATGTCCCCCTAATTCAGTCCTCCTTTTCCCCATTTTTTCCAGGCAAAACGGCTTCCCTGGGAATTCCTGGCAAATCGCGCTCCCCTCTCCTTCCCGTCTCTGTCCCGACGGCTCCGGAAGCGGCCGAAGATTCCAAGAATTCGCAGGATTCCAACGTAAGAAATTTGGGATCGGGAGTGGGGAAAACTCCATTATTATCCGATTCTTTCCACTGTTTTGTCCCCCATTTTTACCCTGATTTTTCCCCATTTTTTCCTATTTTTCCCCATTTTTTCCCATTTCCCCCCATTTTTTTTCCATTTTTTCCTGTTTTTTCTAGATTTTCCTTATTTTTTCCCTATTTTTTCCTTATTTTTTTCCTATATTTTTCAATTTTTCCCATTTTTTTCCATTTCCTCATTTTTCCATTTTTTCCATTTCTCCCATTTTTTCCTTTTTTATCACAATTTTTCCTTTTTTTCCTTATATTTCCCCATTTTCCCATTTTCACTCCTTTTTCCCATTTTTTCTCATTTTTTCCAATTTGCCGTATTTTTCTCCTTTTTTTCTCATTTTTTCCCATTTTTCCTGTTTTCCCCTTTTTTCCCATTTTTTTCCTTTTCCCATTTTCCTTTTTTTTTGCATTTTCCCCATTTTTTCTCCATTTTTCTCATTTTTTCCACTTTTTCCATTTTTCCTTTTTCTCCCATTTTTTCCTCAGTTTTCCCCCATTTTTCCTATTTCTTTCCCATTTTTATCCCATCTTTCCTCTATTTTCCCCCATTTTTTCTCCATTTTCCATTTTCATGGGAGAAAAACGAGAGAAAAACTGGGGAGAAAATGGGGACAATTTGGGAAAAAATTCAGAAAAAAGAAACTAAAAATGGGGAAAAACTGGATTAAAATGAAAAAAAAGAGAATGGGGGAAAAAAGGGGGAAGAATTGGGAAAAAGGGGAAATTTGAGGAAAATGGGATGAAAATGGGAAAAATTGAGGGGAAAATGGCAACAATTGGAGAATAAATTGGGGGGGAAATGGGAAAATTTGGGAATAAAAAGCAAAAAATTTCCAGGAAAAAGGGGGAAAAGAGGGGTAAAAAATAGGAAAAATTGGTGGAAAAATGGGAAAAATTGGGGAATAAATGGGAGAAAATAGGAAAAAAATTGGAGGGAAAATGGGAAAAAATTGAGAATAAAAAGAGAAAAAAATGGGGGGGAAATGTGAGAGAAAGGGAAAAAAAGGAAAGTATTGGAGAGGAAATGGGAAAAAATGGGGGAAAAGTGGGAAAAATTTTGACTAAAAAGTGAAAAAAAATCGAGGAACAATGGGGAAAAAGGGGGAAAATTGGGGGTAAATTTGAGAAAAAATGGGGAAAAAGTTAGGGGGGAAAATGGGAAAAAATGAGGAAAAAGTAAGAAAAAATTTAGATTAAAAAGGAAAAATCTATGTAAAAGGAAAAATAACTAGGGAAAAATGGGGGGAAAATGAGGGGAAAAAATGGGAAAAAATTGGAAGAAATGGGGAAAAAAAGGTGGGAATCCTAAAAAATCAGGTAAAAATGGTGGGTAAAACAAAAGGAGTGGAAAACCGGGAATAAAATTCCCAAATTTTGATTTTTCTTTTTCCTCAGGTTTACGAGCAGGACGAGGTAAGTGAGCAGATGGTGGAAAAAAATGGGATTAAACAAGAGAAAAAATGTGAAAAATTGGGATAAAAATGGGGAAAATTGGAGGAAAATGGAGTAAAAAAGGAGAAAAAACGGGGAAAAAGTGGTGAAAATTTTGGGATAAAAAGAGGGGAAAGTGCAAAAAAAAAGGAAGAATATTGGGGATCAAACATGGGAAAAAATCAGAAAAATAGGAAAAATGGAGAAAAAAAGTGGGATTAAAATAGGAAAATTTGGGAAAAGTCAAAAAAAGAGAGAAAAAAGCAGGAGAAAATTGAGATAAAAATATTTAAAAAGGGATGAAAATTGTGGAAAAGTGGGAGAGAAATGGGGGAAAAATGGGATTAAAATGAGAAAAATTGGGATAAAAATGTTAAGAAATCAAATGAAATTTGGGAAAAAATGGAATAAAATTAGGCTAAAAATGGAGGAAAAAAGGAAAAAATGGAAAAATTATTAAAATTTTGGGATAAAAATGGGTAAAATGGGAAAAATGGTGAAAATTTTGGGATAAAAATTGGGGGAAATTTTGGGGTAGAAAGGGGAAGAAATGGGGGTAAATGGGATAAAAGTAGGAGAGAAATGGTGAAAAATGGGAAAAATATGGAGAAAATAATTGAAAAATAATTGCAAAAAATGAGGAAAATTTGGAATAGGGACAAAAATGAGAGGGAAATGAAATAAAATGGTATAAAAAATGTGGGGGGAAAATGAGAAAAAGTCGGATTAAAGTAGGGAAGAAATTGGAGAAAAATGGGGGGAAATTGCAAAAAAAAAGTTGGGAAAAAATGGGATAAAAATCAAGAAAAATGCAGAAAAAATCACAAAAATGGGAAAAAAATCGAAAAACATTTGCAAATAATGGGGGAAAAGTGGGATTAAAATGGAAAAAATCACCCAAAAAAAGAAAAAATGAGGAAAAAATTGGAGGAAAATGGGAGAAAACTGGAATAAAAATGTTTAAAAATGGGATGAAAATCGAGGAAAAAATGGGATTAATATAGGGAAAAAATGGGAGAAAAATGGCAAAAAAATAAAAATGGGATAAAATCGCAAAAAATTGGGATAAAAATGGGATAAAAATCAAGAAAAGGTGAGGAACAATTTCGAAAAGAACTTGAAAAAATGGGATAAAAATAATGAAAAATAGGGAGAAAATCCCCAAAAATGGGGAAAAAATTGAAAAAAAAGCGATATAAATAGGATAGAAATCAAGAAAAAATGGGGGAAAATCATAAAATAAATGGAAAAAATGGGGGGAAAATGGGCAAATGACCAAAAAAGGAAAAATGGGAATAAAATCTGCAGATTTTTTTTTTTTTTTTTCCTCTCAGGTTTATGAGCAGGACGAGCTGAGCGAGCAGATGGCGAGCCTGGAAGGCCTCATGAAACAACTCAACGCCATCACCGGCTTCTAATTCCCAAAAATTCCCAAAAGTTCCCCAAAATTTCAAAAATTCCCCAAAATCCCAAAACTCCTGAATGGAAAAATCTGCAAAGGAGAAAATTCCGAGGTGAAAATTGCAAAATTTTCCAGGATTTTTCCTTAATTTTTGAGCAGGAAATTTAAAGAAAACGGGATTTTGGGGGATTTTTTTTGGAATTTTAGGAAATTTTGGGGGATTTTTGAGAAATTATTTGGGAGTATTTGGGGATTCTTAGGTATTCTATGGGGATTTCTGGGAAAATTTTCAGGATTTGGGGGGATTTTTTTGCATTTTTGGAAAAAAAAATGAGGAAAAATTGAGTTTTTGGGGTTTCTTTAGGGATTTCTGGGAAATTTTAGGGAAAGCTTTGGGGGATTTTGGGAACAACTTGGGGGATTATGATTTTGGGCGATTTTTGAGAAAATTCCAATTTTGGGGATTTTAGGGGATTTTTGGGAAAATTTTCATGATTTGGGGGAATTTTTGGGGTTTTTTTGGAAATTTAGAATTTTTGGAGAATATTTAGGGATTTTGGGAAAATTTGGATTTTTTGGGACATTTGGAGGTTTTGGGAAAATTATGATTTTTAGGGATTTTTGGGGAAGTTTTGGAATTTTTGGGGGAATTTTTGAGGATATCTGGGAAAATTTGGATTTTAGGGGGATTTTTTTTGCTTTTTGGAGTTCTTGGGAAAATTTGGGAGATTTTTGATGGATATTTTTGATTTTTAGAGGTTTTTGGGAATTTTAGAGGGATTTGTGGGAATTTTGGGGTTTTTTTGGGGGGAATTTTGGGAACACTTAGGAAAATTTGATTTTCTGGGGGATTTATTTGAATTTTTTGGGGGAAAAGGAAGAAAAATTCAATTAAAAAGGAAGGATTTTTGGAAAAAAAGGGAAATTTCAGGGAAATAAAGAAGAATTTGGGTAGAAACTTTAAAAATCCTGGAAAAATAGAAAAAAATCAGGAAAAATAAAGGAAAAATTCCAAGAAAATTCCCAAAATCATCAGGGAAATTCCCAAAAATTCCTGGAAAAGGGAAAAAAATTGGGAAAAACTGAAAAAATCCCCAAAAATAAAAAAAATCCGGAAAAAAAGAAAAAATTCCCTGAAAATCCCTCAAATTTTCCCAAATTCCAAAATTTTTCAACCCCAAATTCCCTATTTTTCCTCATTTTTAAGACTTTTTCCATGGTATTTCCACCAAATATTTCCATATTTAGGGGAATTTTTCGGGATCTAGGGGTGGGACAATTGGGAATTAAAAATTAATTTTTAATAATTAATTTATTCCTTAGGATCGGAATTTTAGGGGCAAAACCCCCAAAATTCCCGATTTTTTTTAGATTTGTAGGGCTCATTTTTAGCTTTAGAAAAAGTCAGAAGATTCCCGAGGAAAAGAAAAAAATCCTGGAATTCCGGGGGAAAAAACCCTAAAATCTAGGAATTTTTTTAGGAATTTTGGAATTCCAAAAAAAAGATTTTCGGGATCGAAATAAAACAAGTTTTTGATAGAAAAAAAATCCAGATTTTGTGTCATTTTTGGATGGGAAACATTCCCCAAAATTTTTTGGGGAATTTTGGGAGGGGATAATTCCAAGTTTTTCTGTGGGGGCATGGATTTGATGGCTGGGAGGGGCTTTTATTAATTAGTTATTAGTTGCTAATTAATTATTAGTGGTTATTGGGGATTTATTAGTTAATTATTAGGGATTATTTAGCAACTTGGGTACTTATCAGTCATTTATTAGTTATTTAATAATTTTGAGGCAATGAGTTCATTATTTCATCTTCATTTCTCATTTCTCCCCTTGTTTTAATAATTATTAATTATTTTGGTTTAATATTTCATTATTTATTTTTTTACTGTATTTTTGTTATTATTATCATTTGATTATTTACTAACTATTTAAATATTTGCTTATTTATTTGTTATTTGATTATTTTTTAGTTGCTTCATTAGGTATTTTATTATTTATTAATGATTTGATTATTTCTCAATTCTTTGATTTTTTGGTTATTTGTTTTGAAATTTTTATATTGTTTCTGTATTTATTAATAAATTCGGTTATTAAACCATTTTTTAATTTTTTGTTTAGTATTTTATTATAATTTATCAACTGCTGGTATTAATTTTATTGCCATTTAGTAATTTTGGTTTATATTAGTTATTCCTTTATTCATTTGGAATTATTTAATAATTATTTGGTTATTTCAGTTTCCTTACTTACTTCATTATTTGTTATTAACACCAATATTTATTGATTTATCTATTACCTGTTTTAATAATTTATTTTAGTATTTCCTATTTATTTAATTATTTAGTAAATATGTTGTTGTTATTATTTAGTAATAACTTAGTAGTTTTAATTACTGCTAATAATTAATACTACTGAATATAAATAACAAAGCAATTGAAATTTGAATAATTTTAATTATTTTAGTGTTTAATACTTATTTATAGGTTTCTTAGTTATTTTTAAATAATACATTAATTTTTAACTTATTTTATTATGTTTTTAATTACTTTATTCCTAACTAACAGATCCGGTTTTTTTATTGTTTCATTATTTTAATAATAATTTATTAACAATTAATTAATTATTAAATTAATTTCCCGCCATCCCTCAATTCCATTGCACCCCCGGAATTTGCGCGTGGGGGCGGGGCTTGGGGAAGCCTCGACCAATCAGCGCCCCGGGCGCCTCAGCGACGCGACCAATCAGGAGGCGACCGAGGTTTCAAAAAGGGCGGGAAAGGCAGGGACACCGCATTTCGGTGTCGGGAAGATTGGGGTAAAAGTGGGGTGGTTTTGTTCTATTTATAAACTTTTTTTTTTTTATTATTTTGAGGGGCTTTTTGGGGATGGTTCCAGGATTTTTGGGAGTTTTTGTAGGGGTTTGGGCGTTTTTTCTGAGTGTGGTGCCGTGACGGGGCAGCGGCTCCGGGTGGTTTGTGAGGTAAATACGGAATTTTATTGATTTCTTCGTATGATTTGGGTGGGGTTTTGTAGGATTTTGGGGTTTATTTGGGGTCTTTGGGGCGGTTTGGTAGGTTTTTTTGTGGTTTTGGGGGGGTTTTGAGGCTTTGGGGTTCGCTGTGGAACCGTGAGGGGCGGGAAAAGAGGGAACGCCGCCTTTGGGGGCGGGAGGGGTGAGGTAAAATGGGGCTTTTTTGTTTTATTTCTAGAATTTGGGTTTTTTTATTTTTGGGGGGGTTTTGCGGATGATTTCAGGATTTTGGAGAATTTCTGTGGGAGTTTGGGGTTTTTTTTGTGTTATTTTAGGGGGGAGTTTCGGGTGTGAAGCCGTGAGGGGGCGGCGGCTCCGGATGGTTTGTGAGATAAAAACCGAATTTTATTGATATTTCTGTATGATTTGGGTGGGGTTTTATAGGATTTTGGGGTTTATTTGGGGTTTTGGGGGGTCTTTTGTAGGAGTTTGGGGATTTTTTGTGGTTTTGGGTGGGTTTTGGGGGGTTTGGGGTTCACTGTGGAACCGTGAGGGGCGAGAAAGGAGGGAACGCTGCCTTTGGGGGCCGGGAGGGGTGAGGTAAAAATGGGGTTTTAAAAATTGATTTGTAAAATTTGGGGGGGGAATGTGGGTTTTTTGGGGTTGATCTTGGGATTTTTGGGGTTTTTTTGGGTTTGGGATTCACTGTGGGGCAGTGAGGTGGGGGCAGCAGCTCCGGGCGGTTTGTGGGATAAAAATGGGATTTATTTGATTTGTTGAGAGGTTTTTGGGCTTACTTTTGGGATTTAGGGGTTTTTGGAGGCTTTGGGGATTTTGGGGTTTTTGGGGTTATTTTGGATGTGGCACCGTGAGGGGGTAGTGGCTCCCGGCTGTTTGTGAGGTAAAAACCGAATTTTCTTGATTTTTTTGTAGGATGTTGATGTTTATTTGGGGTGTATTTGTGGGAATTTGGGGTTTATTTGGTTTTTTGGGAGGTTAGAGGGTTTTTAGTTGTTTTTTTAATTTGGGGGTTTTCATGGGATTATGGGTTTTATATGTGGGATTTGGGGGTGTTTATTTCGGGTTTTTCTGTGGGATTTGGTTTTCATTTTGAGGGTTTTGGGGGGGGGGGGGTGGGAAAGAATTCCAAGACATTCCAGGAATGAAGAACCAAGAAAGAGGAACCAACTCCAACCTCTTATTAAAGATTTCCTTAATTAATTAAACTTTATAAATCAAAACTGCTCTGATACAAGTTTATTCCATGTATTCAACCTCAGGGGAAACAGTTGGGAATTGAAAACTCAAGTTTCCACCCCAAATCCTAATTTTTCCACCCCAAATCCCAATTTTTAATCCCAGATCTCCACTGGAATCCCAAATTTCCCATCGAAACCCCCACATTTCCATCCTAAATCCCAAACTTTCCACCTCAAATCCCAAATTTTCACCCCAAATCTCAAATTTCCATCCCAAACCCCTATTTTCCACCCCAAATTGGTATTTTAATCTAAAATTCCTAATTTTCTCCACAAATCCAAAAATTTCCACCCCAAATCCCAAATTTCCACCCTAAAACCCAAGTTTTCAAACACAAGTCCCAGGTTTTCCATCCCAAATCCCACATTTTCAACCCCAAATTCCAAATTTCCCATCTAAACCCCCAAATTTCCCATGCAAAATCCCAAATTTTCCACTCAACCCCCAAATTTCCACCCCAAATCCCAAGTTTCCAATACTAAATCCCAGATTTCCACCCCAAAAGTGACAGAAAATTAATGAAAAAGAAGTTTCCCACATTGTTTTCCTGGTTTCTTTCCCGGAATTCCCTTTTTTTCCCCAAAATTCCTCCCCCCTCCGCCAATAAAAATCCCCCAAAACGATTTTGCAATAAATCATTTATTTCTCTTTACAGAACTTTCCAGGTTTTTATTTTTTCCTTTTCAGTTATAAAAAAAATCTGCATTTTTATTTTTATATTTATTTATTTACAAAATCCCGGGAATTTTTTTTCCTCTTCTCGGGAATTTCCTGATTTTTCCTTAACGTCTCCGGAATTCCAAATTAAAAAAAAAAATTAAATATTTCTGGAATTCCGAAATTTGTTTTTCTTTAAAAAAAAGGCAGGAAAATGACAATAAATTCAAATTTTTTTCCCAGAAAATTTGTTTGTTTTTTTTTAATTCCGGGATCTTTTATTTTTTTTTCAGGATTATTTACATCCAAAAAAAAATAAATTTTTTTATGTTTAATAAAAAAAAGGCCATTTTTAGGAATTCCCCCCAAAAAAATTTGGAATTTTTTTGGGGACTTCCTTGGGAAGGAAAAAAGTGCCATAAAAATTGGGATTTTTTTTTTTTTGTTCCGGAAATTTCTTCCGCCGGGGTGAAAAGTACCTGGAAATGGGAAAAAAAAAAGGAAATTTTTTAGTAGAAAATGGGAATTTTGAGGGAAAAACTGGAATTTGGGGGAAAAATGGAAATTTTGGGGGGAAAATTGGGGAAAAATGGGATAAAAGTGGGGGGAAGGAGAAAAATGAGAAGAAAAATGGGAAAAAATGGGGAAAGAAATAGGGATAAAAATGGGGAAAAGTCCTGGAAATGGGGAAAAATGGGGGGAAAAGGAGGAAAATGGGGAAAAAATTGGAGAAAACCAGGAAGAAATGGGAAAAATTGGGGAATATCGAGAAAAAACGGGAAAAATGGAAAAAAGTGGGGTAAAAATGGGGAAACAAAGGAGGAAAAATGGGGAAAAATACGAGGGAGAAAAATGAGAAGAGAAATGGGAAAAATGGAAAAAATGTGGAAGAAATAGGGATAAAAATAGGGAAAAAATGGGAAAAAAAGAAAAAGAATTGAAAAAATGAGAAAAAGGGATAAAAATGGAAAAAAGTGGGAAAATGGGAAAAAGAGGGAAAAATGAAAAAATGGATAAAAATGGGAGGGAGGGGAGAAAATGGAGAAAAATGGGAAAAAATCAGGAAAAAATGGCAGAAAAATGAGAAAAAGATTGGAATTTTGGGGGGAAAATTGGGGAAAAAAGGGAGAAAAACGGGGAAAATGATGGAAAAAATGGGGAAAGAAATAGGGATAAAAATG
This sequence comes from Petroica traversi, assembly GCA_025920805.1. Lineage (NCBI taxonomy): Eukaryota > Metazoa > Chordata > Aves > Passeriformes > Petroicidae > Petroica > Petroica traversi. Next base: position 436,944 of record JAHLSL010013023.1, read on the forward strand.
GAAACAAGGGGGAATAAAGGAAAAAACGGAAAAATAAAAAAGGGTATAAAAATGGGGACAAATTGGGGAAAAATGGAGAAGAAATGAAAAAAATGGGATTTTTTGGGGAAAAAGTAGGAATTTTATGGGAAAAAAAGAATTTTGGGTGGGGAAAAAATAGGAATTTTGGGAAAGAGAAATTTCCCACAGCGATTTTTGGGGAATTCCTTTCACCTGTGTTTTTTTTTATGATTCCTCGCCGTTCTCCACCTCGAATTCCGGGTTTTTTACAGAATCGCAGGTCCGGGAAAGGACGTCGGCCATGAGAGCCTCCTCCAGCTTTTTCCTCACTTGCTGCACCCGTTCCTCCTGCTTCCTGCGGAGAATTCCCGGAAAATCCCAACATTCCAAACATTTCCCAAAAATGCCAAGGGTTTTGAGGGGTTCTTTAGGATTTTATTCCCAAAAATCCCAGGTTTTTTTCTAATCTTTCTTGAAAAACCTGGAATTTTCAGTGGGTTGTTTTTTTGAGAATTTGAGGTTGAATTTAAGAATTCCTAAAAATTTTCGGGAATTAACAGGAATTTCCAAAATTTTGGGGTTTTCAGAAGGAATTTTTTAGGATTAAAAAAAAAATCTTTATTTTTATTTAAAATTTTGGAATTTTTAAAGGATTTTTTGCCCCCAAAAAATCAAAATTTCTCCTTATTTTTATGAAAAAGCGTGGAATTTTGGGGTTTTTTTTTTGAGAATTTGGAGTTGGATCTCAAAATTCCCCAAAATTCCCCAAAATTCCCCAAAATTCCCCAAAATTCCCAAAAATTCCCAAAAATTCCCCAAATTCCCCATTTTTGAGGGTTTAAAAAAAAGGGCAAAAATTCGGGGGTTATTGAGAGAAAAACTGGGAATTTTCTTGATTTTTATTTAGAAATTTGGACTTGGATTTAGAAATGCCCAAAAATTCCTTTGAATTCCAAAAAACTCCAAAATTTTGGGATTTTGGAGCAGACTTTCAGGAATATTTTCCATAAAGATCAAAAAGATCCTCAATAAAAATAATAAAAAAAAATTGGAATATTCCTTGGTTTTCTTTGGTTTTTTGTTTTTTTTTTTTTAATTTGGGGTTGAATTGAAGAATTTCCTGGAATTCTCAAAAATTCCCAAAATTCCCAGTTTTTGGGGAAGATTTTTGGGGGTTTTTATTATAAAAAAGCGAAAAATTCGGATCTTTTGGGTGGAAATTGTAGAATGTTTAGGGGTTGTTTTGGGATTTGGGGTTGGATCTCTAAATTCCTGAATATTCCAAATAATTCCAAAAAATCCCCAAAATTTTGGGCTTTTTTAGGGGATTTTTCAGGAATTTTTATAAAAACCCCAGAATTTTCCTCCTTTTTTTTCTGGAAAATTCCGAAATTTTTTGGAATTTTACAGGGTTTTTGAGAATTTGGGGTTCTATCTAAAAATTCCCAAAAATTCCCAAAGGTTCCCAACTTTTGGCAAAGGCTTTCTGGGGGTTTAAAAAAAAAGTGAGGAAATTTGGGGTGTTTCCCACTAAAAATATTGAATATTTGAGGGGGGTTTTTTTGAGAATTGGAGTTGGATTTAAGAATTCCCAAAAATTCCCAAAAAATTCCCAAAAAATCCAAATATCTTGGGTTTTTTAAAAGAATTTTTCAGGATTTTTAGAGAAAAATCAGACTTTTTCCTCATTTTTCTTGAAAATTTTGGAATTTTGGGTTTTTTGGGGGAATTTGGGGTAGGATTTAAGAATTCTGAAAAATTCCTGAAAATTCCCCAAAAAGCCCCAAAATCTTGAGGTTTTGGAAGGAGATTTTAGGGTTTTCCCCCCCAAATCTCTATTTTTTATTATTTTTATTAAAAATCTTGGAATTTTCTGAGATTTTTAAAAAATTTAGGGTTGGATTGATGAAGTCCTGAAAATTCCTGAGAATTCCCAAGAAAACTCTGGGAAAAATGGGTATGTTGAAGGAAAAGATGGGGATTTTGGGGGGAAAAAATAGGGAAAATGAGGGGGAAATGGGGAAAATGGGACTTTTGGGAGAAAAAAAAAGAGAAAAAAATAATGGGGAAAACTGGGAATTTTGGGAGAACGAGAAAAGAGAAAAAATGGGGAAGAAATGGGAATTTTGGAAGGAAAAAAGAGAAAAAATGGGAATTTGGGGAGAAAAGAAGGGAAAAATGGGGTTACATGGGAATACTGGGAGAAAAAAAAGGAGAAAAAATTGGAAAAATGGCAATTTCTGGAGAAAAAGGAGGAAAAAATGGAGAAAAACCAGCAATTTTGGAAGAAAGAAAAAGAAAAAAATGGGAACTTTGAGAGAAAAAAGGAGGAAAAATGGGGAAAAATTTGGAACTCTGGGAGAAGGAAGAAAATGAAGGGAAAAATTGGAATTTTGGGAGAAAAAAGGGGACAAGTGGGAATTTTGGGAGGAAAAGAGCAGAAAAAAATGGGGAAAATGGGAATTTTGGACAAAAGAGGAAAAATGGGGAAGAAAGGAGAAAAATGTGAATTTTGGGAGAAACAAAGGGGGAAAATGGGAATTTTGAGAGAAAAAAAGGGGAAAATGGGGAAAGTGGGCATTTTGGAAAAAAGGGAAAAAATGAGAAAAATGGGTATTTTGGGAGAAAGAAAGGGGAAAAAATGTGAATTTTGGGAGAAAAAAAGCAGAAAAAATGGGGAAAAATGGGAATTTTGGAAAAAAGGGGAAAAATGGGGAAGAAATGAGAACAATGGGAATTTTGGGAGAAAAACAGCAGAAAAAATGGGGAAAAATGGGAATTTTGAGATTAAAAAGGGGGGAAGCAGGGTAAGAAAGGTGAGTTCTGGGGGACGCAGAAGGGGGGTTTGGGAGGAAAGCCCCGCAGCCCCAGCAGCCTCACCGGATGTCGTCGTCGGTGACCACGAAGGCCCTGCAGAGCGGCTGCGCCGTGTTCAGCCACACGCCCGGGTTCTTCTCCACGGCGCCCGAGCTCTGCCCCGTGATGGGCGCCGTGCTGGTGTGCAGCGCGCTGGCCACGGCCGACAGCAGCG
>JAHLSL010013023.1:449974-469177 GCA_025920805.1 Petroica traversi
GGGCGGGACCGCCGAACGGCGGGGCTGCGAGCCACAGCCGTGAGGGGGAAGCGCGGCGGCAACCGGAGCGGCACCCCCCAGGGGAAACTACGGCGCGACCCCGGAACGAGACCCCTTAACGAGATCCCAGAGGGAGAACTACAGCGGGACTCGTGAGGGGGAACCACGTTGGGACCCGGAGCGGGACCCATGGCGGGAGCACGGAGCGAGAGCCCTGAGGGGTAATCACGGCGAGACCTATCGCATGATCTCAAGACCCCCGAGGGGGAACCATGGCGGGATCCCAAAACGAGACCCCTGCGGGAGAACTACAGCGGGACCCGGAGCGAGAGCCCTGAGGGGAAACTACAGAGGGACCCGGAGCGAGACCCCTGAAGGGGAAACCATGGCGGGACCCCTGAAGGGGAAGCACGGCGGGGCTCGGAGCGGGACCCATGGCGGGAGCACGGAGCGAGACCCCTGAGGGGAAATCACGGCGACACCTATGGCAGGATCGCAGAGCGAGATCCCCGAGGGAAAACCAAGGCGGGACCCCGGAACGAGATCCCAAAACGAGACCCCTGTGGGGGAACTGCAGCAGGACTCCAAAACGAGACCCCTGCGGGGGCACTACAACGGGACCCGGAGCGAGAGCCTTGAGGGGGAACCATAGCAGAACCCCACTGCGAGACCCCTAAAGGGGAAACCATGGCGGGGCCCGTGAGGGGAAACCACACCGCGACCCGAGCGGGACCCACGGCGGAGCCTCTTTAGTGAAACCCCAGATCGACACCCACATTGTAATACCCGCACGGGCGACATGGAGCCCCCGGGGCTGCTGCCTGGACACTCCCCTTCCCTGGAAGGACCGCGCGATCCATCCCGGTTCCCCCCGCCCCTCCATCCGCTCCCTCAGCCACCGGCTCTAGGACCGAGCTCCACCGGCCACAGCGCGCAGGGGGGCATCCCTCCTCCGACCGCTTCCCGGCGCCTTCCCCTTCCCATTTCCGCCCCCGATCCCCACCGCATTCCCGGGAGCAGCTCCTGGGAAAACGCCGGGATCCATGGAAGAGCCGTTCCCGGAGGAGCAGGACGAGGAGGAGGACGAGGAGAGCCCGAAGGGTGAGGGCGAGCGGGGGGGCCAAAATGGCGGCGGGCGCTGAGGGGGAAGCGGCGGGAACCGGTCCTGAGGGGAAGCTTCGGGAGCTGCTCTTTAAAACTCCTAAAAAAATCCCCAAATTCCAACAAATCCTTGGAATTCTCTGTATGGATCGACAAAATAAAAGCAGGGAATGGTAAATTTTCTGGGTTTGTGCTGTTGCAGGGGGCAGAACGATCATGCACGTAGACCCGGATTGTTTTTACGCGCAAGTGGAAATGCTCAGCGATCCCGAATTAAGATCCAAACCTTTAGGTAAAAATGATTTTCCTGCAAATGTTGGGAATATCAAGGCAGCAGACATTCAGGAGTTGCATCCTGGATGATCCAGGAAGAATCCAAACTCCGGCACTGAAGAATTTTGGAAAATCGCGAATTTGTGCCACAGTTTTGGGGATGATCCGGAATGTGGGAATTCCCCAGAAACATCAATTTAACCCCCAAAACCATCATTTTAATCCATTTTTCCCTGTATTTTTCCAGGAGTTCAATAAAAAACGATGCTAGTTTTTGGGTGGGGGGAAACCCAAAAATTTTCCTGGTTTTCCGGCTGTTTTCTTTCTTGGAATTTCGGAAATTCCTTGGGGGAAAGTGGCGTTTAAACACCTGAAATTTCCTAAAGAACTTCGGGAAGGATTTTTTTTTTTAATCTGGAATTTTTTGATCCTGTTGGAATTTGTGGGGAAAAAATGATCAAATCCCAATTTTTTCATCCGTTTTTCTAGAACTCCTGGGGGAGTTTTGCCCTCTGGTGGAAAGACTCGGCTTGGATGAGAATTTTTTGGATATCATGAAATTGGTCGGGAAAAAATGCCGGGAATTGGAGCAAAATTCCCAGCTCCCTCAAAATTTGGGGAATTTTGTCTTTTTTTCCTAAAAATCCACATTTAATTCCGATTTTGGTGGAGATCCTGATGAAACTTTTGGGGGAAAATAGGGGATTTTGGGGGGAAGTGGGAATTTTGGGGAGGAAAATGGGGATTTTGGGGGGAAAATGGGGATTATGGGGGAAAATTGGAATTTTAGGGGAAAACACATCTGCTGGAAAAGCAGTGGGAATTTTAATCCAACATGGATCAAATAAAAAAATCCAGATGAGGCTTAAAAATTCCCCAAATATCTTCCATTTCTGCGTATTTATTTATTTATTTATTTTTAGTTTTGGGATTTTTGGCGCTTCCAGGAATCGGTAACAAAACGAGTGAATGTTTAGAAAAGCTGGAAGCGAGGAAAATCCAGGAATTCCAGGGTTCTCATAAATTCAGAAAGAATTCCTTGGTATTCTCCCCAAAATCCAAGATTTTCAGGGAGTAATTCCTTGGAATTCTTCCCCAAATGCCAAGGTTTCAGGAATTCTTACCCAAAATACCAAAATCCAAGATTTTGGAAATAAATCCTTGGAATTCCTGGAATTTTCCCAGTCCCAAGGAAGCTCCTCTCAAAAATCCCACCAATAAAATTTGGATCGATTTTCCCAAAATACCCATTTTTCCCCCCTCACAATTCCTGGGTTTTTTCCCCCCAAAATCCCCCTTCCCCCACCAATCCCCCTTTTTCCCCCCAAATTCCAATTTTCCCCCCAAAATTCCCTTTTTTTGCCCTAAAATTCCCATTTTTTAACAAAAAAAAATTCCATTTCCCCCTCAAATTCCATTTTCCCCTAGAATCCTTGTTTTTCCTCCCAAAATCCCCATTTTCCCTCCAAAATTCACCAGCTTCCCACCCCCAGTTCCCCATTCCCCCCCTCCCCCCAAATTCCCAATTATTCTCCTTTTCTGTTTTTTTCCGGGGCAAAATTCCTGGATTTCCCAAAAAATTCTTGGTATTAAATTTCTATTTCGCAATAAAATATATTAAAATAAAATTTTAAAATTTCCTGTGTTTTTTGGGGGGAAGTTTGGAAGCGATTCCTGACTTTTTTTCTTGGAGCGGAAAAAAGGGAAAATCCTCACTCAGCAATTGAGAGCCGTCAAATAAACCAGGGATTTAAATAAGAAATTTGAATAAATTTACATAAATTCAAATAATTAGCAAGTTCGCATTTCAGATTTCATAAGTAATCAGTTTCCAGGGAAAAATCCTGGAATGATTTAGGGTTGGATTTTCAGGAAAAGCCGCTTCTGGCTGCTATCGTATCTTCAAGGCATTCCAGGATTTCCGGGAATCCCGAGACGGGCCGGGAAATCCTGGGATTCCCTCAGGAATTTTCCCGCCCTCGCTGCTGAGGGAAGGGGCGGGGGGCGGCGCCGCGGCCGATCCCGGAACTTTAAAAAGCCGATTTTTCCCCCAAAAAAGTAACTTCTTTTTCCCTCAGAAAAGATTTTTTTTCCCGTAATTCCTTGCTCCCACAAATTCCCAAGGAGAATTCCCTGGAATTTTGCGAATATTTTTCAGGATTCCCTCAGGAATTTTCCCGCTCTCGCTGCTGAGGGAGGGGGCGGGGGCGGCACCGCGACCCATCCCGGAAGTAAGAAGTCCGATTTTCCTCCCAAAAAGTGATTTTTTTCCGTGAAAAAGCGATTTCCCCTCCTCCCCAATTCCCTGCTCCCACAAATCCTTAACACAATTCCCAAAGAGAATTCCCTGGAATTTTGCGAATATTATCCGGGATTCCCTCAGGAGTTTTCCCGCCCTCGCTCCTGAGGGAAGGGCCGGGGGTGGCACCGCGGCCGATCCTGAAAGTGAAAAATTCCGATTTTTTTTTTTTTTCAAAAAAAGCGATTTTGACACCTCAAAGAAGTTTATTTTTCCTTAATTCTCTGCTCCCCAAATTCATGCCCACATTTCCAAAGCGAATTCCCGGGAATTGTGCCAAGATTTCCCGGGATTCCCTCAAGAATGCCAAAATTCCTTGTATTTTTGCGAAGTTTTCCCACTTAAATCCTTTGAAAAAGTGTGCGAAAATGTCCATTTTTCCCGCGTCTATACCTAGTTTAAATTATTTAAATCCGTTATTTTCTGCCTTGTTTTCCTTGGATTCCCACAACTTTTAAAAAAATTAGGAATATTTTCCACGGAATAATAATAAAAAAAGGGGGGGATAAAGGATAAAATCATATAGGATTAATCAAGAAACTTATTTAAATAAATTAAAATACTGATGGAAAAACATCCTGGAAAAATCCAATTATTCCCTCTTTTTCATTTTTTTCCCAACTTTCCCCCATTTTTTCTGATTTTTTCCTGGTTTTTCCTTATTTTTTCTCCTTTTCTCCATTTAAATTTTTTTATTCCTGATTTTATCCCATTTTTCCCCTGATTTTTTTTACCTTCCCCCCCTTCCCATTTTTTTTCTGTTTTTCCCCTGATTTTTCTCTGATTTTTTTTTCTGTTTTTTTTTCCTTGATTTTCCCCACTTTCTTCAATTTCCTCCCCATTTTTTCCCTGATTTCCCCTGTTTTCTCTCTGATTTTTCCCTTTTTTCCCCGTTTTTTCCCCCTTTTTACCCCATTTTTTCCAGACCTTGAGGTGATTATTTCATCCCGAATTCCCTCGCTAAAAAACCAATTTTTTTAACAATTGCAACTCCCCAAAAATGAAGTTTTTATCAAATAAACCCCCCTAAAACCCGGAATATTCTTCATTTTCCCATCAATGACGTGAGAAAATCTGGAATTTGCACCCGGTGAGGTTTCGTTGTTTATTTATTTTTAGTTTTTATTTCCTTCTCCAGGATATTTTTAGCTCCAGGTGTGGCCAAAATTTGGATTTAATCCAAGAAATCGAGGATAAACCCATGAATTCTGCCCTAAATTCCGTCGGGAGATAACGGCTGACGTGGATTTTATGACTTGAATAATCTTGTTTTTCCAGACATTTCCTCCACCCATTCCCCAAAAAATTCAATGGAAAAAAATAAGAAAAAAATCCTGATCCCCCCTCCTACCACCACCATTTTTCGAAAAATGGGAAGAACCCCTTGGAAAAGAAAAAAGTATCCAAAATTCTGGGGTTGGTTGTTTTTTTTTCTGTATTTTTCAAATTTTTTTTTTATTTATTTTTTTTTTTAGAATGATTTTGGAAGGATTTGAAGGCTCCAATTCCAAATATTTTCCCTGGATTGATCCAAGGAGTTTTAGGAATTGTGGAATTGTTGGAGGGAAATGGGATTTTAATTTAAAAATTTATTTAAATTCAATGTTAAAATTCAAACTAATTTGAAGGATATTTAAAGGAAAATTTGGTATTTTAAGGAAAAACTAGATTTAAGGAAAAATTGGATTTTCAAGGAGAAATTGAAGGAAAAATAAATTGTAAGAAAAAACTGAATTTAAGGATAGATGGAATTTGAAAGATTAATTGAATTTAAGGAAAGAGATTTTAAGGATAAATTTAAATTTCAAGGAAAAAGTGAATTTAAAGATAAATTCGAATTTTAAGAGAAACGTGGATTTAAGGAAAAAATTGGAATTTTAAGGAAAAATTGGAATTTTTAAGGGAAAATTGGATTTTTAAGGAGAAATAGGATTTTAAGGATAAATCAATTTTTAAGGTTACGTAGAATTCTTAAGGAAAAATTGAATTTAAGGAAAAATTGAATTTAAGGAAAATTTGGAATTTAAAGGAAAAATTTGATTTAAGGAAAAGTTGGATTTTTAAGGATAAATTGAAGGAAAAATTGGATTTTAAGGAAAAATTGAATTTAAGTATAAATGGAATTTGAAAGATGAATTTAAGGGGAAAACAGATTCTAAGGAAAAAATTGAAATTCTAAGAAAAAAAATTTAAGTTTTAAGGGAAAATTGAAATTTTAAGGATGAATTGAATTTAAAGACAAATCAGAACCTTAAGGAAAAATCGGATTTTTAAGAATAAATTCAATTTCAGGAAAAATAAAATTGTAAGGCTTAACCCATCCCAGAGAGCTGAAAAAAATACAAAACACGCAACCAAAAACCATCCCAAAAAATACCAATTAAACAAAAAACTCACTCAAAAATCCCAATTAAATTAAAAAAACAAAACCCCAGACAGTTCCATAAAACCCTTATGACACCACCAATTTCCCAACAGGAGGATTTGCATAAGGAGGAAATGATTTTTGCAAGAGGCCACTTCCTGCAGCGTTGGGAGATAAATTCCCGCTGCTCCCGGGTGTGGCACGACTTGGAAGAAGCCCAGGAGCTGCTCCCGACCTCCTGGTGAGGCTGCATTTGAGTTTCCAGGGAATTCTTGGAATTCGGCGGCGGGAAAAGTCACTTTCCTTTGGATTTAAGGTGAAATCTTTTTTCCTCTCGAAATTATCTTTTTTTTTTTTCCCCCAAGTCGCTTTTTCTTCCCCGCAAAAATTCTGGGCTTTTCCACCCCATAATTCTCTTTTTCTCCAGAATACCTTTTTTCTCCAATATTCCCCTTTTTGCTAAAATTCCCTCTTTTTTCTCTCCCAGATAGCTTTCCCCCCTGCCCAATTGCCCCAAAATAATCCCAAATCTTTCCAGAATCCCCATTTTTCACAAAATCCCCATTTCCCCACCCCAAATTCCCTTTCTTTTCCACCTAATTCCCATTTTTTTCCTGAAAATTCCCCTTCCCCTGCCAAATTCCTCCTTGAAACCCCAAACCTCTCTAAATTCCCATTCCCCCCCAAATCTCCATCTGTTCCCTAAAATGCCCATTTTCCCCCAAATCCCCAATTTTTCCCCCCAAATTCCCATTTTTATCTCCCCAAGATCTTTTTTTTGCTACCTAAAATTCCCATTTTCCCCAAAAAATTCATTTTTCACCCTAAAATTCCCTTCTTTTCCCTGTAAAATTCGCATTTTTCCCAGTAAAATTCCCAAGGCTACCTTGGGTTTCCAGGGAATTCTTGGAATTCAAGGGTGGGAAAACCAAGTTCCTTTTGGATTAAAGGGATTGCGAAATCCTCCTTTTTCCTCTCACAATTCTCGTTTTCTCCCCCCAAAATCACTTTTTATTTCCTCCTCCAAAATTCCTATTTCTTTCCTCAAAATTCCCCCATTTTTTCCACCTAAAATTTCCTTCTTTTCCCTGTAAAATTCCAATTTTTTCCCCTTAAACACCCATTTTTCTTCTAAAATCCCCCTTTTCTCCCCAGAGGCCATGGAGAACCAGGCCTTTGAGATGCACGGCGAGACCATTCCCAGCTTTTCCCAAAAGAAAGAGGTACCAGAAAATTCCCCCCAAAATCTGGGAGAATCCACAAAAATGGGGAAAAAAATCAGGAAAAAAATGGGGGGAAATTGCTAAAAAAATGAGGAAATTCTTGGGGAAAATTTTGGGGAAAACATTGGGAAAAAATCAGGAAAAAATGGGGGAAAAATCACTAAAACTTGGGGGGGAAATGGAGGAAAATTTGGGAAAAACAGTGGGGAAAAAATAATGGAAAAAAACGGGGGGAATCGCTAAAAATTGGGAAAAAATCAGAAAAAAAACCAGAAAATGATGAGGAGAAATGGGAAAATTTAGGGGACAAAAGGGAAAAGTTTGGGGGAAAAATGAAGAAAATTTGGAGGAAAATGGGTAAAATTTAGGGGAAATTTGGGAAAATTTTCTTGGAAAACAGACATCTGCTAAGTAGAACTTTTTAAGTTTCAGGAACTCCCGGCAAAACCAGGACGGTCCATGATGAAATTTTTCCTGGCTTGTCTCCTGGCTTCCCTCATCACTACGGCCATCGGAACTTTGATCCTTTCTTTGGTTTACGTGAATTCCACGGAATTCCCGACCGATCCTGGCCGGGACGAGGCTCCAGAACCAGATCCTGAGGGAAAAGTGGATCCCAAGTTCCAATTCCTGCATCACCTGAGCAAATCTAAGGTAAAAAAAATGGGAATTTCATGGGGATAAACGGGGATTTAGAGGGAAGAAAATGGGGCTTTTGGCGGGGAAAAAATGGGAATTTGGGGGAGGGGAAAAAGGGATTTTTTTTGGGCAAAACCATGGAGTTTTGGGCCAAATCTCCCCAGCTAGTTCCATATAAATCTTTCCCAGGTCTACAAATATCCGGGAGGAGAAATCCAATGGGCTCGATTCCGCCGGGACATCCAGGATTATGAGAATGCCGAAGTTCGGGAGTTCGGGAAAAGCCTCAACTTCCACAAATCCCGAATGACTTTGGGAACGCTGCGGATCCGGAGCCAGGGGCTGCGAGCTCCACACTGGCATTTCAATGCCAACGAGCATGGATACCTCCTCAAGGTATTCCCAGGTTTTCCCCAAAATTCCCCTTTTTCTCTTGATTTTTCCCTGATTTTTCCCTGATTTTCCCCATTTTTTTCTGGTTTTTTTCTGTTTTTTTCCTTATTTTTCCCCATTTTTAGCAATTTTTCCCAATTTTTTCCCTGATTTTCCCTTTTTTTTTATTTTCCCCCCTTTTTGCTCCATTTTTTCTGATCTTTCCCAATTTTTCCTAATTTCCCCAGTTTTTTCTGATTTTTTGCCTTTTTTCTTTACCCCGATTTTTTCCCATTATTTTCATTTTTTTCCTGATTTTTTCCCATTTTTAAAAGTTTTTCCAATTCTTCCCTGCTTTTTTTTTCCACTTTTCCCTGATTTTTTCCCTTTTTTTAATTCTCCCCTTTTCCCCCTATTTTTTCTGATTTTTCCCAATTGCCCCAATTTTTCTCCCAGTTTTTCCTCATTTTTTCCTATATTTTTTCCCTGATGTTTTTTCCTATTTTTTTTCCCCTGATGTTTTTACTTATTTTTTCTTTTATTTCTCTGAATTTTTTCTGATTTTTTTTGTGTGTCTTTTTCTCCTAAATTTCCTTTTTTCCCCCTAAGTTCCCATGGGGAAAAAATGATGGTTTTTTGGGGGGGGGCGGGGGGGGAGGAGAAAAGGGAATTTTGGGGGCAAAATGGCAAAAAAATGAAGAAAAAAATTCCTGGAAAAATGGCAAAAAATGGAAAAAAAATCCAGGAAAAAATGGGAACAAAAAGGAAAAATTTAAAATGAAATGGCAAAAAAAATGTTAAAAATGGGAAGAAATTGGAGAAAAATGGAATAAAAGGGATTTTTTTGGGAAAGAAATGGGGAAAATATGGAGAAAAATAGGAATTTCAGTGGGGAAAGAAAAAAAAAAGAGAATTTTGAGGAGAAAAAACAGGGAAATTTTTTCCCCAGGGCTCGGCGTGGATCGGAATCATCGGGCCTGACGACTCCGAGGTGGTGACGTACAACGTGACCGAGGGCCAGGTGGTTTTCTTCCCGAGGAATACTGTGCACTGGGTGAAAAACGTGGGGCCCGGGGATCTGCTGTTCCTGCTCTTCTTCTCCACACACGAAGAGCTGCTCACACTGGATGTGGACGACGTGTTCTTCTCTACACCTGAGGACATCGCTGCCAGGGCTTTGAAGGTATTGTGGTTTTGAGGGTAATTCTTACCTTAATTCTGGGCTTTTCTCCTGTTTTTTTCCCGTTTATTTTCCTCTTTTATCCTGATATTTCCCCTGAATTTAACCTGGTTTTTTTCTCTAATTTTAACCAAATTTTCCCGTTTCCTTCTACATTTTTCTTATTTTTGCCAAGTTTTTCCTGATTTTTTCCCATTTTTATTGCATTTTTCCCTATCTTTTTCACCTTTTTTTCTGATTTTTCCAGGTTTTTTTTCTGATTTTGCCCTGACTTTTCCCCCTTTTTTTCTGATTTTTTTTTCTGATTTTTTTCCCCATTTCCCATTTTTGTCTGAGTTTTCCCAATTTTTGTGCTAATTTTTCCTGTTTTTTTCTGATTTTTTTTCCTAATTTTTACCTCACTTTTTCCTGTTTTTTCCCGATTTTTCCCCTGACTTTGCCAGATTTTTGCCCCTTTTTTCTGACTTTTTTTTCTGTTTTTTTCTCTATTTTCCCATTTATCCCCATTTTTATCCGAATTTTTCCCGTTTTTTTCAGATTTTTACCTGATTTTTTCCCCATGTTAATCTGATTTTATTCCCGTTCCCCCCCATTTTTCCTTTTTTCCCTGTTTCTTTTCCCGTCTAATTCCAATTTTTTCCGATTTTTTCTGATTTTTGTCTGTTTTCTTGTTGATTTTTTCCCATTTTTTCCTAATTTTGCCCCCTTTTTTTTGCCTTTTCTTCTTGGTTTTGTTTACCTGATTTTTTGCCTGTTTTTTTTCCCATTTTCCCCTTATTTTTCCCTATTTCTTTCCTGTATTTTTTTCCTGATTTTCTCCGTATTTTTCACAATTTTATCCCATTTTTTCCCACTTTTTCCCATTTTTTTCCATTTTCCCCACATTTTTTTACATTTTTCCCTCTACTTTTTCCCATTTCCCCCTCTTTCTTCCCCTTTCTCCCATTTTTTCCCCACTTTCCCCACTTTTCTTTCCATTTTTCTGCGGGTTTTTCCTGTTCCTCCCCCCTGAATTCCTTGGCATTCCTTCCTTGCTTCCTTCAATTATTTCTGGATTTTCCTAGGGATGGGAATCTCTTCTTTCCCATGATTTTCCCATGGTTTTCCTATGGTTTTCACATGCTTTTCCCATGGTTTTTAGCCGGAAGGAGGTGTCGGATTCATCCGAACCTTCCAGAAGATGGAGGAGGACCAGGCTGTGAACCTTCCCAAAAACCTGGACCAGATCATCCACAATGCCAGCTTTCCCCAGTCCCCGGATTCCCAGGTCTGGAAGTTCTTCTATGACCTCCGAGGTAGGAAATTTCAAAAATTCCAGATTTTCTCATTTTTCCCCCAATTTTTCCCAAATGTTTTCTGATTTTTTTCCCTTTTTTTCTCCTTTTATCCCTTTTTAAAAATTTTCTTTTCTGATTTTTCCCAAATTTTCCCTGATTTTTTCCCCAATTTTCCCCATTTTTTTCTTATTTTTTTCTGATTTTTTTCTCAATTTTAAGCAATTTCTTCCCTTTTTCCTTTTTTTCTGATTTTTTCCCAATTTTTAGTGATTTTTTCCCTTTTTTCCCTGATTTTTCCCCATTTTCCCCCAATTTTCCCCAATTCCTTTCACCGTGTTTCCCCTATTTTTCCCAATTTTCCCCAGTTTCTCCTCCTTTTTACCCCTCAAGAAAGATTTCCCCGCCTTTTTTTCCCACCCTTTTTTCCCCTCACAAAAGTTTTCTCCCATTTTTCTCCAGATTTCCCCCAATTTTTCCCTGATTTTTTCCGTATTTCCCCTTAAATTTTTCCCAAATTTTTCCATTAGTTTTCCCATTTTTTCCTGACTTTTCCCCGATTTTTCCTGATTTTTCCCAAATTTTTCCTGTTTTTTCTGAGATTTTTTTCCTGATTTTCCCCTAGTTTTATCCCAAATTTTCCCATTTTTTCCTAATTTTTCCCTGATTTTTCCCCCTTTTTTTCAAAAAAGGAGAGCGAAAGTTGAGGAAAAAAAGTGAATTTTGGAGGGAAGAAAGGGAATTTTAAGAGAAAAAGGGTGGGGGTGGGGAGAAATGGGAATTTTGTGCACAAAACTGAGGGAAAAAATTGGTAATTTGGGGACAAATACAAGGGAAAAAAAGCAGAATTTTGGGCAGAAAATTGAGGGGAAAAAAGGGGAATTTCAGGAGAAAGAAATCCAAATTTTGGGAGAAACAAATGGGAATTTTTGTGGAAAAAAGGTGCAGAAATAGAAAAATTATTGAAATTTGGAAAAAAGGGGATTAAAATGGAGAAAAAAAGGGAATTCTGGGTAAACAAATGGGTATTTTGGGAGAAAATTGAGGGGAAAATGGGAATTCAGAGAAAAAGGAAAAACTTGGGAATTTTGAACCTGATTTTTTCCAGGATCTCCGGAATTCCCGTTCCCGGGGGGTGTTTTCCAATGGGCTCGATTCCGGAAAAACTCCACGGGATTGACTGAAAATCAACAAATCTTCAGCCAGTCCTTGAACCAGGTGAGAAATTTGGGAATTTGGGGGCAAAATCTGGGAATTTTGGGGGGAAAATGGAAATTTAGGGGGGAAAATAGGGAAAAATTAGGATTTTTAGGGGAAAACAAGGGAAATATTGTGGGGGGGAATTCACGATCGGGCAAAAAAATTCGGAAATTTTGGGGGGAAAATGGGAAATAAAATGGGGGGGAAAGGGGGGGAAAAAGGGAAAAAAATCAGGAAAAATTTGGGAATTCTTGGATTAAATCCAAATTTTTCCATGGATTGTTTTCAGCACGAGAACACCCTGACTTTGGCCACACTGAGGATTTTTGCCAATAATTTGGGAACTCCTCATTTCCACTTCAATGCCAACGAGATGGGGGTTGTGGTGAGCGGCTGCGGACAGGTAAAAATCTGGGAATTCTGGGAGAAAATCCAAGAATTCCGTGAGAAAATCTGGGAATTCTGGGGTTTTTTGGGATCAAATTCCCATTTTTCTCCTTTTTTTTCCCCTGTTTTTTCCAATATTTTTTCATTTTCCCCCTTTTTCCCTAAATCTTCTCCATTTCCCCCCCATTTTTCTCTGTTTTTTCCCATATTTTTCCCCAATGTTCCCTCAATTTTTCCCAAATTTTCCTGATTTTTTCCCAATATTCCCCTGATACTCCCAAATTTTTTCCCATTTTTTCCTGTTTTTCCCCAATTTCCCCCTCATTTCATCCCAATTGTTCCTCATGCTTCCCTTAATTTTCCCCAATTTCTCCTTTTTTTTTTGTTTTTTCTGCTCACGAAAGATTTTCCCGCCCTTTATTCCCGCTCTTTTTTTCCCCCCTCATAGAAACCTTTCCTTCTATTTCCCTCCACATTGCCCCAAATTTTTCCCCCTTTTTATCCCAGTTGTTTCCCAATTTTTCCCTGATTTTTTCCCCCCTCTAACTCTGGAATTTTGGGAATTTTTTCAGGTTGGGGTAGTCCTTCCTGAGGGGAATTCTGAGTTCTACGTGGGTATTGGTGATGTCATCTTTTTCCCGGTGGGATCCCAGCATTTTATCCAAAGTTTTTGCCAGGAAGATTTGGTCCTTGTGCTTGCCTACAGCACCGGAAATGAGGTGAGAATTACGAAATTTTTCCAGGTTTTTTTCCTATATTTTATCCTATTTACCCCCCATTTTTTCCAGGATATTTCCCTCTTTTTTTCTGTTTTTTTTTTTTTTTATTTTTTCGTGATTTTTTCATGATTTTTTTTATTTTATCCCATTTTCTTGAAATTTTTTTTCCTATTTTTTTTCTAATTTTTCCTTTTTTTTTTTTATTCTTTTCCTGGGCTTTTTTTCTCTTTTCTTTGTTTTCAGTATTTCCCCTGATCTTTCTCTGATTTTTCCTGGTTTTTCCCTGATTTTACCCTGGGTTTTTAAAACTTTTCCCCTGATTTTATCCCATTTCCCCCCTTTTTTCCCTGATTTTTTTCCTGCTTTTTCCTTGACTTTACATAATTTTTTCCAGGATTTTTCTCCTGATTTTTCACTGATTATTTTGAGGGAAAATGTGACTTTTGAGGGAAAAAAAGGGAATTGGTGGGGGGGAAATGGAGGGGAGGGAATGGGGAGGAAAAATGGGGAAAATGGGAGTTTGGGGGAAAATGGGAAAAATGGAAGGAAAAAAAATAAATTTTTGATGGAAAAAATGAGAATCTGGGGGGTGAAAAAACAGGAAAAAATCTGGAAAAATGGGATAAAGTTCCTGATTTTTTAAATTTCCAGCTGGAAACGCTGCGGATGAACCGATATTTCCACAAAACAGCTGATCACATCCTGGCCCAGCTTTTCTCCAAGGATCAGGCAGAATTCCAGAAGATTCCCAAACCTTCCCGATAATTCCAGGAATTCTGGGGCTTTTTCCAGAAAAAAAAATTTTGGGGATTTTGGTGTGAATGTGAAGTTATTTTTAATGGAAATAAAGTATTTTTTAAAATGCAATTGGTGGATTTGGATTTTTTGGGGATTGTATGGGATTCTGGGGGATTTTATAGAATTTTTTGGTGATTTTTTAATTGAATTTTTGGGGGTTTTTTGGGGATCTATGGGAATTTTAAATGGATTTTTGGGGGATTTTTATGGAATTTTTTTGGATTTTTAAAAATTTTTTGCGGGATTCTTATGGAATTTGGGTTATTCTTAATGGAATTTTGGGAGGAGGCTTGTGGGATTTTGGGGGGAATTTTGGGAATACAAGGAGATTTTTCTGGATTTATTTTTCTGGAAAAACTTGGGAATTCCAAGCTCCAAAATCCTGGAGTTCTGTGGATTTCTCCCTGGATTACTTAAGAATTTTTTCCTTTGGGAATCCCAGAGCAGAATTCTAGGTTTTTCTTCAGTTCCTTGTTCCAGAAAAGGAAAAAAAGTGGGATTTGAGGGGAAAAATCTGGAATTTTCCCCCTTTCCATCCCAAAACCCCACAAAAACCTGGAATTTCACCCTTTTCCATCCCAAAATCCCGGAATTTTTCTCTTCCCAAAATTCCTCAAAAACCTGGACTTTTCCCCTTTTCCATCCCAAAATTCTGGAATTTCGCCCTTGTCCAGCCCTAAAAATCCCAGAATCCCCCCCTTTTCCATCCTAAAATCCTCCAAAAACTAGAATTTTGCACTTTTCCACCCCAAAATCCCCCCAAATCATGGACTTTTCCCTTTTTCCAGCCCAAAATTTCCCCAAACCCCTGGAATTTTCCTCTTTCTCCCCGTCTCCGTCTGAATCCGAACGGAAACAAAGCTCCTCATTAAAATCCCGAATTCTCGCAATTAAATTTTCCAAGAAAAAAAATTGATTTAATGAGCTTTTCTTTTTTCCCCACCCCGAGCACTCAAAGAAACCGTGATTAGGATGAAATGGCTTTAATTGGAATTTAATTCCCTCATTCCCACTCGGAGTAATTAAGGAATGAAGGATCCCAGTAAATGCCGCTTGTTGGGGATTGAAAGGATGACATCAAAAAGCCAAAAATTTACCTCAATTTCCTGCGCTTGGAAAAGAGATTCGCTTCCGTCCCCTGGAAAATTCCTGCAAATATCGGAATAAAAAACGAGGCAGAGGCTCCATGTGGGGTTTAGATCCTGTAATCCAAGGAAAAATAAATAATTCCTACTTTGGGGTCGGTTTCAAAAAATGTGCGGGGGGTAAAAAGTCAAAAAGTAAAAAATTAAAAACTTTCTCCTTTGGAGCGTTTTTTTTTTTTTTTCCTTTAAGTTCCCGGTCCTGTTTTTCAATGTTTTTTTTTTTTTTTCTTTTTTGCTTGGCTTTGGCTAAGGGAAAAAAATAATCCTCTCCTTGGCCATTTTGTGTTGTCCTGAGAGGAGCGGAGCCGCCCGAGGGGTTCGCGCCGGGGGGAAAAGCTGAAGGGGACCCGAGCTGGAGGGGACCCCGAGCTGAGGAGTCATCTTTGGACACTCTTCAGGTGACCCCGGCCTGAGGGGACCCGGAGCTTCTGGAACCATCTTGGGATTGCCCTGAGGGGAACGGAGCCGCAGCCCCCTGAGCTCGACGATTTCCTGCAGGGGGAAGGCGAAAAACCCTCAGGGGACCCCGTGCCTAAAGGGACCCAGAGCCTGAGGAACCATCTTTGGATTGCCCTGAGGGGAACGGAGCCGCTGCCGCACCAGATTGACGATTTCCCGCAGGGAGGAAGGATGCCGAGCCTGAGGGGACCCCGGGCCTCAGGTGAAGGCGGGAAACCCTGAGGGAGCCCCGAGCCTGAGGAGAAGGCGGGAAATCCCGAGGGACTCTAAACCTGAAGGGACCAAGAGCCAGAGGAGCAATATTTGGGCAGCCCTGAGATGACCCCGAGCCTGAGGGGACCCCAAACCTGAGGGGATCCGGAGCCTGAGGAACCATCTTTGGATTGCCCTGAGGGGAACGGAGCCGCTGGCCCCCGAGCTCGACGATTTCCCGCCGAGGGGAAGGCGAAAAACACTGAGGGGACCCCGTGCCTAAAGGGACCCAAAGCCTGAGGGGAAGGCGGGAAACCCTGAGCGACCCCGAACCTGAAGGGACCTGGAGCCTCTGGAACCATTTTTGGATTACCCTGAGGGGAGCGGAGCCGCTGCCTCCCCAGATTGATGATTTCCCGCAGGCGGGAAGGTGAAAAACCCTGAGGGGATCCCGAGCCTGAGGGGATCCCGGGCCTCAGGTGAAGGCAGGAAACCCTGAGCGACCCCGAACCTGAGGGGATCCGGAGCCTGAGGGGATCCCAAACCTGAGGGGAAGCGGGAAGCCCCGAGGGACCTCGAGCCTGAGGAGACCCGGAGCCTGGGGAACCATCTTTGGATTTACCCTGAGGGGAACAGAAAGTGCCCGCTCCAACCCGAGGATTTAATGCCGGTGCCGCCTCCCTCCGCTCTCCCCTGCCCTGGGCAGGAGGTCTAGGCCGGGCCGTGGGTGCTCCTGCCCTGCCCAGAGGGAGCAGTGTGGAGAACAGGTATTGGCCGCTATTTTATCTTTATCTCTGTAGGGGGCTGGTGAGATATTTATCGATTATATCTCGATTAATATTGATATTGATAACAGTGTGGTATTTATTGTGAATGACACGTTGGTTTCGGGGTTTTTTTCTCTGTTGAGGCGCTCGAGTTTTTCGTTAATTCGCATTAAGATCGCGTCGTTGTTGGGACTGGGGTGGGAATATTTTTAGTTGTGGAAATCGCTTGCACTCGTTGGGCTGCTGTTGATTTCACGGTAGAGATCCGGAAAAATAAAGGGAAAAGGAAATTATTGGTTCCAGCCTGAGGAGGATAAACCTGTATAAAGTCAGATAATGAGGATTTTGGGAAATCAGTTTTGGTGTTGCTGGGATTCAAAGTAGCCAAGTTTAAGTTGGTGGCAGAGGTAGAAAATCGCGGATTTTGACGAGATTTTAAAGGGATTTTTATGGAATTTCGGGGGGATTTTGGGGGATTTTAATGGCTTTTTTTGGGTTTTTAAAATTGTTATGGACTTTTGGGGAAATATTTTTTATTTATTTATTTTTTTTATTTCTGGGGTATTTCTCTGGAATTTTTGGGAGGATTTTTGGGGGGACTTTTGGGGGGATTTTAAGGGATTTTAATGGGAATTTTGGGAGGTTTATGGGATTTTTTGGGGATTTGGGGGGATTTTTAGGGAATTATTTGGGGATTTTTGGAGGGATTGAAAAGGAATTTTTATGGAATTTTTGGGGAATTTGGGTGGGGTTTGGGGATTTTTTTTTATTCTGTTGGGAAATTTTTGATGATTTTTTAGGGGGTATTTTTAAAATTTTTTTTTTTTGGAGTTGTTTGGATTCATAATAACCAATTTTAAGTTGGTGGCAGAGGTGGAAAATCGTTTACTTATGGAATGGTTTGGCTGGAAAAGGACCTTAAATATCCTCGAATACCTGGGGTTTTTTTTGTCTGCTTTTATTCTTCCTGGTTATTCCAGCCTGGGCCGGGATGATTCCTTAATTTTTGGGGCATTTCCTGTGTTTTCCTTGTTGTTCTTCCCAGTTTGCTTCCTTGTGGAAAGGTTTTTACGGGTAATTTTTATGGATTTTTAAATGGAATTTTAAAATTTTCTCTCGTCATTTTTGTGTTTGGCTTCCGCTTTCGGTTTTCTTTCCATTAAAAGAAATGGAAAGAAAAAAATGAATCCTTTTTGATTCCCAGTCCTCGTCCCTGGGAATTTTGGGAATTCGGAATCCAAAGGAAAATGCGCTTGGGAAAGGGGATGGGATAGTAATTGTAGAAATTCCACGGAGTTTCGGAAAACTCTGGGTGGCGCTGTGGGATAGGGGAAGATCCAGAGCTGGGATTTTTGAGATTTTTTTTGGGGGTATATTTGGAGCAGATTTATGGGATTTTATTGGGAGAATCTTTGGGTGATTTTTTTGTGGGATTTTTAAGGGATTTTTGTGACTTTTTTTTGTTTTTAAATTGAATTATTGGGATTTGGGGGGGGGATTTTGGGATTTCTTGGGGATTTCTTATGGATTTTTTTGGGATCTTTAGGACTTTGTTGGTGGATTCTTTGGGATTTTTTGAGGGTATTTTAAAGAGAATTTTTTTTTGAGATAATGGAATTTTGGGGAGATTTAGGGGGATTTTAAAGGCATTTTTGTGAAATTTTGGGGGGGGTTATGGAATTTTGGGGGGATTTTTATGGAATTTCTGTGGGATTTTAATGGAATTTTTACTGGATTTTCTGGAATTCTGGGTATTTTTGGGGGCAGTTTCTGGGGGGAATTCCAGGAATAAATTTGGGAATTTTGGGGGATTTTTTGAGGGAACTGAAGGAAGAAATCTGGGAATTTTGGGGGGCAATTGAAGAAAGAAAATTGGGGATTTTTGGGGTGGAAAAGGGGAACATTTGAGATTTTGGAGTGGAAAAAAAAACCCCAAAAATTCCCAAAAAACCCCTCAAAAAGCCCTCGAAAAATTCCCCAAAAATCCTGGACAAACAAAACAAACAAATGAACAAACAAGCCCGTGAGGAAAACAAAATAAAATCACAAAAAACCTCAAAAAATCCCAGAAGAAAACCTGGGAATTTCTGGATCAAAACCTCAGGAATTCCCAATCCTCCCCTCCCATCGCAAAATCCCCCAAAATTCCTAAAAAAACCCAAAAAATCGTGAAAAAACAACAGAAAATAATAAAAAGGCCCCCAAAAATTCCCCAACCCCTTCAAAAATTCCCAAAAAGTCCACGGAAAACCCTCCCAAAATTAAAAAAAAAAAAACGCCCAAAAATTGTGATAAAAGCTACCAAAAATCACAAGAAACCCCATAAAGAAATTGCAAAAAATTTCCATAAAACTCCCCCCAAAATTCCCAAAAAATCACTAAAAAACCCCCCAAATTCCCCCAAAAAACCCTGAAAAAATTCAGAAAACACTCCAAAAATTCCCCTCCAAAAATGCCCCAAAACCCCTCGAAAAAATAGTGAAAAAAACAATCAAAAATAACGGAAAAATTACAAGAAACCCCCCCAAAATTCCCCAAAAATCCACAAAAATTCCCCCCAAATCCACAAAAATTTTAAAAAAAATCACGAAAAAAATTAGAAATAATTCCAATAAATAAAAAACCCCTAAATCTGAACCGCCCCACAAAATAATGAAAATAAATCTCAAAAAACCACAAAAAATAAAAAACAACCCCAGAAAGCCCACAAAAATCAGGAAAAAAGTTAACGAAAAAAAATTTTAAACCTCCAAATAATTACATAAAAAAGCCCAAAAAAATAAATGAAAAAACCACCAAAAAATCATGAC
>JAHLSL010013023.1:469277-489329 GCA_025920805.1 Petroica traversi
CAGAAAAAAATCGTGGAAAAAGCAAACAAAAAGTCCACAGAAATCCACAGAAAATCCCCCCAAAAATTGTGAACCATCCCCTGAAACCTCCCACAAAAAACCTAAAAAAATCCCCAACCCTCCCCTCTCACCCCAAATTTCCCCAAAAAAGCACAAAGTTCACTGGGAAGTGTAGAAAAATGGCACATTTATTGCTACAGAACAGTCATGGACGTGACGGCATCGGCAACTCCGGCGCTGGAAAATCGGGAATTCGCTCCCGCCATTCGTCGGCAATTCCGGGGATTTTCCAGCCGCGCCGACCTACAGGGAATACACCAAAAAAACCATGGAAAAAATCGAGGCACTCAGCCACACATTGGAAACAAAGTGTAACTGTTCATTTTTTATTCTTTTTTTCGTCTTTTTAAACAATTTTTCATTTTTTAAAGATTTTTATTAATTTTTCCTTTTTTTTTAATTTTTAAAGGAATTTTTTCTCTTTTTTTATTTTGAAAGGAGTTTTTTCCTTTTTTTCCCCATTTTTTTAGTTTTTTTCGCTTTTTTTTTGGGTTTTTTTCCCCTTTCCCCCCCTTTTTTTCCCTTTTCCCCCTTTTTTGGTGTTTTTTCCCTTTTTTTTGGGTTTTTTCCTTCCCCGTGTTTTTTCCCCATTTTTCCTTTCTTCTCCACTCATTTTTCCCCCAATGTTTCCCAATTTCCCCCCAATTTTCCCTGATTTTTTCCAAGTTTCCCCTTTCTTTTTCCAATTTTTTCCCATTTTTTCTCTTTTTCTTCCAATTTTTTTCCATTTTGTCTTTTTCTCAATTTTTCCCCAATTTCTTCCCTTTTTTCCCCATTTCCTCTCCAATGTTTCCCTTTTTTTCCCTGATTTTTTTCCTGTTTCTGCAGTTTCTCCTTTCCCCTCACACAAGATTTTCCCACTATTTTTTCCCTGCCCTTTCCCCGATTTCCCTCCAGATTTTCTCCAATTTTTCCTGATTTTTCCTTTTTCCCCCCCAATTTTCCCCATTTCCCCCATTTTTATCTCATTTCCCTCAATTTTTTCCAATTGTCCCCCAATATTTCCCCCAATATTTCCTTCATTTTTCCCAATTTTCTCCCATTTTTATTCCACTTTTTCCCCAATTTCCCCCTCATTTTTATCCCCATTTCTCCCTTTTTCCCCAAATTCCCCCAAATTTTTCCACCAAAAAGGGAAAAAACCCCAAAACCCCAGCCCCATCCCAAAACATTTTCCCCAAATACCAAAATACCAAAATCTCCATTTTTCCCCCCAAAAAATTCTACAAACAACCAAAAATCCCCCAATTTCTTTAATTTTTTTACATTTCCCCCCTTCCCCCCATAAAAAAACTTCGCTCCTGCCAAAAATAACCCAAATATTTTTATTTTTTTAAACGCTTAAATTTCTTTTTTTCCCCGTTTTTCACTTCTTTCGGGTTTCTTAAAATTCCTATTTTTACCAAAAAAAGCACTCGACGAACGAAGCTTTTTAACAAAAACCAGGCACTGAAACATGGAAAAAATTCCGATTTTTTTGATCGTTTTTTCCCTTTTTTTTTGTTTTTTTCCTCATTTTTTTTCCGTCTTTTCGTCCCGAGGAAGGAGAATGAAAAAAGGCCACAGTTGAGCGTTTTTTTTTTTAAACCGTTTTCCAGGAGTTTGACCCCAAGAAATAAAATAGGATTAAAAAAAAAAAAATCAAGGGTTTCCTGAAAAAAAAAAAAAAAAAGAAGAAGGGATTTGTTGGGAAAAAATTGGAAAAAAAATCCCGAAAAAAATTACTCCAAAAATCCCCCAAAAATTCTCAAAGAAAATTAAAATTAAATTTTTTAAAATTCCCCAGAAATCCACCCAAAATTACCAAAAACTAAAAAAAAAACCCCTTAAATATTCCCACCCCGCAAAAAACAAGTTCCATAAATCCCCACAAATCCCAGAAAAATCCCTTAAGAATCCCCTGAAATTCCCCAGAAATTCACCAAAAACACCCAATTCAAAATAAACTAAAAAAAAATCCCCTCAAAATTCCCTAAAATCCCTGAAAATTCCAAAAGAATTCCCCCCAAAATCCTGAAAATTCTCAAAAATCTATTAAAAAATAAAAAAACCACCAAAAATTCTCATAAAACTCCCCCTCCCCAAAATTCCACCAAACTAAAAAAACGTTCAGAAAAAATTCCCAAAAAATTCCCCAAAAAATCCTCAAAAATTCCATTAAAATCCCTTTAATATTTCCAAAACCCCCAGTAAAACCCAGAATTTCCCCCAAAAAAATCGGGAAAAAGAAAAAAAAATCAGGCATTCCCAAAAAAAAGAGAAACCCCCCCCAAGTTCCCATATTTACAAAAATCCCCTTTTTATTCCTTATTTCGTATTTTAAAAACTTCTTCTTTATTTTTATTTTTTATTAATTTTTTTAAAAGTTTTTGGAATTTTTTTGGAATTTTTGGGGAATTTTCTCCCAAATTTTTTCTTTTTTTTATCCCAAGAACCACCCCCCACAAAAAAAAGTGGGAAAAGAAGGAAAAAAACTTAAATTTCGATAAATTTTTATATAATATTTCTATTTTTTATATATTTTTCTTTATATTTTATTTTTTCCTACCCTAAAATGGCTAAAATTCATTTTTTCCACAATTTTATTATTTTCCGAGAACTTTTTGTTTTTTCCAGAAATTTTTTTCCTTAATTGTTTTTCCCCTTTTCTGACTCCATGTTTTTTGTAATTAATTATTGCATTTTTTAAATTAAATATTTTTTTTCCAAGAAAAAGTCGGGAATTTCTTCCCTTATTTAAAAAAATTTTTTAGGATTTTTTTTATTATTTTTTAGGATTTTTTCCCATTTTAAAAAATTTTTTTTGAATTTTTTTGGAAAATTCTTTCCCATTTTTAAATTTTTTTTTTCTATTTTCTTAGGAATTTTTGGGGATTTTTTGGGAATTTTTTTAGGAATGGTTTGGAATTTTTCCCACTTTTAACTTTTTTTTTTCCAAGTTTTTGGAATTTTTGGGATCATTTTGAGGACTTTTTTTCCAGATATTTTTGGAATTTTTTCCCATTTTAAATGTTTTGCGCGTGCAAAGTTTTTGGAATTTTTGGAGAATTTTTTTCGGGATTTTTGGGGAACTTTTTTCCCGTTTTTTTAAATTTTGGGTAGGATTTTTTTCCCAAATTTTTTTAATTTGTCCTCATTTTAAACAAATTTTTACTCAAGATTTTCTGGGAATATTTTTGGAATTATATTTTCCAGTTTTTTTGTATTTTTTGCCTTTTTTCCCCTTAAATGTTCAAAGATTTTTTGGGAATTTTTTTCCAATTTTTAACATTCCTTTTTAAATAGTGTCCTTTTTATTTTTCATTTCTTGGGATTTTTTTCCCATTTTTTGGAATTTTATTCCCCAATTATTTCCCCCTCTAAAAATTTATCTGGAATTTCTTCCTCACTTCCTCCCCATATTTTTAGGATTTTTTTCAGGAATTTTAAATTTTTTACCAATTTCGATTTTTTCCCATTTTTTTCCCAAAAAATCCCCAAATTCCGGAATTTTTCCAGGCACTGGAGAGAGAGAAAAATAACAAAAACAAAAATCTTGGAATTTTTTCCGGATTTTTTTTTGCGGGAATTCCGGGAATTTTTCGCCTCCGGGAATTCCGGATTTGTCGGGAATTTCTTCGAGAATTTTCCGGCGCCTCTGGAGCTGTGGAAAAAGGAGAAATTCAGGAATTATTGGTGCTAATAATCAGCATTAATAATTAGTTCCAATTACTATTTCTGATAATTAATCCCCAATAATTATTCCAAATATCCGACCCAAATCCAGCCCTAATACCCATCCCTTATAATTATTATCCCTAATAACTAGGCCTATGAATCCTAATAATTAGTCCTATTCATTATTTGTAGTACTTAATATTTAATCCTAATATCTACCCCTCATAATTATCCCTACTACCCCAAATTCCATCCCTAATAATTAACTCTAATAATCCTAATAATTAGCCCTAATACATAATTATAATAATTACTTATAATATTTATTCCTAATAATAAACCCTACTAATTATCCGTATTATACCAAATATCCAACGCCAATTTCATCCCTAATAATTAGCCCTAATAATTTTTCTTACTATCCATCCCTAATAATTTTCCATAATAATTATCCCTGATAATGCTAATAATTAGCCCTAATAATAAGCCCTAATAGTTATTTCAAATAATTAATAATAATATCCCTAATACTGAATCTTTAATAACCAACCTTAATGTCCACCCTAATATTAAATCCTAATATCCATCGCTTATATCCATCCCTAATATCTTTATAGTTATTCCTAATATTCACCCTAATATCTATTCCTAATATGAAATCCTAATATTATTATTAAATGCTATTATTAATCCTCAATATCCATCCCTACTATCTATCCTTAATATTTTCCTTAATAATTACCCCTAATATCCATCCTAAAAATTATTCTTAATACCCATCCCTAATATCCATGCCTAATAATTAATCCTAATATCCATCCATAATATTCATCCTTAATATTAAATCCTAGTATTAATCCTTAATATCCATGCCTAATAACTATCCCTAATAACTATCCCAAATATCCAACCCCAAATGTGATTCCAGTCAGAGCTGAAGCTTTGGGATGTTTTGGGGATTTCTTGAGATTTTTAGGGGATTTATTTGGGGTAATAAATGCCCTAAAAATATTGGGTGGATATTTTGATAGATTTTAGGGGATTTTGGGGAGGATTTTTTGGGATGTCTGGGGATATTTTGGGCGATTTTTGGGGAGTTAGATTTCTTTTTAGGGGGGGATTGTTTGGGTATTATTTGGAATTTTTGGGTTTTTTTGGGGGATTTTTAAGAGGTTTTTTTGGGGATGTTAAATTTTTTTATACTTTTTTGGGATTCTTTGGGGAGTTTTTTTGGGATTTTGGGGAGGGATTTTTTTGTGCGGGATTTTTTGGGGGGGGGGGTTGAGTTTCCAGGAAATCTGGAGAATTTTGGGGGAATTTAGTCTCATTCCTGACCTGCTCACATCTGGCCCATGTGGTTGGAGGTGTCGCCCATGCCGGGGTGAGGCCCCGCCAAGGCCAGCGGGGGAGGCTCGGACACTTTCTCCTCCTCGCGCCGCTTCAGGCACGCGGCCTTGGGGTTCAGGTTCCGTTCTGCGGGAAAACAGGAATTCCGGGGATTGGCAGGGAAAAAAGCAGGGGAAAAACAAAATTTCCATCGAGAAAACAGAAGTTTCGGGGAGACGAGGAGAAATTTCATGGAGAACTGCCATGGAGAACTTAAATGAGAACTTCCATAGAGAACTTAATGAGGACTTCCATGGAGAACTTCCATGGAGAACTAAATGGAGAACTTAATGAGAACTTCCATGGAGAACTTCCATGGAGAACAAGACAAATTCCATGGCAAAACCCACAAATTCCATGGAAAAAAATATTAATTGCATGGAGAAAGGAGAAATTTAATGGAGAACTTAATGAGAACTTCCATGGAGAACTTAATGAGGACTTCTATGGAGAACTTCCATGGAGAACTTAATGAGAATTGCCATTAAGAACTTCATGGAGTACTTAATGAGAATTTAATGGAGAACTTCCATGAAGAACTTCCATGGAGAACTTCCATGGAGAACTAAATGGAGAACTTAATGAAAACTTCCATGAAGAACTTAATGGAGAAGTTAATGAGAATTTTAATGGAGAACTTCACGGAGAACTTCATGAGGACTTCCATGGAGAAGAAGACAAATTCCATGTTAAAACAGGAAATTTCCGGGAAAAAAAAGGGAATTTCAGAGAGAACAGCAGAACTTCATGGAGAAGCTCAGCAATTCTCCATGGCGAGGCTCGGCGGGATCTCCGTATCGACCGCGGCTTTGCCCACTGACCTCGGACCTGCTGCTCCAAGCTGAGGATGACGGCCACGGCCTGGTGCAGGATGAGCAGCTTGGTCTGGGGCTTGTCGCTCTTGAGGTGCAGCTGCACCATGCGGCCCAGCTCCTTGAAGGCCTCGTTGATGTCGCGCACGCGCAGCCGCTCCCGCGCGTTGTTGGCCATGCGCCGCTCCTTCTCCCGCTCCGCCTTCTGCTCCGGGGTCAGGTCCTCGTCGTCGTTGGTGCTGTCCGGGGAGAAAAACGGACATTTCTAATCCCGGGGGGAAAGAAAGGCGGAATTTTCTTCGTGGAATTTTGGACGATTTTTTTGGGCAGAATTCCACTATTTTTAGGAGGGAAAATTTGAATCCAAACGTGCTTGGATGCCAAATTCCTCCTGGGTTCCCAAATTCCTGGATCCCAAATTCCTGGATTTCCATTCCTGGATCCCACATTCCCAAATTTCTAGATTCCCATTTGAGGATCCAAAATTTCTGGATTCCCATTCTTCCTGGATCCCAAATTTCTCCTGGATTCCCATTTCTGGATCCCAAATTCCTCCTGGATTCCAGTCCCATTCCTGGATTTCCATTCGTGGATCCCAAATTCTTCCTGGATCCCAAATTTCTCCTGGGTTCCCATTCCTGTACCCCAAATTCCTCCTGGATCCTAATCCCATTCCTGAGTTTCCACCCCTGGATTTCCATTTTTCCATCCTATGATTTTAGGAGGGAAATTTGAGGATTTTAGGAGGGAAATTCGAGGATTTTAAGATGGAAATCCCACACTTTTAACAGAGAAATTCCACAATTTTAAGATGGAAATCCCAGGATTTTAGGAGGGAAATCCCAGGATTTTAGGAGAAAACTTCCAGGATTTTAGGAGGAAAATGTTTAGTATTCCCCCCCCCCCCAATTTTCTCCCTGTTTCCCCCTCATTTTCTTCCCATCCTTTTCCCATAAAAACCATGGAAATTGATGAATACAGTTGGAATTTTCCAGAACACAACACTAGGAATTTTTTGCTCAGCATCTAGAATTTGGGAATGCTTAGAATTTGGACTCTCGCCTTTTTTTCCCCATTCTCCCGGTTTTTCCTCAATTTTTTCCCCATTCCCCCCCCCCCACCATCTTTCCTCAGTTCTTTCCCTGTTTTTTCCCCATTTTATCCATGTTCTTCCTCAGTTTCTTCCTTTTTTTCATCTATTTTTTCTCCTTTTTCCCCCATTTCCCCCCATTTTACACCGCCTTTTCCCTGATTTTTCCCTTGGTTTTTCCCCATTTTCCCCCCAATTTTTCCCTATGTTTCCCTGATTTTTTTCCCCAGTTTTTTCTTTGACTTTTACCCATTTTTCCCCAATTTTCCCTAATGCTTCCCTGATTTTTCCCCCATTTTTCCTGATTTTTCCCCATTTTTTTCTTGGACCTTTTCCCAGTTTTTTCCTTGATTTTCCCCAGTTTTTGCCCGATTTGTCCTTGATTTTTTCCCTGAATTTTTCCTTTCTTTTTCTGATTTTCTCTCCATTTCCCCCCCCAATTTTCCCAATTTTTCCTATTTTATTTCCGGGAATTTTCCCCGGGAATTCCCGTTACCTAGATCTTGACCTAGTTATGGATTTGATCTCCTTCTTGTCCTCCTCGAGCTTCTTCTCCTCGGCCACTTTTGCGTCCTGAAGATTCTCGTCGGCCTCGTCATCTGATTTGATCTCCGAGCTCCCCGAGGAGACGCTCTGTCCTTGGATTCCCGAGGGAATTCCTGCAAAAAAATATGGAGCAGGGTTTTTCCCAATTTTTTTCCTGATTTTCCCTGATTTTTTACATTTTTTCCTGATTTTTTTCTTGACTTTTCCCTTTTTTTTAATGATTTTTCCCAGTTCTTTTCTGATTTTCCCTGAATTTTTCCCAAATTTTTCCTGATTCTCCCCTGGTTTTTTTCCCTGATTTTTTCTTATTTTTTCCTATTTTCCCTGTTTTTTCTCCAATTTTTTCCAGTTTGTTCCTTATTTTCCCAATTTCTCCTGATTTTCCCTGATTTTTTCCCACTTTTTCCTGATTTTCCCTGATTTTTTTCCCACTTTTTCCTGATTTCCCTTTTTTCTCTCTTTTTCCTAAATTTCTATTTTTTTTGCTCATTTTTTCCTGATTTTCTCTGATTGTTTTCTGATTTTTTCCTGAGTTTTCCCCAATTTTTCCTCAGTTTTTCCCCATTTTTCCCCCTGATTTTTCTTTGACTTTTTCCCTTTTTCCCCCTGATTTCCCCCAGTTTTTCTTGATTTCCTGTGAATATTCCCCATTTTTTCCCCCATTTGTCTCGGGAATTCCTTTGGGATTTTGATGATTTTGGAATCAGCCGGTTCTGCATTTTTGTGATCCCAAATCATTCCCAAAGAAACCCAACTGGATTTCAGCTCATCCCAGCAACTCCAAGCCCTGCTTTGACCCTAAAGCATTCCCAAATCATTCCCAAAAATCCCCAGCTGGATCCCACTCTGCAATGCAGGAATTGGGGGAATATTCTCGGGACACTCACCCCGGTATGGATCTGGTGCCGGGTTGAGCTCCGGGGACGTGGCCGAGGACACCGGGAGCGTGGGCACCGGCACCTGGCCGGGCAGCAGCGAGTGGCTCCCGCGCAGCGACGCCGCGTCCTCGCGGTGAGAGCCCACCTGGGGACACGGGAAATCCCAAATCCCTGGAATCCTGGAAACCCTGAATCCAGGAATCCTGAGTCCCAGGAAACCCCAAATGCCGTGAGCCGGAATTCCAGGAAAACCCAAATTCTAGAAAAATCCAAATCCCAGGAATTCCAGAATTCCGAATTCCAGAAACCCCAAGTCCTGGGAAAATTGAAATCCTGTGAGACGGAATTCTGGGAAAACCCAAATCCCAAAAACCTCGAACCCCAGGAATCCCCAAATCACAGGAATTCAAAAATCTGGGAAACCCCCAAATCCTGTGAACTGAAATTCTGGAAAAATTTGAGTCCTGTGAGCCCCAATCCTGGAAAAACTCAAGTTCCAGGAAAACCCCAAATCCCAGGAATCCCCAATTTCCAGGAAACCTCAAATCTGGGAATTCCAAATCCCAGAATCCTGGGAATCCCCGAATTCCAGAAATCTCGAGTCCCGAAAACTCCAAATCCTCGAATCCTGGGCAAACTGGAATCCTTGGAATCCCCGAATGCCCAAATCCTGTGAGCCGGAATTCCGGGAAAATTCGAGTCCTGAAAATCCCAAATCCATGGAAACCCCAAGTTCCGAGAATCCCTGAGTCTTAGGAATTCCAAGTCCCAGAAAAACCCAAATCCCGGGAATTCCGAGTCCTGGGAAAACCCCAATTCCAGGAAAACCCGAACTCTGTGATCCGAAATTCTGAGAAAACCTCAAATCATGGCACTCCCAAAATCACAGGAAGCCCGAATCCTGGAAATCCTGAATTGTGGTAATCTCGAATCCTGTGAGCTAGAATTCCAGGAAAACCCTAATCCTGGGAAATGGCAAATATGGGAATCCCAAATCCTGGTAATCCTCAAGTCACAGGAAATCCCAAATGTGGAAAAAACCCGAATTGCAGGAAACCCTAAATCCCAGAAATCCCCAATCCTGGGAATCGCTGAATTCTGTGAAAGCCCAAATCCTGGGAATCCCAAATCCCAAAAGTCCAAAATCTCCAAAGTCCCAAATCCCCAAAATCCCAAACCCCAAAAAACCCCCAAAATAAAATAAAATATCCCATATTCCCCTGCAAAATTCCTCTAAAATTCCTGCATTTTTAAATGGAATTCTCTCTCACCATGCTGGAGTGGTGGTTGAGGATGGCGGCACCGTACCCTGACACCAACCCCGCCATGACGCCGTTGTGGGCACCGAATCCCAAATCCCCAAATGCCAAAGGCCCAGGTTTTCTCAGAAACGCCCCAGCAGTGCAGATGTTTCCCGGGCTCTCACAGTGATGGAGCGGTGGCTGAGGATGGCGGCACCACAACCTAACGCCAGCCCTGCCGTGGTGCCATAATGGGCACCAAATCCCAAATGCCCAAATCCCAAAGGCCCAGGTTCTCTCAGAAGCGCCCCAGAAGTGTGGCTGTTCCCCTTTCCCAGGCTCTCACCATGATGGAGTGGCGGTTGAGGATGGCGGCACCATATCCCGACGCCAGCCCCGCCATGGCGCCGTTGTGGGCGCCGACAACGCCGTGCACGTCGCCGTGGGCGGCGCCGACCGCGTGGTTCCGCAGGACGTGGATGGCGTCGTCCAGGCGCTCCAGGCGATCCTCGATCCGGCTCTGCGGGGCCGAGAAAGCGGGAAAACCCAAATCGGCACCACTCCTGCTTCCCGCGAACGCCGGAAATTGTCCCCGCGGTCTTGGGGCCGTAACAACGGGGAGATGGGATTTTTGGGATTGCGCATGTTGGGCATTGGGGATTTGGGGATCTTGGATTTTTGGGATCAGGGAACGTTTAGATTTTTGGGGCCTTGGGTTTTTAGGTTTGGGAAACACTTGGATTTTTGGGATTGGAGAATGCTAAGATTTTTGGCATCTTGGATTTTTGGTATCTTGGATTTTTGGGATTGGGGACATTTGGATTTCTGGGATCTCGGATTCTTAGCATCTTGGATTTTTGGGATCTCAGATTGTCAGGATTGGGGAACGCTAAGATTTTTGGCATCTTGGATTTTTGGGATCGGGGAACGTTCGGGTTTTTGGGAGTTGCATTTCCATGGGCAGAGCAGGTTCCATGGGTGCTCACGAGCGGAAATCGGAGGCTGTGAGTTTGGAGCCAAATCCGAATAAAATCCGCGATTTTGGGAATGAGGAGGAAAAGCGGGGGGAAAAAAAAATTGGGATGGTTCCAGGATCATTTTGGGCTCATCCCCCACATTCCCACCCCTCAAGCCCAGGCGCAGCACAGCTGCCCGAGGCTGCGGGAGGTCTCCAGCGAGCACATACCAGGGAGTGCAAGGGCCCCTCGTAATTGGGCGATGAAGACGCTTGACCTCCATTCCTAGACCAAACAGCTGCTCCTGCTAACGAGCAAAACACCGGCGCTTCCCGTTAGAATCAAGGAAGGAAAGGTCGCCTCTCCGGGAATTCCAGCACTTCCGGAAAGGTCGGGAAGGGGTGGGATGGATTTGGGGTCTTGGGAGCTCTCCAGGGTTGGCAGGGTGGGAATAAAAGGGGTTTTGGTGCTTTCTAAAGGGGAGAGTTGAGGGGGAATGTGGGAGAAATTCGGGGAAAAAAACTGAGAAAAACTCAGGAAAAAATAGGCAAAATCCCAGAAAAAAACAGGAATAAACTGGGGAAATATTGGTAAAATCCCAAAGAAATCTTGGAAAAATCCTGGAAAAATCTGGGAGAAATCCAGGAAAAATCTGTGGAAATTTGGGTAAAATCTGGGGAAATTTGGGAAAAATCTCAGAAAAATCTGGGCAAAATCCCAGAAAAGATCCAGAAAAATCTGGGGAGAAATCTAGGAAAAATCCTGGAGAAATCTGGGAAAAAAAACAGGAAAAATTGGGGAAAAATCTGGGGGAAATCCCAGAAAAATTCAGGGGACAATCTAGGGGAAAATCCAGGAGAAATCCTAGAGAAATTTGGGAAAAATCCAGGAAAAATCTGGGAAAAATCCCAGGAAAATGCAGGGAAAATCTGAGAGAAATACCAGAAAAATTCGGGGAAAATCTTGGGAAAATCCCAGAAAATACTGAGAAAATCTCTGAGGAAAATCCCAGAAAATTCCCAATGAAAATCTTGAGAAAAAAATTGGGAAAAATCTCAGAAAAATTCAGAAGAAATCCAGGGGAAAATCCTACAAAAATCAGGGGAAAATCCGGGGGGAAAAGAAATCACAAGAAAATCCATTTAAAATCCTGGAAAAACCCCAGAAAAATCAGGGGGAAATACTGGGAAAAATTCTGGAAAAGTCTGGGAGAAATCCCAGAAAAATTCTGAAAACAATCCCAGAAAAATCCAGGAAAAATCTGGGAATTCTCAGCATTCATAAAACCCTTCCTATAATTCCTAAACTTCCCCAAATTCTCTTAATTTATTCCCACCCTCCCCAAAATCCCTGCCTGGAAAAGCTGGAAAAACCCCAACATTTGGGGGGAAATTGGGAGAAATCGCTAGAAATGCCCCCTGATGTGGCAAATTAGGGAAATTCCCGAAAAAACCCCGGAAAAACTTTGGGAAAATAAGGGAATTTTGGAGCTACAATACCTGCGAGAGAAGGGGGAGAAGCGACGGGAGTTGAAGGGTTGGATGAAAAGCTGGTGTTGGTGTGGTCTGGAGAATAAATCTTGGAATAAACGACAGAGGATTAAAGAAAAACTTGGGAATGTTTTGGAATTCCCGACGGAATCGGCGAAAAGATCGGGATTTTCCGCGAAAACATCCCCCAAAATTTGGAGTTTTAGGCAAAAAAAATCTGGATTTTTTGCAGAGAAATCCCCCCTCAAAAATTGGAATTTTCCACGAAAAAATCCTGAAAGAAGTCGGAATTTTCTCTGGAAAAGTCAGGATTATCCCATGAAAAAAAATCTGGAATTTTCCACAAAAAAGTCCGTAATTTTCTGTGAAAAAATGTGGAATTTCCTGTGATAAAAATCCACAAAAGCAGCAAAAAAGTTCTAGAATTTTATGAAAAAAAAAAAAAAATCAGAATAACCTGCAGGTAAAAATCCCTGAAATCTGCAAAAATATCAGGATTTCCCGCGAAAAAAACAGTGAAATCTGCGAAAAATCAGAAATTACCGTAGAAAAAAAATGGCAAAATTTGTGAAAAACTCTGGAATTTCCTGCAAAAAAATTCTGCGCAATCCATGAGAAATTGGAATTTTCCACAAAAAAAAATCTGAAAAAATCCAGATTTTTTGCTCAAAATTCTAATTGTTTGGGGGATTTTCTGAAAAGTTGTTTGGGAATTTTTCTCCCGGGAAAAAGTTCCCAGATTTTATTTTTTCCCCCACCTTGGAGGGGGAAAAGCGCCCTTGTGAGAACTCCAAGGAACCCGGAGTACCCAGGAAATTTGGGGATTGAGGGGGGAAATCGGGATTTTTGGGATAATTGGCATTTTTGTTTGTGGGATTTTTGGGATAATTTTTGGGAATTTTGGGGTGAATCTTTGGGAATTTTTGGGATAATTGGAAGTTTTTTGAATAACTGGGGATAATTAATTTGGATTGTTGGGATAATTGGAATTTTCTGGGATCCACCCCTTTCCCACCCCTTTTCCCTGCTTTTCCCTCCACTCCTGGAATTCCAAAGGGCCCCAATTCCCCCAAAATTCCTAAAAATTTCCTTACAGAGGCGAGAGCTTTTCCCAGGGCATCTCCGGTCTGTGAACTTCCAGCAGCTCCTCCTCCTCTGTTGGCTGCAGAAAAATTGGGAATTCCCAGTGAAAATTCCCGGAATTCCATGGGAAAATGTTCCCGAGGTTTTTAGGGGAGAATTCCCAAAAATTCCAGGGGAAAGGGAGGAAAAAATAAGGTAAAATGGGACTTTCGGGGAGAAAATTGAGAAAAAAATGGGAATTTTGGGAGAAAATTGTAATTTTGGGAGAAAAAAAGGGAATTTGGGGCTAAAATTGAGAAAAAAAAATGGAATTTTGGCAGAAAATTTAAGAAATAAATGGGAATTTTTGAGAAAAAATCAAGGCAAAAAATGGGAATTTTGGGCAAAAATCAAGGGAATTTGGAGGAAAAAATGGGCATTTTAGGAATTCCCAGAATTCCGACGGGAAAGGCCGGAAAATTGTGGAATTACCGCCAGCAACCCCAGCCACACCCCCAAATATTCCCGACTTTTCCCTCGTAAAACACCTGATTTCCTGCCATTTTGCCAGGAGTTTTCGAGGCCGTTCCCGGGGTTTTTCCCGCAGCTTTCCCCGGGAATTTCGGACTCACCCAGGACGGGCTCGGAGCCGTTGGCCGGGGGGGTGCAGGAGGAGCCGAAGTTGGAGCCTCCGCGGTGAAAGGACGACATCGGGGGGAGGCCGGAGCTCAGCTCCGAGTGCGAGGGGTAGCTCTGGAAAACAGCGGGAATTCCGGCACCTCAGAATTCCGGGATCTCAGCCGTTCTTTCAGCCGAGTCATTCCCAGTTAAACGCCTGAAAATCCGGAGGGCTCTGGGGAAGAATTTTCGGTCCCTCGAGGAAAACTGGGAACGTTGGGATTTGAACCCTTTGGGAATGGGAATTCCGGGGGTTTTTGGCAATTCTGGGTCAGGTCCTCAAGGAAAATTGGGAATTTTGGGATGGGAATCCCAAATTTCTTTGGGAATGTTGGGATAAGAAAACTTTGGGAATCCTGAATTTCTTCAGGAAAATATTTGGGAATTTTTTTTTTCTTTCAGAATTTGGCGTCCCTCAAGGGAAATTGGGAATTTTGGGATGTGAATTCCAAGGGTATTTTTGGGAATTCTGGGCTGGTCCCTTAAGGAAAACTGGGAATGTTGGGATTTGAACACTTTGGGAATGGGAATCTCAAATTTCTTGGGGAAGATTGGGAATTGTTGCCCCAAAAAACTGGGAATTTTGGGGGAATTTTTTTTTTTTAAATGGGAAAGTTTGGATCCCACAGGGAAAGTCTTGGAATGCTGGAATGGGAATCCCAAATTCTCTGGGAAAATTTGGGAGTTTTTTCCCCTCAAAAATTAGATTTTTTTCGGGGGGGGAAGTTTTGGTTGTTTGTTTGGTTTTTTTGTAATTTTTGGGATTTTTTCTTTTCATTTTGGGTCTCTCAGGGAAAACAGGGAATGTTGGGATGGGAATCCCAAGATTTTTCGGGAATGTTGGGATTTGAACACTTTGGGAATGAGACGTTTTTCCCCCCGAAAAACTGGGAATTTTCTTTGGGACAATTTTTGGGGATTTTTTTTTTTTTAAATTTTAGGCAAATTTGGGTCCTTCAGGGAAAACCAGGAATTGGAATTTTTTGGCTTTTTATTCCAAATTGCCCTGAAATTTTGGGATAAAAATCCCGATTTTTTTTGGGAATTCCGTCCCCGCCGTGCCCTAATTCCTCACCAGGCGCTCGTGGGGGTGGAGGCTGCAGTAGCTGCTGGATTGGGGAATGTGGGACGAGTTTCCCAACATTCCCGAATATCCCGGCTGGCTCATCCCGCTCGAGGAATTCCAGGGGTCGCTGCCGTGGTGCCCATCTGGGAAAAAAAAACTCGGGGAATTAAGCTCGGAATTCTGAGATTTATGGGAATGGGGCGGCTCCAAAGCTGCCCTGATATCCCGAAAATCCCAAATTCTGGAATTCTTGACATCCTTAAAATCCCATTTAGCCCAACGTTTGGAATTAAAATCCCAAATTTTGGAATTCTGGAGGCATTTTTCCCAGATTTCCCCAACTCTGGGAATGTTCTTAACAATTTGATCCCGAATTTAGTTGCTGTGGAGCAACAAAAATCTGGGAAATCCCCTCTTTAACCCAAATAAAATCCTTGTTCTTTTATGGGAATGATCCCAAAACGCTGCAGGATCAGCTAGAAATGAGAAAAAATCTGGAAAAAAATCAGGATTCAGAAAAAAACTTTGGGAATTGCGGCTCACCTTGCATGAAGAAGGAGCTGGGGAAAGTGCTGGCTGCGGGTTTGGAGGACGGAAATCCCGGAGAATCCCGGTTGTAGTCAGCGGTGCTGGCGGATGGAGCATAAACCTGCGGGGAAAACACGGAAAAATCGGGATTTTCCCTCCGAAGTCGGGAATTCTCATCCAGAAACCAGGAGCTTCCCACTCAAAATTGGGAATTTTTCCTCACAAATTGGGTGTTTCAACCAAAAACTGGGAATTTCCCCCCAAAACTGGATATTTCCCCAAAAATTCAAAGATTTCCCTTAAAAATTGGGGATTTTCCCTCAAAAATTGGGGATTTTCCCTCAAAAATTGGGATTTTCCCCCAGAAAAGGGAATTTCCTGCAAAAACTGTGAAATGTCCTTCAAAAATCAGGAATTTCACCCCCAAAATTGGGTATTTCCCCCTCAAAATCTGGAGTTTTCCTCAAAGACCAGAAATTTCCCCCCAGAAAAGGGAATGTCCTGCTCAAAAATCGGGAATCTCTCCCCCAGAATTGGGAATTTTGGGGGAGAAATTTCCTTGGATTTTAGGGGGAAAAAGGACAGGAAAATTCCTTCAGTTTTAGGCAAACTCTTCCTCAGGTTTAGGGAAAAATTCCATCATTTCCATGGAAAAGAACCCCTCGGTTTTAATGGAAAAGATGCCATTTTTTGTGGAAAACCCCCCTGCTCTTTCCCTGCTCCATCCCGTCTCCCTGCTGTCCACTGCCTAATTCCGACCACATGTGGAAAAACCGGGAACAGTTCCCGGGAAAAGGGCGGAAGGAAACGCCCGCGATCCCAAATCCGCAGCAGATGTCGGTGCTTCCGGATCTTTCTGCGGGAATAATTGGGAGCAGCTGAGGCACGGAAAAAAAACCCCGCAGCAGGAGAGAATTCCGGCCCGGAAGCACCTGCGGGAACCTCTGGAATTGCCATCCCGCCCGCAGTTTTCCCAGGGATTTTTGGGATTGGGGCAGGAATGGATTTTTTGGGATGATCCCGTTGTCGTTGAGCCGGGTTTTTCCAGGATGGAGCAGCCGTGGCTTCGCCGGGAATTCCTTGGAATCCTCTGTCCTTGGAATTCCTACATTTGCACCCAGAAATTCCCACATTTCCAGCCAGGAATTCCCAAATCAGTTTTTTTTCCCCCGGGGATTTTTGAAGGCACGCTGAAATTCTGATGATTCCGAGGAATCTCTGAATCTCAAAGAATTCCAGAAGAATTACCCTGAAATTCCCACATTTCCAGCCAGGAATTCTCAGCAGGAATCCCTAAATCTGCTTTTTTTTTTTTTTCCCCCCCCCAAGGATTTTTGAAGCCACATTGAAATCCTGATTATTCTGAGGAATCCCTGAATCTCAAAGAATTCCAGAAGAATTACCCTGAAATTCCTGCATTTCCGGGAGGGAAAAATCTGTTGGAACTCCCATTTTTTTTTATCCCAAGGGTTTCTGGCCCCCAATTCCAGGGTTTTTATGGGAGTTTCCCCCCTTGAATTCCCACTTTTGTCCTTCCGGAAGGAATTGTGCTGCCAGAGATGTTTGGGAAAAGTTTTGGCATTTCTCCATATTTTAGATATTATTTTTTATTTTTAAATTTTATGTTTTAATTGATTGTACATTTTGATACTTTCTATACTCAATTTTCCCATATTTTCTATATTTTGAAATTTTTCTACACTTTAGTATACTTTATATTTTTATATTTTCCATATTTTGATAAATTTTCCGTATTTTCACATATTTTGTATATTTTTCTCTTTTTAAAAATTTTTTCCGTATTTTCCATATTTTTATCTGTTTTCCACATTTCCCGCTATTCTCTATATTTTTCCATATTTTCCACATTTTTATTTATTTTCTGTATTTTCCATCTTTACTGTATTTTAATATATTTTCTAAAATTTCCATATTTTTATATTTCTACATTTTTCTATGTCTATATTTTCTATATTTTTGTATTTCAATATTTTCACTATTTTTAGATATTTTCCAATCTCTTCCACATTTTTCCATATTTTCTCTACTTTAATGTAATTTATTATATTTTTCCATATTTTCTATATTTTTAATATTTCTATATTGATATATTTTCTATATTTTTAGGTATTTTCCAATCTCTTCCACATTTTCTCATATTTTCTACATTTTAATGTAATTTATTACATTTTTACATATTTTATTTTTAATATATTTCCCATCTTGTCTATCTTTTTCTGTATTTTCTACATTTTTATTTCTTTTGCACAGTTTTACACATTTCCTGCATTTCTAGACTTTAGACGTTTTTAATTTCTGCCTATTTTTTATTTCCCAGTATTTGACATTTTGATTAACTGATTGATTGATTGATTTTTATTTCTCTAGGGAAATCCTGCACAGCTCCAGCCCTGCATTTCTGGTTTTATTTCTATTTTCATTCCTATTTCTTTCTATTTTATTATTAATTTTATTCCTATTTTATTGCTATTTATTTCTCTTTCTTTCTATTTTATTTCTATTT
Organism: Petroica traversi; assembly: GCA_025920805.1. Taxonomy (NCBI): domain Eukaryota; kingdom Metazoa; phylum Chordata; class Aves; order Passeriformes; family Petroicidae; genus Petroica; species Petroica traversi. The sequence continues at coordinate 487,252 of JAHLSL010013023.1, forward strand.
TTATTCCTATGTATTTCTATTTTTATTCTTATTTGTTTCTATTTTCTATTTATTTTATTTCTATTTTTATCCCTATTTTATTCCTATTTATTTCTATTTTATACCTATTTATTTCTATTTTTATCCCTATTTTTACCTATATTTCTATATAAATTTATTCTTAAAATTACACACAGAGATCCTGAGGCACTCTATTTATTTATTTATACTTACATATAGTTTTAAAATATATTTCTACTTTTCTATTTCTATATTTATAGATAAATATTTTGGTGTTTATTTATTTTGATATTGATATGTTGACATTGAAGTTGATAAATTGATATTTCTATTGATATATTTTCTATAGAACTGTATTTCAGGCTGTTTAATCCATTTTTCTGTTTCCCGTGGTTGTTCTTTGCGATGTAATTTCGTTTTTCGTGGCAGTTTCTTGCTGAGCCCTGGATGTGCAGCCGCACAAATGGCCCGATGTTTGGAAAGGCAGTTCATAAACAGCGATCTCCAGAGATGGCTGCTCTTTGGAAATGCTCCGTGTGGATTCACTGCAGGGAATGTTCCTGTCGTACGTCCAGTATCAGGCCAGCATCTCTGCGTTTATTAGACACTTAATACATTTAATAGTTCTGTTTATAAATACACCCTGAGCCACTTAATGGTCGATGGATTCAATATCTTTTCATAAGGAAAGTATTTCTTTCCAAATGACAAATATTGATTTATCAAGTATGATTCATTGATAAATATTGATGTACAAATTATTTATTTAGAAATTGCCACTTATTTATTCATGACCAAATAGTGATTAATTATAATTTCTGCATTTATTTTGAAATCCCGACGGAATTCCAGATATTTCTCTCTAAATATTGATTTATTGGGAGGGATTGCTTGCTTGATTAATTGCTTGATTCAGTGATTTCCAATATTTATTTATTTATTTATTTATTTATTCCTATACCGAATATTGATTCCTCGACTGATTTCCAATAGCCAGAATTGATTTTTTTCGTTCCAATATCCAATATTGATTGATTGACTTATTTAGTGACTTATTGATTGATTGAGTTCAAATACCAATTTATTTATTTATTTGTCAATGGTTTCCTTTACTTCCAATATCCAATAATGATTGATTGCTTTATAGATTGATTGATTTCTTTATAACCAATATCCAATATTGACTTATTTCTTTATTTCTAGATTTCTTGGTTTATTTCCAATATCCATTATTGATTGATTGACTGGTGGTTTGATTGACTGATTGATTGATTGATTGATTGACTGACTGATGTCTATAGTACCAATACCCAATACTGATTGATTGATTTATTGATTATTTCTTTAGTTTTGGATTGATTCCTTTAGTTCCAATAGCCAATATTGATTTATTTACTGGTTTTATTTATTGGTTTACTTCTTTATTTATTGATTGATTCCTTTTGTTCCAATACCCAATATTGATTTCTTGATGAATTCTTGATTGATTGATTGATTCCTCCTCCCTCCGGATCAGGGCCTGGAATTTCCAGAGCATCCGTTGGGAGTTTTCTGGAATTCCACTTTTTTTCCCCATTCCCATAAATCCTTCACCCATCCCAGAATTCCGATCAATTCTCCCTTGAAATCCCCAGGGTAAAAAAATGGGAAAACACGGGGGAAAAGGGGGAAAAAAGGGAAAATCCAAGGAAAATTGAAGGAATATTCAAGGAAGTTGCTCCAAGTGCTGGGAATGTTCTCCCTGGCCTGGATTTTATCCTTGAATTCCACTCCTGGATTTAATTCCCAGATTTTGTTCCAAAATTCCATTCCCAGATTTGATTCCCAGATTTTTATCCCTCAATTTCATTCCTGGATTTTATTCCCAGATTTGATTCCAACGCTGAGGAACTTTTGGGAATCCCCCGAGATGGAAACATCAAATCAGGAACGGGAACAACTCCTTAAAAATCGAATATAAACCGAGCTAGAAAATTCCTCGGGATGGCTTTTTCCCTCTGGAATTTTGGCGTCGCTTTTCCCCGAGTTTCTTCCCAAAATATCCCAAAATCTCCGGAACAAAAGGCCCCGGAGCGGTT